>CM053564.1:29832067-29854515 GCA_028646485.1 Cryptoprocta ferox
CTTTTGCTCAATGCCCGGGGCTTAGTCTGACCTGGCCACAAGCTGGCCGTGTGACCTTGGGCACATCAACTACGTCTCAGGCATCCAGGCCAGATTCCACATTCGTAACAGAGCCAAAACCATTTGTGTCTTATATAAGCTACATGAGATGAGATCATCCACCCAAAAGTAGTAAGACCTTGGAAATAAGACAGAAGAGCTCATTCTACTCGAGGCCTAAACGTGGCTCACTTCCTGGCTGCCCCGTGCTGAAGACACACAGGAGGTAAGGAAGCAGACAAGGGCCCAGGAGATGATCACGGAGGGTCAGCACCACCGCCGGCTCCCTCCTGTCTGTCTGGGCCTCAATTCAGGTGCACCCGAATCACTTGGGGGCTTCAGAAAATGTATGGGTTCTGGGCTCAAGCCTGGAGACAGAGGCTCAGGGGGTGTGGGGTAAGACCCAGGGACTCCCTGGTGAGTCTGATGGGGTTCAGGGTCAGGACCCTGGCTCGGACAAGCCTCTCAAGGAAGGAACAGAAACTGCCTTCTCCAAGTCTGACAGGAGGCCCGGGTGGGCACCACAACCATGTCCCCAGAGTCTGTCCCAGCAGGGACGTACCCAGGGCTCTGGGCTTCCAAGACCCACAGGGGGTCCTGCACTCTTCATGGGTGCCAGGTCTTGCAGGTGAGGGCTCTGACGGCTCAGGAGCCAGAGAGGATGTGAAAATACTCTGTAGAATCTAAAAACATTGTAGGGGCGCGCCTGGGTGGCTCAGTCGGTTGAATGTCTGACTTCGGCTCAGGTCCTGTTTGTGGGTTTGAGCCCCACGTCGGGCTTTGTGCTGACAGCACGGAGCCTGCTTCAGATCCTCTGTCCCCCTCTGTCCCCGCCCCTCCTCCCCTTGCACTCTCTTTCTCTCAAAAATAAACATTAAAAAAATAAAATAAAATAAACATTATAAAAAGGGGGGTGCCTGGGTGGTTCAGTCAGTTAGGAGTCCCGACTCTTGATTTTGACTCAAGGTCACGGTCTCAGAGTTTTGGGAGTCCGAGCCCCGCATCGGGATCTGCACTGGCAGCACGGAGCCTGCTTGGGATTCTCTCTCTCTGCTCCTCCCCCATTCACGCGGTCCCTGTCTCCCTCAAAATAAATAAACTTAAAACCCCCAACAGTTGAAAAAAGAAAAGGAAGGCCTTAAGATGATGACAACCCAAAGGGAAAAAAAGAACGTAAAAGCAGAAGCTGCTGGTGGAGGACCCCAGTGAGTTACGTCCCCCTTCGAACCCGTTCACTTCCCCTCTCCCCAGCTGCCTGCGTCTGAGTCTGAGTCCTCGATAAGCTACATAATGAGCTCTTTTATCTGGAGGTCATTTCCATATCAAATAGGGATGGGATACCAGAACCCTACGCGAGACAGGGAAAATCCAGCTGTGAGACGTGGGTGCGCCTAGGACCCCAGACTAGAGGCAGACGCCTGCATCCGGGCTAATACCTCACTTAGATTCACCCCGGCAGGGGAAGATGGGGCCCCGGGGACCTCAGTTCTGCTTCTCTTCCCTCCTGACCCCCTGTATTTCTGCCAACACCAAGTGGCCAAAGTAGGCGGACTCCATCTGGTGGATTCGCCTGATAGACGGGTGTGGTTTCTACTATTATGGTTTGTCTAGGGTCAAGGGGTGGGGGGTGCCTGGTGTGGTGCCCCAGAGCCCTGAACTAATACTGGTCTAGAAATACTTGACAAAGGACCCATCTTGAATATGTCCCGTCTCATTCAACGCACATGACAGAGAACAACCGGATGTGGGGGGAAAAGAATGCGTTATGGAGTAGGACAACTTGGGATCGAATTCCTGCTTCTAGCTCTGTGACCTTGGGTAAATTACTTAACTCCTCTGAGCCCCGTTCCTTACTTGTAAGACGAGGATAATAAAACCTACCTCTAATGACCGTGGTGTCTCAAGGTATAGATGAGACAACCAGATAAAGCCCCAGTGAGGCCCCGAACGCAGAGCAAGAGCGCGCCGAGGCGGCTCACCTTCCAGAACAGGCGTTCCGTTAAGACACCCACCGGATCGGTGTTGGCTTTTGCTGGATCTATAGACTCCAGTGTTTCTCTGCCGAGTCCTGCCAGCCAAGCCCAACAGATATTTTCCCGCTGGCCCAGTTTCCTATGTTTGCTCCCCGACCGGCTGGGGCTGGAGCTGCTGGGAACGCACGCCCGGGGGGAGCCCTGGCAGCGCCACTCTCGGGAGACTGAAGCGGGGCCATGTAAACACTGCACTTAGCCCATGATGAAGTGTTTAAGCGCCTCAAGGACCCACAACTGACTCTACCTGCAAAAACATTCATTTCCTTCTGCAATGTTTTGGTTGCTGCAGTCCAGGACGGAGCCAGAAAGCCCTTCAATCAAAAACCTCTAGCTCGGGAGCCCCGTGTGGACGCGCGAGGACGGCGGCCTTCTCTGGAGAACCCGAGGCGACCACAGAGGCCGCGAGAGGCCGCACCGGCTCGTTCCTCGAGGGCTCCCTCCTGCCTCGGCCGTGGCGTTGGGCTCAGGGAGGTGCGCTTGGATCAGGGGACAGTGACAGAGCCCACGGGACATTTCAGGTCAAATTAATATCAGCGTCCATGAAGCTGGGATGGCTCTTTGAGTGAAAAATTTTTCTGTTTTCTGAAAACCATAAATCAGGTCTTATTTAATATTAATTAATTAATTATTATTTGAAATGATTTTTAAAAAATGTTTATTTCTGAGAGAAAGAGAGCAAGTGGGGGATGGACAGAGAGAGAGAGACAGAGAGAGAGAGAGAGAGAGAGAGAGAGAGAGAGGAGAGAGTATCGGAGGTGGGCTCTGCACTGTCAGCACAGAGCCCAGTGCGGGCTTGCACTCATGAACTGTGAGATCCTGACCTGAGCCAAAGTCGGACGTTTAACTGACTGAGTCACCCAGGCGCCCCTAATTAATAAATTTTTAAAATTTAATGTTAACTTAGGGAGAGATTATGAAACCCATTCTTTAAAAAAATTTTTTTTAACACTTATTTATTTTTGAGACGGGGGGGAGAGAGAGAGAGAGACAGAGCGAGAGAGAGAGAGCGCGAGCGAGCAGGGGAGGGGCAGAGAAAGAGGGAGACACAGAATCCAACAGGCCTCAGGCTCTGAGCTGTCAGCACAGAGCCCGGTGCGGGGCTTGAACCCACAAACCGTGAGATCATGACCTGAGCTGAAGTCGGATGCTTAACCGACTGAGCCACCCGGGTGCCTGAAAACCCATTCTTAAAAAGGGTCCCAGAACTAAAACTCTGCTTCAGGTTTGCTCCTAGGGAATAATTTTACAAAGACCCAGTCGAGTCCTGGCTTAGCCCCTGGGGGCCAAGCGTTCTGGGGCGAGGGGTCCACACCCCAGAACCCCTGCTTCCTCATCTAGGTAAGGAAATGAAACATCCGCCTCACGGGTGAAGGTGGAAAAATGGCCGTCCGACCGACATATGAGTGACCACAGCGGCAAGTCTCCAGTTAGACTGGGCCCTCTCTGGAAGGGCCTGGCTTGCCCTCCACCCCCCGCTCCCCCACTGTCCGCTGAGGGTCCCGGCACACGGTGGGCGCTCTGTAACTCTCTGTTAAAGAGAAGGACACTTAAAAGCACAATTCACCCACCACGGGTGACAGGAGCTGAAGGGCCTCAGGGCTGCTCTCTCCTACTCTGCACGTGAGGAAACTGAGGCTGCACAAGTCTGACTACCTGAGGTCTGTGAGCCAACAGGTGACGAGTCAGAGCTTTGAACCCAGGGCTCCCGGATCAGAGACGGTGAGGCCAGCCACAGTAAGAGTAACCGCTGGCGCAGATTACGGGTCAGGCCTTGTTCGATGCGATTTGCTCGTAAGAGTGTCCTGAACCTTTACAAAACCAGTGATGAAACCCAGGCTCAGGGAAGGTAAGCTACCTGCCCCAAGTCACACAGCTGAGGAAAGGCATGCGGCGCTGGGGTCTGACCCCGGGGGTGGCTCCGATATCCAGGTCTTCACTACGGGCAGCCCTAAATCACTGCATGGAGCCGAAGGCGAGAGCCTGTAGCCTGATAGGTCAACGCTGCCTTGATTGAGCTGGGAAAGTTCTGGCTAAGAACAATTTTTATTAATCTTAGAAAAATCCAGAACCAAAGAAAGGACCGAGACGTGTGCCTCGCTCCTTCGGAATGCTGGCACTACCAGAGAGATTCTGCTGTTACGCAGACTCGGAGCGCGTCACCCGTGTTATTACCTCTCAGGCGCGCCCTGCTCATCGCCGACTGTTTTCTCACTCTGGAAGGACACACCGAGGTGGAGACCAAACCTCCCATTTTCCGGTGTACTTCTGGCAAGGCTCTTGTGTCACGCCCCCAGCCCCCCGCCAGCCGTCTCCCCACGGGCCTAGGGGGGAAGGCACTCTCTCCAGGAGGCGGGGGGGGGGGTGGTCTCCCGCCTCGGCCTCTACGCTGGGCTGGTGCCCAGCTCGCATCGATGCGCTATCAGCATAGCTCTTCCTCTGACCCTAACAAGTCCCGTCCCCAGGCTGTCCAAAGAGTTCCCCACCAACGCAGCGGCACTGGTTAAAATACTTTTCCCCAAATGGAACATTCGCAGCACAGAGGTGCAGATGCGAGGCGGACACAGTCCCCGCACGGCCGGGCAACCCACCACGTCCGGCGCCTTCTGGATCTGCGAGGCCAGCTGGAGAGAGTGGTTGGCCGACGAGAGCTGCTCCCTCAAGGTCTCCGCCTCTCTCTGAGCCACCTCTGCCCTCTGAAGGAAATGAAAAGAGTGAGAAGAGAAAGTACATTCAGTTTAACAACTGACAATTATTACAAGAACATTCATCAATTCATGCCTGACTGACTATAATTGATTTTCCTAAACACTCAACCTAATAAATGCTGGAAAAAAACATAGAATGTGATGGATTTTTATTTTAAACAGTACAAGGAAGAAATAATTGAGCGATTATGACAGTAATTTAACGCTAGGAGCAAGGAATCCCCTGCTGATACTAATGCTCCGGCCCACTGAATTTCCCAGACTGAATAAATACAAGTGGAAATAGAGTCTTTTGATTCAATTTCTTTCTATTCTCATAGACCAAGAAGATTTTATTGCAGGATCACTCCTGGGAGTAATTCTCACGGGTAAATAGTGAATTAAAGACACTTTGGCCGTTCTCTTCCTAAAAACACGCACAACGTTGTGGTTGTTTTCCTTCAGCAAGTATTTCCATAAACGTACAGGGTGTAAATGTCACTTCTTTTGGGGCAGCCAGGCTTAGTTCAACATATTTAACCCTTCACCTGACCAAACTGGCCGATGCCGGCACTGCCAGGCGGCCGGGGCCACCCGGGGCCGGAGGCGGGAGGGCAGCCTGGGCCCGAGGAGGGTGAGGAGGAACGGAGCCAACCGCAGGAAGGGGGCCAAGGAGGAAAGGGTGGACCCGTCTGTTATTTGCATGTCATTCCCGGATGAGGAAACCAACGCCATCAGAGGGCAAAGCAGGACTTCCCACTGGATGGGACTGGGACACGCCAGGGCCCGCATCTCACGAGAAGGCGCTGTGGTGCAGCGGGCAGAGGGACCGGGGCAAGTTCCCTCTGCCCACCAAGGTGCTACCTTACCCATTAGAACTGGGGACACTGTCACCTTCGCAGGGACCTCGCAGGGATTAGCATCCGCCGAGGTGTACCGTACACACAACGCATCCATGAGTGTTTTAGGAACGCGCTCGCCCTCATGGCACAATGACGAGGGAGACGGAACTCGAAACTGGGCGGAGAACGGCAGCCCCGGGCGTGCGGGCCGGGCAATCAGGCGCCGCCTCTTCCCCCCGGCCTGGCGCTGCGCTGATGGAAGAGATCAACAAGGAAAGCCTGGCTGCGCGGGGCTGCTCCGTGCGTTTTCCGATCGTGCGGCGTGACAGCACGCTGTCGCCTCATCGCTGAAAGAACTGAAGAAGGGAGTCCAGAAGCGAGCCTGATCCATCCGGGCGGCAGAGGCCCGGGTCTGGCGGCCCCGAGCGATCCTCTGACGCACGCTTGCTCTGCGGATCTCTCTCTGCGGGCAGACAAATTCGGGGATTTCTGACAGCCGTTCCTGCCGCCCGGGGTGGTGCTGATGGCCGCCGGCCCTGCTTCTCCAGGGGCGCCTGGAACCTCACCCCGTCTAATTCACACGGCGCCTGGCCGGGCCTGTCTGTGCTCACGCAGCCGCCTCCCACCCTCTGCTCCAAACAGAATCTAGAAGGGCCCGTCGGGAAGGGCGACAATGTGACCAGCATGGCGACGACTGCAGGGGTGATTTCTGGCTCACTTTCTGCAGAAAGCCTCCTCTTCAGTGAGAAAGAGTTCCAGATGGGCCACTCCACGTTTTTCTGATAATCACGTCATTGTGACTGAAAAGTTTACTCTTCCTTTTAGTAGGCTGAGCCCTTGGGCATAAAATCTCCACAACTCTGCCAGGAATGAGCTGTTCTTTGACCCATTTCTAGGATCTCTGACCGGGAAAACTACTTCTTAGGCTGGTGGAGAAGCTGTTCTGGGAGCAGCCAATGAGGCTGCACCACTCACCCTGCCCGGTAATTTTCTGGAACCAGCAGAGCTCGGGCAGGCCCGGGCAACAGGTTCATGGCAAGGCTCTCATATGGGCATTTAGCTGTGCACCCCCCCCCCGACCCCCCAAAAGGCTGGGAGGTTCATGGAACAAGGGATCTGGCTGTTGAGGATTTTCTCCTCGGTTTGCGGAATTTCTCCGGAGCTTCGGCACCTATTCTGTCTCCAAGTTCATGTGCAAAGTCACTCTGTGGCCTCTCCATGTGGTTGTGGCCTTTTCTCACATTTGGCTTGACTTGCTTACTTCAGGGCAGCGTTTTGACGGTTTAGAATTTTTAGGATTTGTTTGGGATTTATGCCCTGAGGACATCAAAAACCACACAAAACCACATAAAACCACACAAAACGAGTTGAGGTGGCTTGTGCAGCGAAACAGGCACAAAGCAGACTCAAAAAAAAAAAAAAAAAAAAAAAAAAAAAAGCAGGCCTAAGAGCCGCTGAAGGACGGAGTGGGAGCAGCCGGGCAGAATTTGCTCCCACAGCTCTAAGTTCAGGCTCGTCACTGGCGGTGGAGACAGAAAGAAGGGGCGCTTGCTGGGCTGGGTAGGCGCTGCGCGGTCACCTGTTTGCAGGGCCTCCATCTTCCCAAGGACCACGATCCAACCAGATGAAGGGTTTCTAAGAATTGGCATCAGCGATGGCAGGCAGAAGGCGGTGGTGTTTTCTGACCCGGAACCCCAGACGTGGAGCCGCGGCTGCCAAGAGACCCCCGACTCCTTGTGTCCGGTGCTGGGCTCCCTCACCGCTCCCCGCCTGGCCCAGGCAGAGCTGGGGGGCGAGGCCAGGGTTCTGGCTGGCAGCTGGTGCGGCCCCGGTGGGGGGGGGGGGTCGCGTGGGACCCCTTGATGAGAACGGCGCCTCGCTGAGCCTGAGCGGTCCCTCTTCCTTTGCAGGCTGTCGCTGACTTCCGGTCCTTCCCTGGGAGGGGAGAGTAAACGGCGAGCGCACAAGGGATACTGAGGGAGGAGGGCACATGAATGAACAGGGACATGGCCTGCACCTGCTGGTAACCCTGATACAAGCACAGAAACGCCGCCTTGATGGGCTCTCACAGGCCGACTGAGGACCCAGGAGGTGACATGAGCCAAGGGCCTAACAGTGCCCACCACTGGGGACGGGGGGTCTAATCCAAAAGGAACGATGACCAGACACTGTAGGTGATCTTCAGCGGTCACCTGGAAGGCCGGAAGCGGCTAGAAGCACTTTGTTTCAAGAATTGCTCTGTCAGTCAAGAGACCAGAAAGAAGCGACGAAGCCCACGCGTGTGACACCGGCTGGCCCAAATCTCAGCTCTGCGTCTCGGGAAGGGCAGCCCGAACTGGGGGTCCAGGGTGTCTCCTCGTCCTAAAAGAAGGCCCCAGGGGACTATTCCCAACTCCTCAAGGGCTCCTGAAGGGCCCCAGGAAGGCAGTAAAGAATGCTTTTCCCTAACCTCTGCCCCTGGAGAAGGACACGTCAGAATGTGAATGTACGATGCTGACAGCCATTTCTAGATCAGGTCTGAAAATTCTGATTCATAAAATGTGGAGGAGGGGCATGGCGGGGCGGGGCAGTGAAGGCCCAGGGGGAGGGCTGGCGAGGCCCACACAGCCTGGTGTGAAACGCAGGCCCCAGGCCCACGGAACGGTGGCTGTGGTTGGGCTCTCCCTGGGGGGGGGGGTGGGGTGTGTTTTCTCCCCCCAGAACTGTGGTTGAGACATGTCAGAATCCAATCCGTTTCCCAGTTTACCCATTTCAGGTGAAGCCTTTGGGGTCCCTGGAGGGAGTCCCTCCAGCGACAAAGCAGCCACACGAGCTGGCAATGGACTGAGCCACCGGGTGGACCCACGGCTTCCCGGAGCTGGGCCCTGGCTCGGAGCACGAGTCTGTTAGCAGGCAGGCCCCCCCTTGAATCGCTTTGCTAAGGCTGCTGAAACGAATTACTACAAATGTAGTCGATTTTAACGACACAAATTTATTATCTCGGCCAGGAGTCTGCACTGGGTCTCACTGGGCTCAGATCAAGGTGTGGGCAGGACTGCGTTCCTTCCTGAGGCCTGGGGGAGAATGGATTTTCCTACCACTCCCGGCTCCTGGAGGCCACCCACCCCGTGTTCCCTGGCACGTGGCCCCTTCCTGCATCTTCAAATCCAGCGTATCGCCCTGACGCTGACTCTTCCGCATCTGAGGACCCTGTGATTATGCTGGGTCCACTCACACACGCCTGGGTCATCTCCCCACCTCAAGGTCAGCTGTTAAGAGCTGTGACCCCCCCCCCCCCATGCCAGGTCCACTAACGTAGTCACAAGTTGTGGGGTTTGGCAAGTGGCATCTTTTGGGACCATTTTTCTGGCTACCATACTCAAGGACAAATAACTCCATATGTGGACAATTTCAAGGAGAAGGCACGCTTTCCTTGGGGATGACCTCTCGGCCAGCTCCCCACAAGGCCTCTGGAGGGAGAACGAGAGACAGCGGGAGGCTAGCAACGCCATCAAGTGAACCTTCCAGAGGGATGGATTCCATTGCTCTGGAAAGTGCACACCAACCCCAAGCCATCCTTCCAAAGCAGGCCCCACAGGTGACCCACTTCAGTGATTGTCTTGACTCTGGACAAGAGCCAGTATCCCACAGGTGACCCGCTTCAGTGATTCTGCAGAAGGGAAGTCAGAAAGGTCTACTGTATGCCAGGGAGGAGACACTTCTTGCCATGTGTCCCAAGGTGGCCTTGTGCTGGTCACCGAAGTCCCTGTTTAGACCTACCTAACTCTAAGACTTCCCGTGTCAGGATGAGTTAGAAATGGGTTACAGCGACACCAGGGCACCTGTCAACCTCAAGGAAATTTCCATGTGGTGGGGTAACACCGTTAAACATCACACAACTCCCAACCCAGCGGCCTATCCCTTTTAGATCTTAGTTTGGCTCCAAAAGGCCCAAAGGCTTAGCTAAAATAGTAATAATAATAACAATTCTAAGGAGTTGAGCATACTACCTCCTGGCACACCTGCTTCTTCTATGTCTAGGAACTAGAGTCTCAGAAACTTTAAATACCTACAAAACTGGCAGAATCTTATTAAAAACAACCTGGAATTACCATGGTCATTAGGAAGAATGTTCTAGTTAGGTAAGATCACTTGAGAAGTGCACTGACTGGAAAGTCAGGGCCCCCAAAGCAAACAAACAGAATAGGATACCTACTTAACTGGGGAGCAGCAGCCTCCGAAATGCTTCCAAATTCCAAAGCAGTTTCACTGAGAGATTCATTGCAAAAGGCTAATTAATCACTGAACACAGGTTTATCCATGTTTGGCTTCCTTTTACGGAGGAACCAAAGATATTTGGGTCTACCGGTAAAACACGTTTTGTGCCACACTGAAAAATTTATGAGAAAGCATGCTTCTAGAAATTATACATTGCATTTACAAATCTGCCAAGCCACAGACTGCTGATGTAAAAGTTCCCGATTACTTACTTCTTCATTTCCACTGGAAATGAACGGTTTCGAAGGGTTAAACATTCTAATATATGTAATTAAACTGCTAGAAATAATAAAGGAAATACCTCCCTACGTAAAGAAAGAGGTGCGTTTTTACTCCAAGAAGGTATGAGGAATGGAAAGGGATTTGTGGGAGGGAAAAAAAAAAGTAATTTTGGCTTAAAGTGAAGCTGTTTATTTTAGAATGGGAAAGAGGGAAAATGTATGGCAAAATCCGAATATAAAAGAGAAAGTTGTAGATTTGTGGAAATTAAGTCTTTGGAAAGAGATTTTCATGTGTGGTCAAACAAGCTAGCTAAGATTAGAATAAATTTAATAAAGACAAATGGCTTATAACATCAAAAGTAATACGGTGCAAAATTAGAATTTGTTTTTCTCTCTTTTAAAAGGACGATGTTTAGGGCGCCTGGGTGGCTCAGTCGGTTAAGTGTCAGAGTCTGGATTTCAGCTCATGGTTTGTGAGATTGAGCCCCATCTTGGCTCTGTGCTGGTAGCGTGGAGTCTGCTTGGGATTCTCTCTCTCTCTCTCTCTCTCTCTCTCTCTCTCTCTCCCTCTCCCTCTCTCTCTCAAAAGAAACTTAAAGATAGTAAAAAAAAACAAAAGGACAAACTTTTCTTCAACTATTGGTTGCTCTCTTGTTTTTTAAAATTGTTTTATTTTTTAAATGTTTTAATTTATTTTTGAGAGATAGAGCATGAGTGGGGCAGGGACAGAGAGAGAGGAAACAGAGAATCTGAAACAGGCTCCAGGCTCTGAGCTGTCAGCACAGAGCCCAACGCGGGGCTCGAACCCATGAACCGTGAGATCATGACCCAAGCCCAAGTCAGCCGCTCCACCCACTGAGCCACCAGGCATCCCTAGTTGCTCTTAATAAGATATTGTAAAAGGTTCTTCTCTACCTTTTAAGTAATCTGCCTGGAAAACAAAGATTTTTGTCTTGTCAAAATAATTTCCTGGGTTTTTATTAGGTCTTTGATTCCTTAAGAAAGCTGAGTCTTCTCTATTAAAAGAGCTAAGGTTTTACTTATTTATTTGTTTGTTTCTTTTTAAACAACTGTTTAACTTCCTATATTTGCCTCAAGGTCTTCAGTCGTCACTGTGGTTAAATAGATGACTAAGTATTGCATCACAGTGACCTATGATCCTACTTGACCAAGTGTTTTAAAATCTTTTGATTTTTTAAATAAACTTCCAAGAATCAAATGCTAAATGAACTTAAAAAAATTTAATGTTTTATTTATTTTTGAGTGAGAGAGAGAGAGAGAGAGAGAGAGAAACAGAGCTGTCAGCACAGAGCCTGACGTGGGGGCTCGAACTCATGAACCAAGAGATCATGACCTGAGCCAAAGTCGGACGCTTAACTGCCTGAGCCACCCAGGTGCCCCTAAATGAACTCTTTTTGACTTTCAACTAAAACTGAGATTTTCCAGAGGAGCCCTTGGACATCTCAATAGATTTGTTCTCTCACCTTACAAAAAGGGAGATGTTAAACTAACTTGGCTTATTTGGTATGGGAAATCACATGGGAAGTGTTGTCAAATAAAATGTAATACTAAGCCTTCTTTAAACGTATAGGTATATAAGTGTTTCAGAAATCTCATGAAATTCCTAGAAATCTGATTTGTTCTGGTACTTTGTCATGATTCCAGTGATTATCTTAAAATGTCATACATCACAGAAATAACTACAATTCCTTATAAAGTGAACTCTCATCAGATCTTTAATGGACGTTTTCAAGTTTTCGTCATTTATAGAGAGTTACTGTCTGACTTGGATGCGTTTGCCAAAGTTTTCCTGACCAAAGTGCTTCGTCTTCATGGGGCTTCATTGCAAAGAACTTTGACAAGTCCAGATTCCAGATAACTTCAAGATCATAAAACTAACTGACTAAGAATTTCCAGAACTAATGGAAAAAAAAAAAAAAAGAAAAACTGGATTCAAGCGGAGGATTAATAACAAGGAAATGAACGAATGGAGGTGGAGGACTGTGATGTTTATGACTTCCTGTTTGAAACACTGATGTTTCATTTTTCCAGATAGAAGGAAACCTCTCATACAGCAATTTGGTAAAGTGTACCTTTGCAAACACAGATGAAACACTTGCTTTTTCTCCTGAGCTGAGCCCTCCAGAATTCAGAAACTTTAAAGTATTCTTTTCATGACAATATAATTAGTTATTTGCATAAGTCCAATGAGAGCGTGTTCTCCTTGGAACAGGACACAACTGGAAATATTGGCTGTATTACCAAGGCTTTGACTCACTTGTCATATTTGAGAGACACGTGACTACACTCAGATATGACCAGATAGATTTAAGGAACTAAGGTTGACTGTCTGGGCCCAATAAATAAGGTCCCTTAAAAAAAAAAAAAAATCAACCTGGTTCTTTGCTTACAAGGTTCTAGCTTTGAAACCGCGGGAGAAGTTTGCGTGGTCGGTCACTATCCTTGCGGCACTTAATCAGGCGGAACTGAATGTAAAATTACTTTTGCTGTGATGATCTATAGTAAAAAAAGAATAGGGGTACTTGCAGAGAGAAAAATTATGTCTGCACCTTTGTAGCTATCAGATTCTAATCCTGTTCATTGTCTTTGAGGTTTTGTGACAGACCTGAAAATTGGACCGGATCCTGAATTCTTCGAGTTTCCTCAAATATCTGGCCCTGACTCTTCAAACTAGTGTTTCTAATCTTCTCCTACCCTTCTGATTTGGAATTACTAGGAACAAACACTGTCCCTGAATCTCCTTGGAAGGGACTATGCCGGGCCCTCCTGGCTGTCTGCCTGGCACCTGGGGTCCGGGGACCTGAAGCTTAGGGCACACATCTCACAGCTAAAGAAGGCTCTACCTGGCAGCTGGTCTCCTATGAACACTGGAGACCCTTGGCAACAAATGACTGGGGAGACCAGTGGTGGACATCGATGTAGATTGCTTCTGCCCCAGACGCTGGATGGAGACCTCAGACTTTAACTGAACATGAAACTCTTTCTTCTTCCTTTTCATTCCTGGATCTGGCTATCTGGGAAGACAGCACCATCATCCTTATCTCCTAGGCCACTGCCGCGTTGAGGAGGGTGGGGTAACCTTTGCCTTTCAGACTGCTGGATTTGCTGTAAAAAAACTCCTACCTGGCCACGAACAGCGTCACCTTAGCAAGAATGCTTTGTGCCCCGACAGGACTGGTCTCTGTCTGGGGGTGCTTACCATTCTCCCTGGGGCCTGCAAAGGCCTAGCTGGCTGGTGCGTAGAACTGGGCAGAGCCTCTTAGGGTTACTGCACATGCCCCTAACTGTCCACAGACCGAGACACCTCATTGGTCAGCCCCTGAGTTGAAAGTTGGGAGGCCTCTGTGAGTCAGGATTTGCTGCCTTCGGCCGGGCCCTACTTCCCTGGTCCCTAGTTAGCAGCACATTCAAATGACGCTGTGACCAGAAACCTCTCTTAACTCGTGAAAGTACCAGGTGCTCCGCTGCTTGAGCAATAGCTGCTCAGCAGAGATCCTTAGACTCTCTGGCCAAGGCTGTTCTTGATAAGAGGACAGGGGTTGGTCATCTGACTGCACGAGGGGTCTGTGCTGTGGTCAACGTCACTTACCATCGCACCTGGGTGAACACTTCCGGGAAAGCAGAAACTCATTTACATAAAATCGCGGAGCGAGCCCCCTGGCTCAGACAGGCAACTCTTTCAACAGGATGTCTCTTTGACTTCCTTGATCTTGAGTGGTTTGGATCTTGGGGACCATGGCTCCGAAGTGCATTCCAGACACTGGGAATTCTCCTGCTTCTAATAATCATAGTAACTTCCCTGTGTGCTATCTTCTCTCCAAAGTTTTACGTGCATGTTCGAAACCACTAACCGTCAAGCAAATGATCTCCCTAAGACTGGAATGTCAGAAAAGGAATGAAGAGAATGACCTACGAAGAAACTGTGAACCTGAACTTGTGACCCCGTGACCACCCTAGGCATTCCGCAAAAAACATCGCGACCTGGGAATGTCGCACAGATCAGTCAAAGCTGTGAGAACGACAGAGTGGTGGCTCAAAATGGCGCTGATGCCTTAAATTTTGATCACGTCTCTCAGGATGAGAATCTGATCAAAAGGGAGGAATTGGTGGGGCGCCTGCGCAGCTCAGTCGGTTGAGCGTCTGACTCTTGACTTCGGCTCAGGTCATGATCTCACGGTTTGTGAGTTTGAGCCAGAGTCTGCTTGGGATTCTCTCTCTCTCCCTCTCTGCCCCTCCCCCATGCCGCTTTCAAAATATATAAGTAAACGTTAAAAAAAAAAGGGGGGGGGAATTGTTAGAAAAGAGACAAATGGCTCCAAATGGAGTCACTTGTGCCAAGCCCCAAGTCAGCAAACCAAGACTGAAGACCTTAACCTAACTGTGGTGTCAGGGGCTCCTGGGAATGGGACCTCTAATCCTTCAATCCGGAATTTCCTGGTCAGCGCTAGTGAGGTCATCTGCCCGAGGGACAGGCCCCTCCCGGCCCCCCGCAGGAAGGTGACCTTGTCTGAAACAATCCGCCCTTTCCTTGTTCTTCCCTTTTCCGCGTAGAAAAGCCTTCCATTTTGCACAGCACCTCACTCCTTTCTGTCTGTTAGAGGGGGTGCCGCCCGATTCATGAATCGCCGAGTTAAAAGCCAGTAAGATTGAGTAAAAAGCCAGTAAGATCTTTAAAATTTCCTCAGTGAACACGCTTTTCTAGCAGTGTTCTCTCAGGCGTGTGAATTTCTACCCTTGTTCTATAGACGGGGAAACACACTGGGAGGCTGGGAGTTCGTTCGAGGCCGCGCGGCTGGGAAACGGGAGGTCTGGCCTCAAACCTGGTCGTTCCCCGTAGGAACACGGAAACCCGGGTGGAAGGAAGCGCCAGGCCTTGCTGGGAATTGCTGTGGCTCTTCGCCTCGGTGAAGTGAAACTGTGCTTCCCAAGGAGACTTCGAGGTGACGGCCCTCCCGGCAGGGCAGTCTCCTCCGGAAGGGTCCGGCAGGTAGCAGGGGGAGGACCACTCACTGAAAGGACCGCCTCCTGGCTGGGACTTTGTGCCGCCGAGCCGCCCTGAAGGGCTCCCAGGTGAAGTCGCAGCTGGCCAAGTGACAGAATGGCCAAGGCCCTGGATGGTCTGACAAGGTCGCAAAGCACAGAGTGGTGGCTTCCTGTTCACCATGAAGTCTCCTAAGTTCTGGACCTTCAGTGCCACCCATTAAGGCGGTGAGCACTAATGCAAGCGCCTTGACGTGTGACAAGCAGGTGTAAGCGGGGCCTGGAGCTGCGGGCCGCAGCCCCTTCCGAGTTTCCACAGTAGAAACACTAGCGCTTCAGCAATAAAGCAGCATCAGGTCTCGGTAGAACACTCTGACTATAAACCTAGTGCAAAAATAATGTTATATGCCAATGAACTAGTAAATTGCTCCTCCTGGGGATTTCCCTTGATGGGAAAGGCGGCTGAACCAGATGTCTGGCTGCGCCTGCACGGCCGTGTGGCTCCGGCGGCCCCTCCTCCTGCCCCGCCGCCTCCTCCCCGCCGGGACCACCTCATTTCGGGCCAAGTCATCTCTGCCCTGATGTATCAGGACAGCTGCTTACAGCTCTCCTGGCTTCCGTTCTCTCCTCTCCCATCCGTTCTCTGATGTTTCGCCAGGGTGATCCTTCTAGAACGCAGGTCAGACGTCTTGCTCCTGCTGGTGATTCTCTGCTGCTCTCTGATGGAGGCCCTCCCCCGAACCTGCATCTAGATCCCCTCCTGGGGGCCCGCTTTCCCGCCCAGCACCTCCCTGTTATAGCTGGAATGGCCTGGAACCTGCAGAGCTCACCTCGCCCTTTGGTGTCCTCCTCATGGGCCCCTGGGGAAGTTTTCTCCTTGTTAACCCATGGAGTCTTCGAGCGCAGTCCCTCCTTCTGTCCCCTCTGTGTCTGATCCCCATACCCTCCGCAAGGGCTGGCCCGCATCCGTCTTCACAGCTCTGGTGGCAGGCAGCTCCGGGCCCCTCTGGAGAGCCAGGACTGAGACAGGGCTTGTCTACACTGGGAGTGCGTTCCCCCCCACCAGCCTCCAAGCTTGGCCGTGGCCGTGCGTCCCAGGCACCCTCTTCCTCACAGTGCGGTTTCCACAACATACTATAATTCCCCGGGCATGGCCGGACTGCTGCAGACTGGTGCAGAAACACTACCTCCTTCATTCTAGAAACTCTCTCTCTACTAATGCAGCCTTGGGCTGCATTAATTTCTCTCGGTAGCCACATCATCACCCATAGTTGTCAGTGAGAACTCCCCTACACATCTTCCGTGCCCAGCAAGCTGGTATTAATCTAGCGCAGGACTTTATAATCTCCTGCCAAATCAGTGCCACTTTGGCAACTATAGAACTAACATTTATCTAAGTACCTACTTCTTACTCGGGCATTTTAACTCCTAACCTTCAAGACAACTGCGCAGAGAACTACCAGTTATCATTCCCTCCCCTTCTTTCTTACATTAAAAAAAAGGTTTAAACATTTTAATTAAGGTAAAATACATATAAAATACACCACCTTAACCCATTTTTAAGCGTGCGCTTCAGTCGTGTTAGGAACATTCATGTAGTTGTGTGACCAATCCCCACAAGCTTTTCATCTCGCAAAGCTGAGCCTCTGCACCCATTAAACAGGTCCCCATCCCCCCACCCAGCCCCTGGCAACCACGATTTCACTTTCTGTCTCTGTGACTTTGACTCCTCTCTCCCTCAGCATGTTTGCAAGGCTCATCTCCCTTTTTGCTTTTCTTTTTAGAAGAAATAAAAGCAGTTAAGAGATTGCCTGAGGCTACATGGCCAGCAAATACTGAGTTGGGACCTGAACCAAGTGTCACTTTGGAGGTGTCCCTTTTCTCCACAGTTCTGCCTGGTGTCTCCCAGGACTGAGATCCACACCCCCCACCCCCAGTGGCCTTCAGCACTTTCAAGTACACCGACCCCGCCAAACCGCTTCAGTAGCTGGGGACTGGCGCGGGGACGGTACGGGACAGTACGGGACAGTCCAGCTCGAGAGCCCCAGGATGAGGCTATCTGTTTAACAAACTGGAGCCTACCCCAAGGTGCCATCAAAATGACAGGCACACCCAAGACCGGCCGGTGGACAAATCTGAGATGTGCACATGGCAACTGTCTCGCGGAGAAGACCAACTCATTCACGTAACTACTCCCGAGTTAAGGTCTCTGCAAAGTTGAGCTGCGCTGAGTAAAAGCAAAGGGGCCAAAGCAAATTCGTTCAGCAAATAAAGGTAAATAAGTGCTTAAGCGCCTTCGTGAGGTGGAGTGGAGTGGGGGGGGGGTGCGCTTGGGAGCTGAGACCGTCTGGAAGAAAGGCCAAGGGAACGCCAGTTCTGCACCCCCGGCTCGGCGTGTGGTGGTGAGGCGCGCGGGCTCTAATCCTGGCTCTGCACCTGAGCGGCCGTGGCCTCAGTTTCCTCGTCTGTAAGATGGGCACTGTAACAGCACTGACCCCAGGGGGCTGCAGTGATGGTTCGGCGACTCTGTTAGCATGAAGTGCTCAGAACAGAGCCAGGCACAAAGGAAGTTACTACTACTATGGGGAGAATGAACGCGCGATGATTCTAGCTCATTCCGTGCATCTCCACTGTGCGCCTTCTACGGCCCAGGCCCAGGATCCTGAGCGGGGAGTCTGCGTGTGCGACGCTCAACCCGCACATTTTCCTTACGGGATAAAGAAACCCACACACCCCAGGGTCGTTCCCACGCGTAAACTGACTTTCATGTTCCAATCAGACGCCGGGATGTTTTTAGTGGAAACCACGGACAAGGACATGCTTTCCTGAGCACCTGCCAAGGTGCGGGCCGGCAGTGCCAGCCGCCAAGAGGCCACTGGCCGGCGCCACTCCCACAAGGGGGAGAGCGGGGACCGCAGATCTGAGGATTTTCATCCTACGGTGGGGGGGGGCGGGGGCACCTGCCCAGACCACCCGAGGCAAACCGCTAAGCTCTCCTGTGCCCGTGGCTACCCCGCTGTGAACCTGTGAACCGAGTGGGGACAGGCCACAGCCTGCGGCCTCCTGGGGCTGAGGAATCCATCCCCGCCCTGGGTGCGTCCCCTCGCTACTAACGGCAAGAAACGGCAGACCCTTTCTCTCCAGAGCAGCAGCACCGTTTGTGAAAGTGGAACGTGCTCCTGTTCTGTGCAGCCCTCGGCGGGGAGGGAGGGGTTCTGCAGGGGGGCCCCATCTCTTCCAGGCAGCAGAGGGTGTAGAGCCCCCCGGCACCGTGCGGTGTTCTGTGCCGGCCACGGGGCCGGGTACTTTCCCCAAAGCCTCTGCGATGACTTAAATACCAGCCGGGAGGGGGCTGCGCACGCAAAGGCAGAGAGAGAGACTTCTTTGCGGTGGGAGTCACTGTGACAGAGTCTGGAGCTTAGCGGCCACCACGGGGGCAGAGACGGGCGTGAAAGCAGTCGGTTAAGGAAAAGGAAAAGCAGCGGCCACCTCGCAGTGGGTCCTCGGCACGGGAGTCTGGGGCGCTGGGACCACACCCAACACTCTGCCAAGCACAGAACTTCTCAGGGCATCAGAAAAACGGCCGACATTGACAGTTGTATGTAAAACAATACGAGAATCGGCGGCCCGCTAACTCAGAGAGGAAGGTCTCGCAAGACGACAGAAATGGCTACGCTGCGGTGCGGTGACTTAAAGTCCGAGGCCGTGACGCGTCCTACCTGATTTGCTCTTTCAAGGTCCGTCATGATCATTTCAATTTCGTCGGCCCTAGGAAGGTGAGGGAGAGAGAGAGAGAGAGACAGCTGTTAGTTGGCAGGGGGAGGCTTGAGGTGACCACGGCTCCCAGCTGGACACCATGACCTTCAGTCACACGGGTCAGAAGCCCTGGTGCTGGGGGAGCGAGGGGTCGCGTGGACCTGTGAGGGGGCTCTGCTGCCCATCGGGAGGAGGTGCGCTTGGGTGGCGGGGAAGACCGCCCTGTCCTTGGGGACCTTTTACCGTGAAAAGGTAAAGTTACAATGTGTCCTTTCAGGAGACTGCACAGAGGGAGACAGAAATTCTCCTTGGGGGAGGGAATCTGGGAAGGCTTCAAAGGAGGTGATGTGTAAACTGGGTTTTGAAGGATATGTAGAAGTTTGCCAGGATGGAGAGAACCACAAGAAGGTGGAGAGGGGCGGAGGAGGATGGAAATGGAGGTTGGGAGGCTCTGTAGTCTGCTCCATAAACCACCCAAGTTCACTGTCATCACCCGGCCGGCTCACACACGGAATTGCTAGGGTCTTTTTCTTCTTCTTTTTTTTTTTTCTTCCTGTTTTGAAAGTACTCCCTTTGAGTGATTTGAACTTTGCAAACATATGGTTCCAGGATCATGAGAGAGAAGGGAGTGCTGAGTGCTAAAAAGGGGCTGCTTCCAAAAGTCTGAGGTAGGTTAGCACAGGGTACCTGGGCAATCACGGCCCGGACTTCTGCACGACAGGTCCCTGGGGCCCCTGTCAGGAGGCCAAGACTGAGCCTGGCGGCCACCGAGGAAGACTTAGCAGCAGATGGAGCAGAACGTTACGGCCACCGATCCTTGTTGGGGTTCAGGGGGCCGCTCCGGCGGGGGGCCCCTGACTCTATACTCCACATGGACCAGAACACTGTCGCCTACCGGCTCCAGTCTCCCGCTCCGTGCTCTACGCCAGACCCCGCCACAAGGCTCTGCCCACCGCCTGCCTTGGCCCACCCTTTAGCCCCAGGGCCCCGTGTCCCGAGGGCAAACACCCTGAGAGCCTGTGTGGCCTCCCTGGCTTGCCCTCCACTCCTGGGACCCTCACCTCCTACTTCTGCCCCCGGCCCCCAGCACTTCCCAAATCCGCCCAGCGCTCCCTCGCAGGGACTGGCACAGGTTTGAGCTTACAGGGTAGAGGTGAGGTCCCCATGCACTGGGAGCTGTCTGAAGGCCGGCGTCTCCTTTACTCTCATTCCTGAGGCTTCAAAGGGCTTGGCATCGGGCCTGGCTGCTCCGCGGGGCAGCTCAGGGAACGCCGAACAGGCCCAATTTGGAGAGGGCTCTTCTGTCCCTGAAACCTGCCTGGCTGGGCCTAACCACCACTCCTAATACTAAACGTTGGCCAAACTGTACTCAGGCCCTGGCTTGTCTGTTTTTTGCTGTTTGCTGCATCCCGTGCTCCCTCTGGCCCGGAGGCTTTTCCAGACTGTAGCCGCGCACGATCTGAGGCCGCCGTATCAGTGCCCAGCAGCCTGAATGGGGTAACTGATGCCCTGTGATTGGGCCCAATGCTCTTTATACCTGTTGGAAATAGTATCCTGCTTTCAGATTGGTCTGAAAAAAAAGTCCGAAGCAACTCATAAAATGGCTTAGAGACAGGAAGCTATTTTTAGGGTGGCTTTGTGAAGAAGGCAGTGTCTCTGGAAGACCCAACACCCAAAAGGGGCCCCTGCAGTCAAGTGCTGGGTCCAAGGGGGTCGGGCTGCGGCGGCTTAAGTTACGAAACATCTCAGAGCATCATCTCAACTGGAAACCACCAAGACCTCACAGAAAAATGGCAGGGTCATAGAAAAAGAGTCTGCTGACCATGGTAAAAAAAACCAATTTAAGTGTTGAGGGTCTGAAACACAACTGCGTGACAGTCAGTACAGAGAGGGGTCATCTGACCACCTGCCGATGACGTGCAAACTTCTCTGGGTTCAAGATGAAATAGTTAGCCAACTTTTCCTAAGGCAAATACCAACTTATTTTAAAAAACATTTTTTAAAATGTTTATTTACTTTTGAGAGAGCGAGCATAAATGGGGGAGGGGCAGAGAGAGGAGGAGACACAGAATCTGAAGCAGCTCCAGGCTCTGAGCTGTCAGCACAGAGCCCGACGGGGGGCTCGAACTCACGAACTGTGAGATCATGACCTGAGCCAAAGTCGGACGCTCAACTGACTGAGCCACCCAGGCGCCCCAGCAAATCACAACTTTTAAACACAGTTTGGAACTTTAATCAGATGGTTATTCATCATGTATTTACGAAATCCAGATATACACGGCAGATTCCCCAGCTACTGGCATGGCTCATTCACTGCCTCGTTCGTTCCGTGACCATTTCCTGACAGCTGCCAGCATCCGGCCCTGGCCGGGGACGATAGGACGGGCCCATGTAGATACGGCTCCTGCATATTTGGCTGGTGCCACACACGTATGGGAGAGGGGTGGGAACACAGAGCCGGTAGCAATCCAGACCAGCTATGCAGGTGACCACGCCTCACTTCTCCGAGATCCTGAGCCTGTGCCACCTGGTGAGGGGTTTCCCCAAATCTTCCTGCTGGGTCTTCTGTGCGCCCCCATCTCCTTCCGTCCCTCCACGTCATGCAACCTTTGTTTTACACCTGCCGTTTCTCTACCCTTTCCTGCTGCCTTCCGGTCGGTTCTTCAGCCTGACCCAGATGTGGCTGGCTGCACCCACCCTGGAACTTTTCTCGTTTGTTCCTTAGTTTGGTTATTCCGTTCTTCATACCTGGAGTTGCGGCTTCGTGAGATTTTGGATTACTCCTCGCTTCTACTTCCCACCGCTGATACCTGGACCACGTACGCTGTTGGGTTTGGGGTTTGTCCCCAACCCCACCAGACGGGTGTCCCCAACCCCCACCCAGAGGGGTGTTCTCGTCTGGGGCTGGTCGCCCTGGAGGACCAGCTACTCCTCATCTGGCAGGGAGGGAGGGGAGAAGGGAAGGTGTCGCTGTGTCTCTCAAGATGAAATGGAGCAGAAAAGTGCATAGCCGGTGTTCAATGCATTTTTGCTGCGTGCGGGGAGGGGATGATTCCAGGCCCCTCAGAGCCCTCACTGGTAACTCCCCTCCACCCGGAGAAGCCTCTGGCCAGGGCTTCCTCTTTAATTAGCAGAGAGAAGTCAGATGAGGGGGTGGCAGTGGCCTCCCTGGGTGCAGTTCCCCAGGGAGGACTGGGGCTCCTGGGGGGTCCCGTGGGGGTCCACTTGGCCCACCCCTGCCTGTTTTCAGCCATTCCTCACTTCTTGCCTGGCCGCTGCCAGTGGCCAAGGGGCTGGTTCAGGGTTGGATACGCACTGGAGCTAGAGAACAGAGGGGTGTCCAGGGGACTGGTTTTACCTACGGGCAGGCATGGGCACGGCTGGCACCTGTGGGGGCTGGGAAGTGGCATCCAGATCCTGCTTGGCTTAGGGGAAATGGGTGGAACTTGGGAGCCTCCTCACAAATGCAGACTCTCTGGATTTCTTCTCAGAAAGCGGACGGTTTTGGATATCTGTGAGTCTACCTAACATCCGGGAGACTGTGCAGCGTTCCCCAAAGATGTCAGGTCACTTCTAGAAAGATTAGTCACATTTTAACAGGAAGGTGCCTTCTTG
>CM053564.1:29854615-30034523 GCA_028646485.1 Cryptoprocta ferox
AAACCACACCACAGGAGGAGACAATGGAAGGAACCAGGGATGTCAGGGGCGAGGAAAGGTTCGGATTCTTATGTTACACGTCTGTAGGCTCCTGATTTGCTTTTCCAAGGGGGCATATTTCTTAAGAGGTCAAAGAAGACACAACTAGCTGGTCAGGGCTTCTGAAGACAGGAAGCGTGGCCATTGGCATTTGTAGACAAGGACCAAGATGGCGGGCTCTCGAATGTGTGCTGGTCTCATCTGAGGACACATCGGCCGCTGAGTCTGCAAATCCACTCCCCTCCCAACGGCTGGCCCCAGCCCCCAACAAAATTAATCCTACGGGACACACTGCCCTCAGCAGTAAGTACTATGAAAATGCCCAGAGGTTAATACTACAACCAGAAATGTTATCTGAAAAGCACAGTAATGAGCGAAATGGCATGTGCTTTAACAGCACGGGTGTCAACAATATTCCAAAGGTTTCTCGTCCTTTTCATTCTGAACGCTCAACGACCACATCAGGGTCTGGAGCCTGACATTAGCCTAGAATCATTTATTTCCTCCAAAGTCCATAATAACCGCACGTATTGTTTGCTCAGCAAAACTATTTATTATAAAAATTTGGTTCTCTCACCTTTTTACGAGCTGACAAAACAGCTTTCGCTGATCTATGAACCTGTGCCGCGCGCTGCTATGCTCTGTCTTCACAAAGCAGATCATTTCTGCTCGGCCTAGAATGCGTCGTTCATCCGATCTGTTCCCTACAGATCATTTCAGGGTTCTTTCTGGGCTGGCACACAATTTGTATGAAGAGCTTAAAGGGACGCGGTCAGGGACAGAAAAGAAACTATACGCACGCTAGAAGCGCTGTGTTTACTTTCATCCTAGCCTCCCAAGCGCTAAGGGATGGCATCAGGGCAAGGTTGGCGCAGATCTCAACAGCAAAGAACCACAACCACATCGGGAGTTGTTAAAACAAAGCACATCTACAGGGCAGCTGAAAGGGCGTCCAGGGCAGCCTTCAGATCAGTGTGTCTTCTTGGACCCAAGTCAAAAGCCAGTAGTCTCAACACTAGATTGTAAAGCTCTTGGACACCAAAAGAAGTATCTAAAGATGAATTCTCTCTGCTTTAAAAATTAAAAACACGTTTTATTTTTTTTTTGAGAGAGCACGCAAGTGAGAACAGGAGAGGGGCAGAGAGAGACGCTCAAGCAGGCTTCGTGTGGTCAGCACAGAGCCCGACACGGGGCTCGATCTCACGAAACGCAGGATCATGACCTGGGCCGAAATCACGAGTTGGGTGCTTACCCAACCAAGCCACCCAGGTGCCCCAAAAATGCAACTTTAAAAAGCTGTAGGATGTTGAATAAAGTGACTCTCCTCCACCCGGATGCTGCATTTGATGGCCTCCGCTGTCAGGAAGGTGGTCGCTGATGACTCCAGGCCAGGCTCTCTGAGCACAGGAGGCAGGGGAGATACAGGAGTAGGGCTCACCAGGCTGGATTCAGACATAACAGGCAGGAAAAGGAAAAAGAAGTGGCCAGAGGGCCAGGTGTGGAAGAAGGTTTCTAGGCTGTGGTCTGGAATTCCCTGAACCAGGGGCAGGATTTCTCAGGAAAGGTCGCTCCCTGCCCCTGCACGGGCACATGGCTGAGGAGCTGCGCACGGCACGGGAGCCCAAGGCCACCAGGAGGCACGGCTAGTCTGCAGAAGAGAGCGTGAAAAGCCAGGGCAAGACTGTACCCAGAGAAGGTGGCACCATGCCCTTCTCCAGGGCGGGCACCAACTCGCTCTGACGGGTGCCTGCCGCAGACTTAGGTGTGTATGGGGGGGATCTCTACTCAGTGATGCCTACTGAGCATGTGCTACATACATGTCCCCATGCCGAGTGCACAGTGCATAGTGGCATCTGTCTTATTGCTGGTGCATAGGACATACCCTGCCTGTCCTACGAACTCAGAAATAGGCACCCAATGGGACCCTGTCACTGCCTACTCAGGGGGGGCTGCAGGGACATGAAGAGACCCCAAATGATTTGGGGTATCATTTGGTACAGTAACAGCCGTCTAAGTGACAGTGTCTCCTCTGCAGACAGGAGGAGGGACAGTCTCACAGGAGAAGGGCCATCTGGTCTATATCCCGGAGGATGAAGAGGAGTTTGCGGGGCAGAGAACAGTGGGGCAGAGGGAGGAACAGCCTTCGAGCCAGAGAAAAGACTCATAACACGGCAGATGTCGGTTCAACTTCGTTAACAGCTTTCTGGTTGCTCTCTGGGGCTTTTGGGGAGTCCTGTGCCCTCACGTGCATGTGACAGGGCAGTCTCCTCCTGCCCTTTTCTCTCTCGTCGTTCTCTAGGATGGTGGCCGGGGCCAGTGCTTCTGGAACCACATCACATAGCGAGGGGACGGTGGGGATCCCCGCCTGGTGTCTGACTTTGAGGGCGATGATGCCTGGAATGTTCCACCGTTAAGCATGTTGCTCATTGTGCACTTTAAATATATGTGTTTTTATTTTGTTAATGAAATATCCAACTGTTCCTATTAAGACTTTTTAATAACAGACGGATATTGATTTCAATAAGTGCCTTTTAAGCATTTATGAAGTGAATTAAATGGGTTTTCTCCTCTGACTTGCTAAAATTGTAAATTCTACTAACAGTTATTTGCCTCTTTGTGGTGTATCACATGGTTCCATGTTCCTGAATTCTGTGTGCTGATATTTTATTATTTTTTTCATAAATACTTCTATAGGAGATTCGCTTGCAGTTTCTTTTGTCTTATCTTTGCCAAAGTGAAGTCATAACAGATTTGACGGTATTGTTTTTTTTTTTTTTTTTAAGATTTTGATTTCAAGTAATTTCTACACCCAACCATGGAGCTCGAACTCATGACCCTGAGATCAAGGGTCATATGCTATACTGACTGAGCCTGCCAAGTGGCCCGATGATGCTGCTCTTTAAAATTTTTTTTAACATTTATTCATTTTTGAGAGAGAGAGAGAGAGAGAGAGAGAGAGAGAGAGAGAGAGCGCGAGCATGAGTTGGGGAAGGGCAGAGAGAGAGGGAGACACAGAATCCAAAGCAGGCTCCAGGCTCTGAGCTGTCAGCACAGAGCCCGACACGGGGCTCAAACTCACGAACCGCGAGACCATGACCAGAGCCCAAGTCAGATGCCTAACCGACTGAGCCACCCAGCCCACCCCCACCCCCCATGATGCTGCTCTTAAAAAACCCAAACCTGTATTCCCTTTGGACAGTCTGCATGCCATCGCTGGGCACATGAGCCCTGGGGTGCCTGTACCCCCTCTCCACTCCCCTGAGCCCGAGGTGCCCTGGCCACCATCTCTCTGGGAGGGTCCATCCAGCCCTTCCTCTGCCATGAGGTCCGTGGCCTCTTGTGCCTGGACTAGCCCTTCCCTCCACTGCACTCCCGTGGCAGTTTGTGGTCAAATCCAGTCTGCTGGTCACCAGTCGGCCTTGGTTGGCGCCCTGGATTCCAGGAGCTTCTTTCTGGCTTGTTCCCTCCCCAGTAAGGTCCAGAGTGTCTTCGAGGCCAGAGGCCCCTCATCCCCTCAGGGGCCCAGACGCTGCAGGGAGCAGAGCCGATTGCAGACCCGCCTCCCATAGACACCTTGGCTCCTTTCCCACATTTCAAACAATCAAGTCTTCCAAACAAAGAAGCTCAAGAGACTTGCTGGGGTTCGTCCTGCTTCTTGCTGACAAACTTGTGAGTAACACGCATCCCATGTAAATTTCCTTCTGCAGCTCAATCAACTAACACTTCATGGCTTCTTCAGCCCTGTTGCTTGGAACTATGCTTGTCCATACAGCTGTCCCCTCTGCTGGGGTCCTGATGGATGGCAGCGGTCACCACCCAGGTCTCAGCTCTCATGGCTGCCCTCTGAAAGGCCTCCCAGCAGCCCCACTCCCCACTGTCCATTCATCTTATTTTTATTGCACTTCTTTTGGCCTCCAAGTATCTTATTCATATATTGATCACTTATTTATTCACCACTGTAAGCTCAGAGAACACAGCAGGTGCACACTAAATACTGGTTGACTAAATATGCAAATTAACGACATCTGTGTGTTACGTGAAGTCCGCTCTGCACTTGACAGGCAACAGGTGGTGGGCTGGTATTTTAGTGTATGTGCTGCTGAAGCGAGCACCGGGCTGGTATTTTAAAGAGCAGACGGTTGGGGTGCCTCGGTGGCTCAGTCGGTTGAGTGTCTGACTCTAAATTTCTGCTCAGGTCATGACCCCATGGCGGTGGGATCCAGCCCCACGTTTGGGTTCCATGCGGAGTGTGGAACCTGCTGGGGATTCTCTGTCTCCCTCTGCCCATCTCCCTGACTCCAGCTCTCTCTCTCAAAGCAAAACAAAAAAGAGCAGAGGGTGTAGGGGTATTTTGTCAAACTGTAAATATGACTTTTTAATTTTTTTAATGCTTATTTATTTTTTGAGAGACAGAGAGAGACAGAGCATGAGCAGGGGAGGAGCAGAGAGAGAGGGACACACAGAATCCGAAGCAGGCTCCAGGCTCTGAGCTGTTGGCACAGAGCTTGATGTGGGGCTCGAACCCATGGACTGAGAGATCATGACCTGAGCCGAAGTCAGACGCTTAACTGACTGAGCCCCCCAGGTGCCCCTGGAACTCTGAAGGAAAGGGTCTGTAAGTTAATTTTTGCAGACTGAAGTTCTTGGCACTTTTCATAGCCTTTGAAAAAGGGGACAACTATCTCCTTGGAGAAAAAAGTATGCAAAGATCCTAACGGCTCCTTTTGGCTACTGGACGGTGCGTTCCCCAGGACAGGGCTAGTGGGCCTGACTCCCAGCACAGCTGTGTGCCTGGCAAAGAGCTGGGCACACATCGGGACAGACATCGACCGGGAGGCCAAGTGGAGAGGAGGAGAGTGTTCCCAGGGGAAAGGTTTTCTGGACAACCCTCGTGTGTGACCAGACCCTTCTTTCAGGTTCCACCAGCGTTAAGCTAGCTCTGCTCTGGCAGGACTGGGGGGCAGGGGAGAAGCCACTCGGCTCCCTTCCAAACCTCTGATCAAACGTGTCGCTCCAGAGCGGACCCACCCCTCCCCAGTCAAATCAAGGGCCTGAGCAGAGAGATGGCTGCAGCGCTTAACCTCCAGGTCAAACCTTCCGGAAACAGTGGCTTTTATTCTTATTGGAAATGAAACTGTGTCGAGGCAGTGAAAGGGCCAGAACGTCACCTCTGCCTACTCAGAAATTAACCACAATTGGCTCGTGTTTTCTGACCGTTCTAACAAAATCAATTTCAGTTAAGACTCCTCTTGTCAATACCAAATGGGAAGAACATTTCCCTTCTTGCCCCATTCTTTGGCCGACTTGGTTTCACGAAACGATTTAAATGAAGTCCTCCTTTAGGTTAATCTGTGTCTAGCTGACCCAGGAAGCGGTCATCTATAGACTGCACAAGGTTTGCCAAACCGACAGGGCAGCTCCCGCAGGCTGGTCACTCGCCAGTGTATGACCCTCAGTGTGATCAGAAACAGCCTGTGACTGTCACTCAGGCTTCCGTCATCTCTGGGTAGGGGCAGGGGACAGCTGTGGCCGAGGATTAGGTTATGAGATCGCATAATTCATTCTGTTTCTGCTACTGAGACCATCCAAAGTCTCTTGGGATAAGTGTCGGGATTAAACCTTGGATGCCTCTTGCCATTTCTCTAAAGCTGTAACAGTGCTGCTCTCTGAGCAGCGGGAAGCAGGGTGGATAGGAAAATCCTTTTCTCTCCTCTAATCAAGGGCCAGGGGGTCCCGAGTAGGGAAGGAGATGCTGGAGGTAAAATTAGGGAAACTGTGGACTGGAGAAGCAAAGGAGTGTGGCCAGGAGCGCAAACAGGCTGAAGTTCTTCCCCGCTGGTGTTTTAGTTATTTGACCTTGGGCAGACTTTTGAGCTTGACAGTCACCTGCTCAGCAGGAATAATACAGCCCTTTCTCAAAGACACTGGAACAGGGATAAAATAAGAGTGCTGCCGGAGCGGAGAAGGGGTTTCGAAACCACCAAGACCCACGCACGCGCCCATGCTCATTGTCGAGCGTGGAAATCAGGGTCTTCACTGCTCAGCTGATTTCAGTGCCCGAGAACATCGCGAGGTACTCAACACGACCTGCGAGGTGGCTTTTGCCAATGATTTCCAGTCTGAGTCTGATCAAGCCTCCAGGTTCAACTACACAGAGGAATTACGGAGGATGGAAGAGCGTGCTCAGCTGCGCCCCGGGAAGCTGTCGGCAGAATCCCGACCGTGGGAAAACCCTTCAGGACAAATAAGCCAGTTTCTTACGCAGACAGAGTAAGAAGGGAGAGAAAAAGGGATGAAGCGGGATGTGGTAAATGAACGAGGCTTAAAGGTGTACCAAACAATCACAACATCAGGATTTTATTTGAATCCTGAGTCCAACAAATTAAAAAAAAAAAAAATCAACCATCTATGGTTGGGTGTAACTAGATATTTAAGCATTGATGATATTAAGAAATTAGTTTTTGACCCGAAGATAGTATTGTGCTTATATTAAAGAGTCTAGGGGCGCCTTGCTGGCTTAGTGGGTGGAGTGTGTGACTCTTGGTCTCGGGGCTGTGAGTTCGAGCCCCGCGTTAGGAGAAGTTACTTTAAAAAAATATAAAATCTTATAACAAACCCAAAAGGAGTCTTTACATGAGGTCTATATGCCAAAACAGAAGTGAAGGGAAAGGATTCTGGAAGAGCCTCGAGATAAAACTGGGTGGCGGGGGGCAGACAAGGCAGGCGGCCAGGAACGGGGTGGTCAGAACTACACGACAGGGACTTTGGGGTCCTGTTCTCTACTGTGTGTTGGAAATTTAACATAAAAAGGAACCCACCCCAAAAGTATTAAAAAAAAGCAATGAGGGGGGGCCTCTGTGCTGGAAGTCTGGCTCTGCCCAGACTCGGCGCTTTGCAGACTTTTGGGACGTCAGTCAGTTAACCTCCCAGAATCTCAACTGACTCGCTCAGCAAAGGGGAGGAACGAACGCACGTGAAAAGCTCATCTCTGTTAAGAAAAACATGATTGGAAAATCACATATGAATATTTGTCTTCGACACAGAAAAAAGACCACTGAGAACGGGAGGAAAATGAATTCTGGAGGGGACGCCCCAGTCCCACACACCCCCTCACCGCTCACCGAGCGCCCCTGTCCCCCAGGAGGAGCACCGTCAGTGCGAGGGCCCTTCGGCAGAGTCCACCACCGCAGGACTGAGGACCCAGGTTGCTGCCTGTCTGCTTTTAGGCTTTAAAAAAATGTTTGGGGAGGGCCCGCTGTTACGCCACTTTTAATATATACATTTGAAATGTCTTCTGCACATATTTAGTGTGGAATCTGTCAGCACGACTTTGCAGCAGCCGGAGCACGGCTTCCCCCATACGAGCCCTAAATCTTCTAGAACCGCCTCTCAGGTTTCATTTCTCCCTCCTGGTTTACTTAACCTGTAAGCGCCCTGCCTACCACGGACAGGTGCCGGCCACGCTGCTGCCTGCTGCAGAGAATCATCGCATCCCCGCCACCGCCCCTGGTCCCCCCAGTCTCGGCGAACGGGGCATGCGCTGCTGGTGGGAACCACACGCCTACGGGAGAAAACTGCTCGGGTTTCACAGGTGGGGAAACCGAGGCCCAGGGTGGAGGAGAGACAAAGGAGCAGCCGGCCTGGGGCCAGAGCCCTGCTTTTATTCCTCTATGTAACGATGTAACGGATCCTAATGATCCCTCTCTTCCCCTAAGTACTTCTTGGGAGAAAATGCTAAGAGAAGGCTTGGTGGCAGAGAAGCTAAAACTAAGAATAAAGAAAGATCTCCAGTCGCATCCCGGTTATTACTCTCGGCTCCTTCCCCCTCCTCACCTCCAAGCCCAAGGGCCAAGGCAGCTTCCCCGGGCCCACCTCAGGCCCAGGCCTCCTTGCAAACCTTCCTGGCCCCCTGGTCTTTCCCCATCAAATTCACCACTCAGCTCCACTGGAGGCTTCCTGGGCCCCCCCAGTGTCTGTCCCCAACCCCCGCCCCCTTGAGGGGCCTGCACTTGAGCCAGCTGGTGGTTGCCTCCGCCCTGCGGGGCTGGGAAGTGAAACTGGAGAGCAAGGCAGTGAGGCCGCGGCACACTCAGGAAAGACTGCATCCTTCCTCTTCCTCCCGCTGGCACCAAAAGTCTGCATTTCGGCAGCGTAAGTGTCTTTTTTAGGGCAACTTGAAAATGAATAATTCAGCGGTTCCTAGTCGCCTTGTGAAGTGTTAGACAAACAATTCAGACGGGGCCAGACTTGCTGGCCCCACGAAGACCGTCCCTTCCCTTCATTCTGACATCATCGGACTTGGCCATGAATCTTTAAGAACACCCTCCATCCTGTCTAATCACTAAAATACCACAAAGGAAGTTCACAATACTTAGACGCGGGGGGAAAAAAATAGTAAGGTTAATTGCAACATAAAGTTTTCCCTCGTAGCCAAGCAAACAGAACATCAGTCACAGTAATACGGAACTCTTTAAAAACCCTACGTATGGAATGTCTTAGTCACATCGGGTTACTGAATAGTTGAGCTTTTTTATTCAAATCCGAGCCTTCAAAGTATCTTCCCCATAGAGCTTTACTCTTGAACTCCCGGGGTCCACCCTAAGGGCCTTAGTGATCTGTGGGTCGTGTTACAGCCACTTGCAATCCTTTTCGGAGGCAGGTGTGATGACAATTTTGAGTTAAACAAACAGCCTTCCTGGTTTTATTACAGAATTGATTTTGGAAGGGATGCCTACTGGCCAAGCCAAACCCTCCTGCATGCTCATGGTTGGAAAACTTCAGCTGATGTTAGCTCGAGGCCCCACCATCAGGAAGACATGGACAGCAAATAGCTGCCTTTCAGCCCAGCTATGCTTGTGATCACTGATGGACAATGCCACTGTAATTCCCGACAGGAAATTGGATTCGGTCGCTTTTTAAATGACACAGTAGGGGGCTCCCCAGGCTTAACCCTTCAGAGAAGGACCCCGAGTACCCAGGTGATGAATCCCTGAGTTTAGTGAAAGCTCAACAATGTTAAGAACCTATTTGTCTATGTCTGTCACCCATTGGCATCTACCTGGCATAGACCTCAAGTCTGTGAAAAGTATTTACCACGTGCTAGAGAACGAAGGATTCTTATTGGGGCACCTGGCTGGCTCAGTCTGAGGACCGTGTGACTCTTGATCTAGGGGCTGTGAGTTCGGGCCCCATGTCAGGTGTAGAGATTGTTTAAAGAAATCAATGAAGACTTAAAAGCGCCTAACTCTTGATCTCAGGTCACGATCTCACAGTTTGTGGGTTCGAGCCCTGCGTCTCGCAGGTTTGTGAGCTGGGGCCCCGCGCTGATAGTGCGAAGCCTGCTTGGGATCCTCTCTCTCTGCTCCTCCTGCTCGTGCACGCACAGTTTCTCTCTCTCAAAATAAATAAACTTAAAAAAAAAAAAAAGGATTTTTTTATCTCTAGTCGATAATCCTGCTACACAGCAGCTGCTTTGTGAAGGTAGCAGATAAAATCTTAGGAAGATCCAAAGAACTTTGAAGAATTCACCAGCCAGAGTCTGTAGGCTCAGAGAACCGCATACACGAGTGGGCCTCACTGGACAGTGAGCGGCAAAGGTTAACGCAGTGCGTTATCATTTGCTGCCATGCGTGATGTGCCACATGATAACACGCAGTCTGGTAGGAGAACCAAAAATAAACGGATGCTGGGGCGCCTGGGTGGCTCAGTCGGTTAAGCGTCCCATTTTGGCTCAGGTCATGATCTCATGGTTCATGGGTTCGATCGAGCCCTGTGTCGGGCTCTGTGCTGACAGCTCAGAGCCTGGAGCCTGCTTCAGATTCTGCATCTCCTTTGCTCTCTGCCCCTCCCCTGCTTGTGCTCTGTCTGTCTCTCTCTCAAAAATAAACATTAAAAAAATAAAAAAATTTAAATGGATACTTTTTAAAAAGGTTTTGGAAGAGCTCCCTGGTTCTGCATCTGACGGAAGATTCCAGTAAGAACAGGAGACCCAGAACGGGGCTCAGCTGGAGGACCTGGGACACTCCAGGAGTCAAGTAAGTTTCCTGGGCCATCTTCCTTAAATGGATCAGAGAGTATATGCCAGAGATACTACGGACTGGAGAAAAGTCCAGCATCAACAATACAGGAAAATGTGAAGACAATGGTTACATCAGCAATTGTAACGAGGCCAAATTCACCTATAAAAGTAAAATACATATTTGAAGAAAACTCCAAATCTAACAGAATGTAGCAGGAACCCACTTCGAGGAAGAAGGTGAACCTTGATGAGATGTCTTTAAAAGGCTCAGGTATGGTTTTGAACCACAGCAGCCAATAAATATCCTATGCAGAAAATAACTTTGCAGACAAGTAAGTCACACTACAAGGCACAGTAAATAATAAAACACAACAAGCTTGAACTTGTCTTTGGTCCTGAGGCAGGAAAATCTATAAAATATGTAATATAAAAATGGAAAGGGATGCAATGCACTGAACGTGCTCCTACTGGAAGAGCTGCTATGCCGCTCGGAGACCGTGGCACAGCTGGGGGGTTCCGATCACGTGGAGTCTGAAAACCAGGTCACAGTTGAATTGAAATGGGGAAGTCACGAGATTGTCTAACGTGACCAGGACAGATACTCAGAACCAAGAGAGACTCCATTATCCTCCACGGAGAAATGAGAGATGCTCCTTTGAAGAAGACGAATGCCGAGGATCAGATGGACTGGTTCTCGTGAAAGGGTGCAAATTCACCGTCTGTGGGTAATAGTCACTTGCTCACCAAATCTAAGGGACTCACTTGAGCAAATGAGCAGAGAAAACCCGTGAATTCGGCAGAGCCTAGGGTATTTCGGTAAAGATGTGCGCGCGCGCATAGACACACACACGCACACACACAAAGGTAAAACTCCCATGTACCAGTAAGAAGTATCCAGAAAATGAAAGCTCTATCTCATCTACAAAGGGGATATAAATATTAAACATGAGGGAATTAAAATAACATGGTATAAATTCCACTTGTAGAAAATCGAATTACAAAATGCTAATGGTAAAGAAAGTTAATGACAGCACTTCTTAACTTGCAGTTGCATTAAAGATAAACAAACATAAACATAAATTCAGTTCCCAAACTGATTTCAGAAACTTGGTGAAATGATAAGATGTGTCCAGAAAAATCAGGTGATTGAAAGACCAAAGGTTTTTTAAAATTAAACAAAAAACAAAAAACCAAACCCCCCCCCCCCCAAAAACCAACCCAAACCAAAAAAACCCCAACAACAGCAAATTTGGTGTACGGAATATCAGAACAGAAAACAGACATTAGCAAAACAGGATGGTGCTTACTAGAATGAGAAGTTAGATCAATGGAACGCCATTCCAGACAGGAATCCAGATATATACGCAACCAGCACCTGATCTGTCCGGTGTTAAATACGGGGTGAAGGGATCACCCACACTATTGGATAAACTGGATATTCACATGAAGAACAATAAACAGATACACATCTTACCCTCATTTTCTAGAATTCCAAAGATGTGAAAGATATAATAAATCATAAAACAATACTAAGAAAATGGACTGGAAAGGGAAGCCTGTTTTCTATTACGGAAACCCCACTGAAAATGATTCACGATGAGCTTTGATGGGGTCCATTTCATATGAACCAGATATAATACTTCTGGACACTGAAATCACTAAAACTGAAATAAAAGAAAATCAATTACTAGGTAAAAGTCTCGATAAAGGTGAGTAATTAAAATCCAGATTACCTATAGAATCACCACCTTGTTCCCACTGTAGCCATGAGAGAGAAGGAAACACAGAGTCAACAAGCAGACGGGAATACGCTGACTTTTGGGTTAGCACATACACAGCTACACATGTACGAGGTCCCACCTGGCGGGCACCCCTTATCTTCTGGATTTGGCACAGACGGTCTGAGTCAAGTAGTGTTTGTTCCCCAGGCAGGACTGGAGCTCTGGGCTTACACCTCTGAAATCTGGGCTGGGGGTGGGGAGAGGCGAAAACTCAGCTGCTCTCTCGCAAGCGGTCCGTCCCTCTGCCGCACTACGTGCTAAGAAACTGCAAAACAGCATCTCTTTCCCCGTGATGATCTCTCTTTCTGAAACATATTTTAAGGAATTGTTTTCCTAAACAATTCATTGTGACAACCCCAAATAACCTAGATGCTCGCCACTCAAGAATGGGTACGTAAACTCTAATTCATCGAGAGAAGAAAACAAAAATTTGCCGTTACAATGCCACGTCAGCAGATGAGGTGTTACGGAAACTGGAAACGATGTCAAGCCAAAGGCACAAAGGGCAGTGTACGGAGTAGGATGTCCTGAGCGTGCCCAGGCGTGTTGGCAGTGTGCGTGCAGCTACGGGGCGCGAGTCCGCGCTGCCACGGGCACCTGAAATATGTAGAAGTGTCTGTTTTGGAGAAGAAAGCTGGTTAGGCAGAGACAAAACACGCCTCGGATTTTATCTTTTACAATTAAGACGGCTAATAATTTAACTGCAAACAACAGAAACAGGCCCGGTGGAAGGTCACTTAGCATTCTCGGTAGCCGCTTAGCATTCCAACAGGAGCCAGACAGGAGGGTGTCAGACACATTAATAAGGGTGGCGGCCGCTACCGTCGTCGCCTGAACCCTGGCAAAGGGACCACCGAACACTTTATGCTGGTTAACTCCCGGGAGCGCACACGGAGGGAGACACACTCACACAACACGGACCTGGGGCCAGGGGAGGTTAACCGGGCTCGCCCGGGCACCTGCTGTTCACCGACGAGTATGACCGGGGAAGCCCCCAGATGTGGGCCCTGCGCGCTCGGGCCTCCTCTCCATGGGGTTTGCGGGGTACATTTACCTAAACTTTCAGTAGAGAAGTACCAATTGCTTTAAAGAGACACTCGTTCACACAAAGGAGGTTCCAAAGTGCTTTTCTGTTTATCCTGGTGATGGATTCTGAGCTGGACGGAGATGGGGTGAAACATGGGTCTGGCCTGCGGCGTGGCGGGCCCTGACGGGTGCGGAAGGCCTAACCAGATAGGTTCTCATTCGACTGGAGACTCAAAATTCAGAAAAGGGTACAGGTGGAAGCGCCTCTCTCCCCGCCCCCAGCCAGGTCCCCCTTCAGAGCCGGTGTTTGCATTTAACGAGCACAGAGAGCACATTAAAAGCGCGAGGTTCTGAACCCTGCGTTTTCCACTTAATTACGTACGTTGGCGATCCGTCCACAGCAGCAGAGAAGGGGCGCCTGCAGTCGCTGAGGAATAGAGGACTAACTTAGCAAGCAGAGAGCACACACGTTCCAGGACACCAGAAGCAGGAGAGTGTCCACTGCCTGCAACAAGTCCTGCCCCGACCAGCCCCTCACGCCGCTCGGGTGTCACGGGGACCCTGGGGCTGTCACAGGCCACTGGTGAACTCCGCCGCCAGGTTCGAACCAGCGACCCGGCTGCGTGTCCTGAGAATTATGAATCAGAAAACCCCTCATTTGGTACCCTCGCACTTGGCATTGGGACTCCCTGGCGAGAAGTTCTAAGGACTGCCAGAGATGGCACGGCAGAGCCTCACGGAGCTGCCTGCCCATCAGAGCCAGCTGCAGCCGTCATGCGCGCATGTGCCTCCCTCGTGTGCCCTCCCCTGGGTTGGCTCTCAGGCCATGCTAATATTCCATGCCTCTTGCTCTTCAGACCTTCGGTGCGGGGCAGACTCAGTGACTGTGAGAATCCTATGGGCAAGGCCACGAAATGACGCGGAGAGGGGTCTGCTCCTACTGGCACATTAGCTCACGGATTATCCAAATGCTGGGGGACATCTCCCTGGGTGCCAGGCACAGTCACAGACCCTCAGAAGCCAGACACGAGCCCTCGAGAGCTGGTGCGGTAGGGCAGACGGGACGATCAGACACCCAAGTCTGACACGGTGTGGCCCCACGGAGGGAAGCACCCGGGCCCCAGGGCAGAGATGACGGGCTCCGGAGGGGCCGTCACAGTTCCCTTTTTGTTATTTGGACAACTCTTTCTTGAAACCAAATATCGACAATTAAGCCAGAATGACTGGATTGGTGTTTTCCAGAGTGTGGTCGCCAGACGCGCGCATGTAGGGGGCTGCAGAGCTGCGGGTCCCATCCCAGACTCACTGAGTCAGACACTCCGGGAAGTGGCCCAGGGATGTGCATGTTTAACCACGCCTCTGAGGAACCTTAGTCAAGGTCAGGAGTCACTGACCTGCGTGATGAGCGGCAGCGTCCTGAGTTCCAACGCTTCCGGAGTTGGGGCAGAGCTAGGTCGACTACCTGCCACAGCGTCAGAAGGCACAGGTGTGTCCTGCACCTCCCTTGCACCATACATCCCTCTTTCTAGAAGACACCTGGACCTGCCCGGTACTTTCTGATCTGAACGTATTAGGAGAGTTCTACACTTCAGCCCGAGCCTTCTCATATAGGGGCCGGGTAGAAGGACGCCCATGTAAGTAACCTCAGCATAAACGTCCACACGAAAAGACAAATAACAGAGGAAGAACACATGGGGCGGATGTAATACACACACACACAAAGGAGCCCCTGCTCCAGGCTTTTGCATTTTGCTCGCAGTCAAGTGGCTTTCCCTGACCATCTGTGGAAGCCGTCCAGGCTCTCCCCCTGCCTCCCGCCTTCCTTAACTTGCTTTAATTTTCTCGGCAGCACTTGACACGTGACCTCACCTAAACTCTCATTATATGGCAATGTGATGGCCTCCAGGAGAGCAGGGGCTTCACTTTCATTCACTCAAGGACCTCCGTGAGGACCGAGCAGGCCTTATTCTGGGATGGTGGGGACACAGCAGCAAATGAGATCATAGGATTTGAGAACCTGCATTCTAGGGAGCAGAGAGAGATCAGCAAGTCAGGAAACAAAGGCAGTGCCAGGAGGAGGGAAGTGAAAGGGGACGAGGGCAGAGACTGCCAGGAGGGGAGAAGGCCGCCTGCGTGGTAAGCTGCAGGTCTGGAAGGCCCCCGCCTTTGATCCTTTTCTGGGTTCTGCGAGCAGTGACATGGCCAACTTGCAAAGTGACAGGATCCCTTTGGCGGCTGTTTCGCCAGGTGTGATGGGGGTGAGCGGAAGTTTGGTTTCATCTGGGTGAAGCCTGCGATGCCTCTATTAAGGACGGCTGCCAAGCCCGGAGGTGAGGGAAGAGGGCTGAGCCGGAAACATGAATGTGGGAGTCATCGGCACGTGCTTGGGATTTAAGGCGATGGTGGGGAGCGGACCTCCCAGGGACTCGAGGAGCAAGTGTTAAGTCTGAGCCCCGAGGCTGCCCCCCGTACCCCTAAGTACCAAGCACACAGGAGGTGCTCAGACGGTCCTTACTGAATAGATGAATGTTCGAAAGAACCCCTGACGTGGGTGTGTGTGGGGGTAATGCCTCCATTTTTATGAGAGGAGGAAGGTCCCTTAGCTTAGATGAAAATACGTTGACACCTTCCCCTCGTTAAGAAAATCAGCCGCAGACTTTCTGATGCGGGTTCTTTTACTGTGGCTCACTTCCATTCATGCCCCGTGTTGTGCTAATGGCGTGCGTGGTAAGCTAACCCTCCACGTTGCTTCTTTGCCCAGGGCTCCAGGCGTGTGAGGCGCAGACGCACAGGGACACGCAGGCCTCCTCCAGCCCGGAAGGAAGGGTCTGTCCGGCACCGTCGGTGCTGTGCGTGGACGGACGCGGACAATACCTCCTCCGGTCCCAGCTGGTTCACGCCTGGGAGAGGTGGGTTTGGTAAAAGCCACACAGACTATTATCAAAAGCCCCACATAACATGGTAAGTAAGCACTGTGCGAAGTTCTAGGGCAAAGCATTAGGAGGGACCAGTCATGGCCCTCAAGATGCTGCCAGTCTAACGGGGATGCTGAATTTGTGCCGTGGTCCCCTCGCAAAGTCTGGTGAAGAGCGTGGACCTCTTCCTGGAAAAATATTTTAAATATGTTTACTAAGGAAAACACTCATTTTCAAGTGCCGTTATTCTAGTACTTGAAGAAAAAAACACCCAAATTTAGGATATAGTAACAAACGTTTTTCTTTATCGAAGCATGAAATAACGGATCTCGTGGTGGATCTAAGAACCACGGGCTATGTGAGGGATCAACAACAATTGTACTGTGATGGAACATCTGATTTCCGCTCGTAACCAAGTCACAGGTTCCTATTCTGTTTTTTTTTAATTATGAATTTTTTTGAAGTTTACGTATTCACTTTAAGAGAGAAAGAGTGCAAGTCAGGGAGGGGCAGAGAGAGAGAGAGGGAAAGAGAATCCCAAACAGGCTCTGCACCGTCAAAGCCTGATGTGGGGCTCAAACTCACGAACCGTGAGATCATGACCTGAGCCGAAATCTAGAGTCGGACGCTTCATCGACTGGGCCCCCCAGGCGCCCCTCTTAATCTGGTTTGTTGACCTCATTTGCAAGGGAGGTAAATGCTACATCAGAGTTAGATGTTGGTGAGAATAAAGATGTATGTTTTCTGAGGGTCCAAGTTCATGGTTCCCTCCCACCCCCCGAATTCTCTCCCTGGAACGGGAGAGACCAGAACCCCCCTTAAGGTGCACGCGGAGGCTGGTGCAGGTAAGTGTGGGCACAGGAATGGGATGGGGAAGGGCAGGGATCTGCCTCTGAAGAAAGGCTGGTGACTATGAACTGGGATGTCAGATCACGGTAAGCACTGGTGAGCCAAGATTCTAGGAGGGGAGTAATCATGAGATTTGGCAGGAAATGAGGTGGTGAAGGTGGGGCCGCCTCACTAAGCATCCCGTGCAGTAGGTCATGATTTTTCAGCAGAGGCAAGAACGAGCCACGGAAAGACTTTAAAGAGGACAGATTTTAACAGGATAAGATTTATATTTCAGGAAGATACTTTTAGCAGACACTTGGAGGATGGATTAGTCCAGGGAGAAATTGGCAGCAAGGAGATCCACTGGGAAGATCCTGAAGTAGCAGGGCCAAGAGATGAAAAGAGCCAAATTATTACGGTGAAAAGGGAGGGATGCAGCACGTCTCAAGGAGGTGGAATTGATATGGATTAGATAGTACGGACGGTAAGAGCCAGAGAGGACCCTCCGTCGCTGGAATAGAGGAGGACCCTTTTTGCCTTAGGTGGGAAGAAATGGAAGAAAAGCTGTCTGTAGGGAAGTCACAGAGGACAGTGAGCTTGAATTTGAGATGCCCGTGAAAGAACTGTCTGGCAAGGAGCTGGAGCTGGAAGTAGAGAGCTTTCTCTATTGGGCACTAAACTTTTTCTTACTGCTTTGTCAGGACTCTTTATATATAGACAGATATCTGCCATAGACAACGCAAATGTTTTTGTCAGTTTATCAATCAATCAATTCACAGAAAACTGTAATTTCCCTACTTTCTACCTTTGGCCTCATGCTTAGAAAGGTTTTTCCCAGCCCCACACCATATAAGTAGCCATCTAAGATTTCTCCTAGTGTTTTTTTTATGGTTCTTTTACACTTACATATTTAAAACAGCTAGTCTTGATTCTGCATGGGGCTCGGCTCTGACTCTTGTCTTTTACGTAGTGAGCTGATCATTCTGAGACCGCCTATTGAAAACTCCATCCTTCTCTAACTTCTTTGAACTCATGCAATTTTTACAGACAGCTTTTTCTAAAACAAACCCTTAATTTCAAAACTTTCACTAAGACACAGGGCTACCAGGAAAAACAAAAACAAACAAAAAACCCCCCAATCAACCATATGCCTACACACAGAACTGACCATTCATGTAAGTGGTGCTTTTTGCATTACTGATGACAAATTAATTCTTCCTTCTTTTCTTTCTTTTTTTTTTTTCAAAGTAGGCTTCATGCCCCAAGCAGAGTCCAACACAGGGCTTGAACTCACAACCCTGAGATCAAGACTAGAGCGGACATCAACAGTCGGGACGCTTAACCGACTGAGCCACCCACACGCCCCCAGATCCTGGATTTCTAACTATGCTTGTGCTTCCCATGGAAAAACGGGAGTATATGGTATTCTTTCCGCTGGGTAAATCCTAAAAATCATACGGTTTTCTTAAGGGTCGAGAAGAGCGCAGAAGTGCATCAGAGTGAGGACAAATGTTGAAAAGATAAATGAAAAGGTAAAAAATATATGCTAGCCAATAAAATTAAGAGAGGAGGCTGCTTTTGTGCTCCAGGCTATTTGGAGAACGTTCCAAACACCACATCGTTTCATTTTTCCTCCCCTCCCGACTCCTTTAGGTTTATCTTTAGGGAAATTAGAGGGCGCGCGTGCGGTCATTTGGGGGTTAATCCTCACTGATGCTGAATGCCCCGAGTCTTTGCTTGTTCATCAGAGCATTAAATCTGAAGGCTCAGGAGAGCAGAGCAGCCAGGCTGCAACAGTGAAGCTATAAAGTTCTGCATTAAAAATTCATATCGCAGGCTCGCCTCGGAACTCGGCTCTGGCTGGAAGGAGAGCTGACGGGGAAATATGAGACACCCCACTGTCTTTCTAGCAATTGGAGACATTCCTCAACAAACAGCACCTCAGGAAGGGAATGAAAGGGCAAACAAGCCGTGAAGGAAATCAATGAGTTCAATTATCTCGCTCACTCTCGCTCTCCTATAGGAAACTTTTCATTCTTAAGGCTGGTTCCACAAAGTTTTTTTTTTTTTTTTTACCATATCCCAGAACGAGAACTCTAGACATCTTTTGCTGGTGCCCAGATGTTTGGCACCTCTCTTAATTTGTTTTATGACAGCCCAGAGAGCCCCAAATTCTCCAAGCCGCACAGGGTGAGCTCTCTCCTGGAGTCTGAGAGTCGCCTCGACGTGCGGCCGGCGGGGACCACACGCGGGACGACTTGCTCTCACGTCAGAAGATGGGCCTGCGCACATGTGGCATTTAGATTTCAGCAGACCTGCTCGGTGGTTATGAACCTCCAGAGGTTAAGGCATTAACAGCCCTGCAAGAGGACGCGCTCGGAGCTTTCTGCCGCCCCCCCCCCCCCCGCCTTAGCAGCACCTGGAGGGTAACTGGCTACGAGTCCCTTAGGACGATGACTCCCACAGCCGAGGCGTGCTGATGTGGACCAGGAGACACAGATACTCGGACGCTTACAAGGTCGACACGGATAAAAGATGGGGCCCTTTGGGGCTGGGAAAGACCTTAGGCTGGGGGAACTTGGCCGCCGTATTTTCCGCCGGGCCGGGCAGGGCGCGAGGGGCCTTGTAGGCAACAGTGGTGGTGACCGTATGCCCCGTTTGTAGGCGCTTTATGGGGGCGTTTCTTCATTTCACTGATGAGGAAACTTAGGCCTGAGTACAGAAACGGAGCGTCTGGGCCCGGGGCTGTCCTCCTCCTCTGACTCACGCTGTCCCCCGTGTCCTCGCGAGAGCCTTCCCTGGAGCCCACTCCACAAACAGGCTGCAGAGGCCCAGCGGGCAGACGGGATGGGAGATCCAGCTTCTGGGAAGCAACCTGGGGATAAAGTGAAGAGGCCAAAAAGATGGCAGGCTCTTCACTGCCACGCGTTGTCATCCTGCCCAATCTGCTCGTTGTACTAGGGAGGACACTGCTACTGCTGCGGGAGGGGGCCTTGCGAGGCCACGCCGGTGACAGAGCCGGGCCCGGACCCCACGGTCTCCTGACAAGAGGCCTATAGCCCCTTCCACCGTCCACGGACCAGAGAAGGCCGGGATGTCTATCACTGTCACAGAGCAGGTGTCTGGTAGTGAGGCCAGTGCCACAGGGGCCCTCAGAGCATTCTGGGAGTCCAGACTCTCCCTTGATGATGCCACAGGGAGGCCACCTAAAAATGTGCCAGCCACTGGCAGGATAAAGAGGCACAGAAAGAGCATATCTGAAGCGTTCTAGTTTTAACCTGCAAGGCAAGGATGGCAGGGTAATGAATCAGGCTCCCAAACAACAGGGAAATTAATGGGTCACGGTCCCACAGCACACCCATTTGATGGAATACTGCACGGCGCGCATCAAATTTCTGAAAGATAGTTAACGACATGAAAGAAACACGTCAAGTAAAAAACAAAAAAACAAACCCAAAAAAACCCAACAAACCAACAAAAACCAACCAACGGCCTAGAAGTGAAAAGCGTCTATCAATCTGATGCCATCTGTGAAAGACACAGAATTAACAAAGCACGATCTAGAAGAAAGACCGGAAGGAATATGCCAAAGCGTTAACAAGAGCGATCTCTGCATCATGAGATGATGCATGATGACCTCTGTTTTCTGAAACCGTTAAAAATTTTCTAAATTTGGCATAATACACACGCAGGACTTCTGTAATTAGAAGTAACACGCGGCATATAAAAGGGGCTGATCTTCACTGATCTGGGAGCGTTCTGAAGAGTCTCTCGCCTCCGCCAGCCCTCCTGCTTCCCTTGGAAAGTGCCCTGCACCGGTCAGTGTGCATGCGATCACATTCTCCTCTGCACGGGTAGCGGGGAGGCACAGATGTGCTGCGTCATGGTGACTGGCGTGGTCACAGGCCTCAGCAATAGCCAGGGACTCCTGAAGCGAGCCAGAAACGCGTGGCTCTTGGAGGAATTTCACTGGGGGCAGGAAGTGATGCACACGCTCTAGGCCAGGCCTCCTTAAGTCTTCCTTCTTGAAGTCCTTTCATGGTTTGGATCGGCTCCCGCTTTCTTCCTAGAAGCCACCAGCTTCCTTAGGCTGTCCTTCCAGAGAGTCAATGTCACTGGTTAGGGTCCAAGCCGCGTGTTGCTCAGACCTCATCCACCTGTCGTCAAGGTGAAGGCTCACGCTGACTTAGTTCATCGACCAAAGTCTCTCTCTTGAAGACGTACCTGCGACCGTGCCGACGTGCCCATGGTATGCGGGGAATAAGATGAGGGTCATCCTGGGTGGCTCCACTGGTGAGGTGTCCAATGTTGGCTCAGGTCGTGATCTCACCGTTCACGAGTTTGAGCCCCGCGTCAGGCTCTGTGCTGACAGCATAGAGTCTGCTTTGGAAGCTCCGTCTCCCTTTCTCTCTGCCCCTCCCCAACCCTCTCAAAAAAAAAAAAAAAAAAAGAAAAAAAGATGAGGGTCATCCTCGGAGGCAGTTCAGTTGACGTGAGTCAACACTGCAACTTCAGGGCACACTTCCAGGACTGGCTCCGCCCGGGCACACTTCCAGGACTGGCTCCGCCCCCGTCTGGGAAGCAGGAAGGCACACGTGTTCTAACACCAATCTTACAGGTCATGAAATGTACCGTGACGGCCGCAAATCGATGTTTTCTCCAACGGTTTCCAAATCTGTTTCCTTTAGCTTCAAACGGTGAGCTCCTCACGATTTACCTTTATAGCCAATCAGGAAAACTTCAAGGGTCTCTAAAAACATAAATTTTTTACAAAAGCCTGCCAAACCCAGGTGACAATTGAGGAAACGGTGCTTTCTCTCTCCAGTACCCTCTCCAAGGATGCAGGATGAATACGACTACTCTCTTTCCATCCATGGACACGTTATACACACACCACAGACGGGATCGGCCTACGTACCCGAATACGTACGTGTTTTAGCGTACGGAGCATGGCGCGGGCCCCCGCGCGGCTCCCGTCTGGACCCGCCCGCCCCCTTTCCTCTGCTGTTTCAGTAGGTGACACAATGCCTGACATTTTAACAGAGGCCTTTAGGAAGATTAGCTGAAGGTGGGAGGCGTAGAGATTGCTGGTTCTCACTGCTGCCATGTGATTTCCAGATGCATCTGGAGTCCACGGAACAGGTGAAGAGTCCTTGGCACTCAGAGGAAATTCTATGTGGATTTGAAGACACGAGGCCACCCCCTCCTTCCCTCGCAGCACCCTGGGCTGGGAAACCTCCAGATCTGGGCTGCTTTAGAGGTGCTGCTGTTGCTGCAGACGCCAGGCAAGTCCTTTAGGGCACACCCAGGCATCAGATTTTAGGCGTGAAGTCGAATACGTGTACAGGGATGGAAAATCCCAGGAATTCTACAAGATGCATAGTTTCGCTCTTCGGGAGATAAAGCTATACGAAAAAATAAAGTCCTCGGCTGCTCCCTGCAAGTGTGATTTGGCTGGCTCTAAGGTAGAAGGGGACAGTAGGGTTCTTTCTTCAAGCCCATCCCCGCGAAAGCATAAAAGTAGCTGCCTATTTTTAGGGAAATTAATCTAACCAGGATAATTACAGCAACTCATACTGGAAATTGATGACTCATCAAAAAGACAGGAAATAGAAAATGGTCCGTTCTTAAAGGTACAGCAGAGCGACTCCATTCCAGGACACTAAAGTTGGTATTTGCAAATGCAATCGAGGGATCAAGGGCTGTCCTATCGGATTATCAAAACATTGAGATTCTTGGGCTTTGTCAGCTGGGCTCTACCTGGCCCAGGTTCCTGAGTCTTTCGTGTGGCAATGTGAAAAAATAAATCCGAGAGCAACCAGTCTGGAAGGGCCAACAGGGTGGGGCTTGTGGGGAGAGAAGCCTTGAAGCTCTTCCTGGAAACCTCTCACCTAGGGCTCTCTTAAGAAGGCAGCCAGAACGGGACTTCGTGGGCCACTAGGGCAGTGTGTGAACAGCCCTGGATTTGGAGTGTGCACGAAGCCCTCCGAGAAATAGTCCAGAGCGATCCGTGTGCAGGGAAGGTGTCTGTCTACACCACGGCCACTCACCGGCACGCCATCTGCACTTTCCACCTGGGTGTCGTGTCTAGAGCCGCCCCTTGTCAAATTGCCTCTCAAGGTCCTCTCTGTCCCGCTGCTGGGCATTCCCTACCTCCACAATGCGGGGTACAGGCTCCCCTCAACCATTCCATAAAGCCCTAAGCCAGGCTCATTTGGGGAAGTTTCCTTTCTCAGAGCACACGACATTTTGTGAGAAAGCACTGGTTACATACATGCTATAAAGGAAATACTCTAAAATCAACCCAAGTGAAGTTCCCCATAAATGTCTCGTTTGTAATATACTAGGTAAGTATGCGTATATACAATGCAGTTCTTTTAAAAAGTACCTAGGAAAGGTACAGCACACCAGTAACCTTAAGAAATGTGCATTTTTTTTTCTGGCAGGAGAGCAAATTCTCCTAAGACTACCATTAGGTGCAAAAACAAAAAAGTAGAGTATTTCGGGGCAGTCAGGTATTTTCTTTTATCAGAGGCTCAGAGTCACAGCCCACAGGCTAAGAGGAATGGAATAAGCCGTCTGTATATGTCAGAACCATGGAAACTCCTTTTGCAACCAGGATTCTGGGGACAGAGCAAAAAGGTGGCCGTGGACTTGAGAGAGAGAGAGAAAAAAAGGGAGTTCCTGCACCGTTGCCCAGGAGGCTGGTCTGGGAGGGCAACCCCCTCCTGCAGCGTGAGGTGCCAACCTAGCCACGAGCCCAGGTGAGCAGCTGCGGAGGGCGAGCCGGCCGGGCCTCTCTCCGGGGCCAGCTGCCACGTGCCGAAATGGAGCCCGTCCACCCCCACGGCCATCCCGGGAGCCGTTTAAAGTCCACGCCGCTGTGCTTGGCTCGAGTCCCCAAGGTAGAGTCAGTCAGGGCGCCGAATCTCCATTTGCTAGCACAAGTGGGACGGTCTGCACATCTGAGAAAGGAGGGATCTTTTGAACTCAAAAAAAAAAAGGCAGAGAAATAATTCATTTATTTAACCCAGAAACGGTTATAATCTGCAACCCTGCAATCCTCTTACACAACTGTTTTGGCAAACCCCCCTGTGTTCCGACAAATATTAAACTGTGCTTGCCATTTGTCTAAGGAATCTCGCATTAATAAACATGAAGAAGAACACTTCTACCTCCCACTCTCAATGACGGGACAAAACAAAGACCAGCTGTATTCATCAATGGGCCCTTGTTCTGCACATAAAGGCTAATTACATTTTGCTTCAAGCCTACACATGGAAAACTTTACTGCTGCTGTCCCCGACAAGTCAGCCTGCGCTGTCCCAGCTGACGCAGGGCGGTGACCGCACACAATGAGCCAGGCTCTCGGAACAGCCCGCTGCCTTCGACCTGCAGGCTTCTTTCCAAAATGGGGGTCAGGGAGGGTCACCCCGGTGACACCTCCCGGTGAGCTTGCTAATTTCTGAAACGCGCGAGCCCTACCGTGAGCTTGCTGGGACTAGTTTCTATTCGGTGACAGTAGAGTAGCTGGAGGCCGAGGCAGCTGTCACCGCGCCGGGGGCTGCCCGCACACCCTCCTGTTACCTGCACAACCGGCCGGTGTCTTGACCGCCACTGCGCCCACCCGCTGCAGGGGGAGGACAGCGGGAGTGGTGGCCAGCGAGCGCCCCCAAGGACACACGGAGCGCCGTGGACCCTGCGACTCGCTCCGGAGTCAGCCTTCTCCCAAGCCCACGCTCTGCTGTGCAGCCGCCACCCACTTCCTGCGTTTTCTGTCAACAAGTGTTTAAGAATCCCTACTGTCAGAGACAGAAAATAAACTGTTGTGAGACATTTTAAGACCATTTGTGAAAAGATCTGCCCCTGGTGGGCTTATATTCATAGGTATTAACGAGAAGACATCTCGTCTAATAAGACACGTGGAGGGTGGGCGTGAGGCAGATGGTAGAGTGACAAGTGTTTCCCGGAAAATAGAAGGGGAGAGGGACGCGGGGGGAGCGGCGTCCGTCTCTGCGGGATCTGAATCTCTGAGACTGAAGCAATCCCCTGAAAGCTACAAGAGAGGAGTGATTATTAACTCAGTCCATTCTCCACATTTTTTGTGGATTACTTACTCTGGGAACCATGTACAGTAAGTGTTTGGCCCTAGGCTGCCTTTTTGTTAGCGGTGAGTCCACTTCCGACTTGGGAAATGCCCGAGCCCCGTGGGGGCCCGAGTCCACCCCCCTCGCCTCGCCTGGCCCTGCACACACTGCGCCCACCTTGCCCCGTCCCCGTGTTCGGCACCTTCTGGCTGGCTCCCCAGGTCAGCCGGGCCGCCCTGTGTTTTCACTCCCTTTGCCTCCGGCAGCCCCTGGCCGGACCTCATCTTTCAACCTCAAACCACGTGTCACCCCCTTCAGGAAGGCTTCCTTGATTGCCCTTTCCTTTTGTTCCAGCTGGGCGGACCTCCTCTGGAGGCTGCCGTCTGGCCGCTGCGGAGTCTGGCCATGACAGTCCTGGCATCGGGAAGGAGGGAGGGGGAGGGCAGGGGTCTTCTCAAGCTGCCGCACTGCCTCTGTGGTTTCCCTGCTCCCTGCCCCGGGCTGAGTGCACTGTGTTTTCCGTGGACACCCTGACAGCGCAGGGGCTGTGCTAACCAGTGTCCCCTCTAGCACAGCCGTGACCACACTGGATTGCGATGGCTCCCCGCCCCCCCACCCCGGCTCAGGGTTTCTGAGCCCAGCAAAGTGCCAAGCACAGAAGAGGCCTCCAGGAATGTCTCTGCGCTGACGCGTGCATCTATTCTGAGTCGTGCCCATCACGAGAGTTAGGCTTATATGCCACACCTCTGGCTCCCTCCTCACCACTGGAGAAGACGAGAATTTCCTGCTCTGATCCCGGGAGGGGGATGCACCCCAAGAGTGCCCACGGCCCCGTAAGCAGTTTGTAACAACAGCCGTTAAGTCCCAAAGCAAAGCATGTTTACACGCTAGAACAAGCAACTCTCATACTTTTTGATTCTATGTTCCAGTTCCTGTAGTTTGGTGAAAATGAGCAAGTAACGCATAGATTTTCATTTACTTGGATTTTGGGGGAAAACACTTTTTTGGCCTCAAGACAGGCGAACAAGAAGAGAAATAGCCTAGAGACATTTCTCACGGAGCCCACACCAGTTACAACCACACGGTTTCTCATCAGATGCCAGTAGGGTTGGCGCCTAGGGGAGGGCAGGGGCCTCTGGTGCTCCCCTGGGTGACCTTGCTGATTCAGGGGCCCCAAGATGTAATGTTCGTACCTACAAAATGACAAAGCCGACTGCTTAGGAACAGCCCAGGACTCGATGCGTCTTGTGAACCGTAACTAGAGAGACACCTAAGACTGAAAATCATCCTTGTCATCTTAAGAGGTACCTCCGACCCCGTTCTAGGGAGCAGATTCACCTGGGAGCAGGGCCCGGCCCTTGGTTAACTGGCGGTTCTGGGTGAGAGAAGCGAGTCTCCCCGCAGCATCAGCCGGCCGCTAGCAAGGTCAAGGAGGATGGGGACAGAGGATGAGAGACGCTGCCTCTCTGGTCTGTCTCCCAGTTGCCCCCACCCCCGCCCCGCCGGCCGCCATCTTCTCTACCTAGAGAAATGGAAACCTGTGAGCAGGGGACATTTAAGTCCTTCCCACGTGGCTGTTCTCCACTGCGTCGCCTCCTCATCCCCTAAAACAAACCAATTAAATGGACATACGTTTTCTATGTGGCTCTTTAGAAGCCCAGGAAGAAATTATGAATGTAAACCGGGGACCAGTACTTAGCTATCATGTGACAAGTGGCATTATCTGCTGTCATTTCTGAACAGATTCAGTAGGGGCTACGTGTCACCAGGCCGCTTCTCTCCCCGCCAAGTAGGTGGCTAACAGCACCTCCCCAGCATGCCCCGCGAGGACATGGTAGGAGACACCGGCTTCTGGAAAGTGAGGTTTTATAACATTCCCAGAGCAGTGGCTTTCACAAGAAATTTTGATTGAGACCTGCTGGCAGAACTACATTTTACACTGTGGCCCAGTAACTGTACAGTTTACGTTTTTAGATTTAGACACATAATTAACACAAGAGGGTCACAAAATAACACCGGACTTCACTATGTGCCACGAGCCATGATATTTTCGCCCCTATTCTGTTATTTTGTTTCCTACTGTATTTTAATGCCCAACTGGCTGGTCGCCACTCACTCAACTGATTTCACCACTGTGACACCCAGTTTGAAAAACACTCAGAGACTTCAAGAGCTTTTACGTGCGTAGTAATGCAGACTTTGGTTAATTATAGAAACGCAAGATGTACCTATGTCTTCTAGAAAGAGGTGTGGTTTGCTAAAAATAAAATATTGAAAACCAGTGAAATAAACAGATCACCACCAAAATCACTACGAATTCTGTCAATGAGTAAAGTGATGTTAATAAGAGCCCATGGGCCAGAGAAATAGCATGGCATCAAGAGATGAAACTATTTAAGAAAGGAAATGCTATAATCTGAGGACCGTATCTGATGGAACAGACGCTAACTGATCAGATGAAAATATTGTAACTTTTAAAGATGGAATTTACTGAGAAAAACAACCACTATTCTGCTTTGTAGATAAAGTCCAGGCAGAAAGAATAGAACAAAGATGGCAGACGGGCAGAAAAGGGAAGCCAGACACGGACACCAGGGAACACCAGGGTGATGGCGGTTGGGATGGTGTCTATGCGCTTACATTGGGGGGTGAAGGGGGGACGGCCCTGCACGTCTGCCATCCCATCGACAGGGACACCCTGGGTTGGAGGAGTTAATACCAGAGCCTGCAGGTCTCAAAGTGAAATCTTAACAGCTATCCTACACCTCAGAGCCTGCTCGGTCTATCTCACCTGAAGCCACGCTTCAGCACACTGACAGGAGAGGGTAAGATGATCTGGCAATTTCCACTGGGATTAGATATGCCAACAGATCAGCCAGAGTGGCCGAGACGGAGGAGGGCTATTTTAGTCTTTGTGCAGGAATTCCGTGCTCATGATCAAAACTGGTTTTGACCATCAGGCCCGGGTGGTTGGGCTCTCAAGGTCTGGAGCTACTAACGAACACAGAGCAAAGGCAAAGATCCCACCGAGAGATGCCCCACGAGGCCCGCAGCAACCTCGAAGGCCAAGGGCGCGTGTGATGGGCCAGAGGGACGCCCCTCGCAGAACAGGAGCCCTGGGGGAGGTGCGCTATTCAGAGGCACGCCCCCTGTCCCACGCCCCACCCATGGCCATGGCCGCTGTGGGAGCACAGCAGGAGGGCATGGGGCTGTGAGGGAGACAGGTGGAGCCTCCTTGGACAGGAGAAGGTGGAGAGACCTCTTGCCTGGCACTGCCTGTCTGGACTCTGGCAGAGGACAGCGTGGCTAGGGACAACCTCTGTTGCTTCTTCATCTCTCTTGACGTATGTCAACACTATTCCTTCTTTTCGGGTGTTCTGCGTGGAGAGCGGGCAGATCATGCCTTTCCTTCTGCCAAAGCCACCTGTGACATACCTGGCCGAATGCACGCACTCCCGACGTACACGTGTCTGCACAGAGATGGCCGGTGTCCTAAGGTAGGACTTGAATAAACACATCTGTGTGGGAGCCAAGGACCCAGACACGGGGAAAGGTGACGTAATTTGCTGAGACCAAGCTCCACAAAATGTCTCCTGTAACACATCTTCTTACCCCAAACTTTCTTAGGAAAAGGCACATGTTGACGAGGCTTCACAGTAATTACAGACAGAAGTTCCAGCATCTGAGAGCACCAGGGAGGATGGTCACATCTTGGGTAGTAAACTGATGCGAGGAGCTCAAGGGGGTGTGGCTCTGAGGCCCAGCACCTCCTGAATCCCGAGGAGGGCAAAGCCGGGGGAATTTTCTATGGATTAGCAAAATACAGGTGACACCTGACCGAAAGCATGCAGACAGAGGAAGCCAGGCCGAGACTTACTTGGCAGTAATTTCTTCATCATATTTGGTTTTCAGGTCAAATAATTCTGTTCGGGTTTTTTCCAGGGCTGAAAGGCAGAGGACACAAAACCGTCACGTAAGATGCCAGTCGTCCAAATTAAATTAAAAAAACAAACATATACAAGCAATATAGTCTCATCTAAGGAGTCGAAGGTTACGAAAGCACACAGAACTCCCGAAAATCCCCTTCTCTTCTGCCTTGTCCACGCACCTCCTCAGAGAGAACGCCGGGTACTGGCTCGGCGTGCAGATTCCCTGCTTTTACATGTACATTATAGCTCAAAAAATATTTCCACACATAACTGCATATATAGATAGATATTTTCACCTCTGCGTAAATCAAATGATACAAATATATTCTGAGATTTGCTCTTTTCCTTTAGCGGAACGGCATGAAAAACTCTCCAGGGCAGGACGCAGGCAGTAACAATTACGAGCAAGCTCTGGTACAGAGCTTGCCACATGCCAGGCACCCCAGGACCCGCTTCGAAGGGAAGGTTCTGGGGTACGGAGCTTGGATGCTCCAAAACAGGCCACTACCACACAGCTGGCCCGGCCCAGAGGCAATTTACATTCCATCAATACGGAGAGTGTGGCTACTTGCCGCTAGGCTCATCAGCACTGGATAGTGTCCATTTAAAAACATTCTTTTGACAGTCTGACGGGCAAAATGATCTTTCCCTGATTTAATCAGCATCTCCCGCCTGTGAAGAACTATTAAGGTTTTTTTAAAAAATATGTGTACTGGCTGCATGCGCTTCTTCCGCAAACTGCCCGTTTGCATTCCTAGTCCCCCGTTCTAGTAGACTGTTTCTCTCTCTTTATTGCTGTGTTCCTGGTTTTTAGTCTCTGAATGGGGGGGGGAGGGTATTATTCATGTGTCTGTAAATGTGCTGTGCCTACATTCTCACACTCGCTCAGGTGGTTTTCACCTGGGACGCAGGTCATCCGATGTTTCCCCCACCCCCTTAAATTCAGGGGTATCACACGGTTCCCCTTTCAGAAAAAAAAAAAAGAAAGAAAAAGGGAAAGAGAAATACGGAGAAGAGAAAAGAAGCGTAAAGAAACGATAAAAACTGTAGCACAGCCTTTTTTTGGTGTCTTAAATTTTAAAGGTCTTAACTGTTCTTAACTGCACTTAGGGTGGAAATAAGTGGTTGTTGGTTTTTTTTTTTCCCTATTATTGTTCCAAATGAAATGTCAGTCCCTGACGGTTTGGTGATTTAGATGTGTTTGTTGGAAAAGGCACAGGAGAGAAAGGAGGGCTTGTGGAAGGATGAAAATGGAATGCAGATCCTCCTGCTTCCGACACTAACAACTCAGGGTGGGTGGCTAATGGAGTCAAGGCGGAGGGGCTGGGGGGCTCTGAGGAGTCACTCCTTCAGGGCAACCGGTACCAGCTGGGGTCTCGGGGTCGGGGGGAACTGGGAGATGGCCCAAAGTCCCCCCCCACTTCGGCCTTCCGTGGATGGCCTGTATTGGGATGACGGACAGCACACCTGTCTGCAGAGTCTGGACTTTGTGCTCTGCTTCCTCCAACTTTGAGGTGGTGGACATCTGTGTCTCCTGCAGCTTTCTGGAAAGGAAGAGAATAAAGCCAAGCTGGTCATCTTGTTTCCCAATGTGAACGTCTCGTGTGCCCTGCAGCTCGGTGACCAGCAGCTGGCAATAGGCACACAACTGGTTACCGCGGCGAGCGCTCCCTGATCTTCAGCACCCCGACCCTGCATCCACCTCCGATCGCATGTGTGCTAATTGATGCAGCCGGTTATCTTAAATGTAACTTGTTCTTCAAATGCCAGATATTTAAGGAAAAAAAAAATCCCATCATCACGAACTCATTGTTTTCTGAAGTTACCCAAGAAGAATGATACATTTACATTTTGCTGACACAATGAAGGAATTTGTTGGGATAAAGGATGTGCTAATAGATGTGACAGCTGCTCCCTGTCTGTTATAATGGCATGCAGATGTGACCGCAATACCTAATGGGTGGTTCTCAATGTCTGAACCCAACATCCCCAGATTTACATTTCCCCCGATCTCCAAATGAATTCCCTGGTCAATAAATAGCATTCCTTCCTCCTCATCTGCAGAAGAGGTCTAAAAATAAGTTTATTATTTTTACATCATATGAATAGAACACGTGGTCTCATACTAACAAACCTGGGAATAAAGAAATGTAGAAATGACACCATTAAAAAAAAAATCACCCCGATTTCCATCACCTATGGAAAAAGCTTGCTCGTGTTTTTGCATAGTCTAATGATAAAACTACTAGAGGCTCCAAGTTAAAAAAAAAAAACAAAAAAAAACCACAGGCACAAATATAGAAACACCCATGTAAGGTACCAGAGTGTAATATACACTCCCCGCCCCTTTGAAAACGGAAAGCGATCAGAGCACACAGGGCCTTCTTGCTCTTCTACTCATCTCCACGCTCTGGAAACGTTCTTCCTCATTCTTGTTACATAATTAACGTAACCAGCCTCTGTGGACACTTAGCTTGTTTATTGCCTCTTTCTACTAAACAATTCGGCAGTGATCATTATGTAGATACTGCTGTATAATTCGGAGACGGAACCCGTTGGATGAAATGCTAACGGAGGGTGTATATCGTCAGAGAGTACATGCAGTGTACTCTTGTTGTTGTTCCGATACTGGGAAACTTCCCCTCCCGCCCCAAAAACTCACTCACTTAAACTCTTGCCAACAATACATGCTTGCTTTCCGCTGCCAACACTGGATAAAAGTGAGCCTAGTTTTCCTGCTGAGTAAAGCCGAGCATTTCTCTTTGTACGAACTATCTGTGCATCTCCTTGGTCCACTTTGTAGCGCTCATTTTTCCCTACTACTTTGTAAGTGCTCTTTTGAGGTGGAAAAATTTCTTCCCAGTTTTTGGATGCTTTTAAAATGTTTATCGTAGGGGCGCCTGGGTGGCTCAGTCTGGTTAAGCGTCCAACTTCGGCTCAGGTCATGATCTCACGGTTCATGAGTTTGAGCCCCACGTAGGGCTCTCTGCTGTCAGCACGGAGCCTGGAGCCTGCTTCACATTCTGTGTCTCCCTCTCTCTCTCTGCCCCTCCCCTGCTCTTGTTCTCTCTCTCTCTCTCTCTCTCTCTCTCTCTCTCTCTCTCTCAAAAATAAGCAAACATTAAAAAAAAGAAAAAAAAAGAAAATGTTTATTTATTTTTTTAAAAGATCGGTTTTCAATTAGGATTAGAAATACCTACTCCAACATTATTACAAATAAAATACTTGCCTAAGTTTTCTTCCAGTATGTCCATGATTTAATGATTAATATTTGAACCGCAGATCCATTTCAATTTTTGGTTGTTAAGAATGAGATAAAAAACATCTAGCCTTATCCTACATCCCGAGTGGTCAGCCCGTCATTTGCATCTTTACGTATAATTAATCCTTTTACTCAGTTTGAAAAGTCAGCTTAATAATATCAAATCCCCAGGTGAATTTCCTTCCACAATTTTCTATCTTTGCTCTGTGCAGCTGTAGTCACACCCCATGTGATTCCGTATCATGCATTTTTCACTCCGTATCACGCTGGATGCGGCTGTGCTTCTGGCCTTATTGCAAATTCTACAGGACTATTATTTTAAGGGCTGCGTACTGTTCCAGTGGGGGATGGCTCATTTTTATCCCCCATTTCCCTTTGGCAGAGGGCATTTTGATTGCCTGCATCCTGTCCCCCATCCCCCAGTAGCAGTAACATGGTAAGAAATTGCTGTGGGCATAAAGTGCTCTCCTGGGAAGCAATTTAGGCTGGGTCAAGCAAGAGTCTGCTTATCTTGGGGCGCCTGGGTGGCTCAGTGGGTTAAGCGTCTGACTCTTAGTTCTGGCTCAGGTCATGATCTCATGGCTCATGAGTTCGAGCCCTGCATCCGGCCCCATGTCGAGCTCTGCACTGACAGTGTGGAGCCTGCTTGGGATTCTCTCTCTCTCTCTCTCTCTCTCTCTCTCTCTCTCTCTCTCTCTCTCTCTCTCTCTCTCCCCCTCTTTCTCTCTCTCTCTCAAAAATAAATAAATAAACCTAAAAGAGTTTGCTCATCTTTCAGAGCCCGGACTCTCCGCATGGTTCACTTCTTTCCTGGGGGGCTGCACCTGGCCTCAAGGGACTGGCCTTGGTCCTGCAGCTGGGACTCTGGGAGGCGACACAGGAGCACAAAGGGACGCCGGGCTAGAGCGGTGGGTTGGGCTCTGGTCCCACCTCTGGGTGACTCGCCAGGACAGCGTGGGCAGATCCCTAATCTGAAGCCCAATTTCTCGATCTGGAAAATGAGACCGTCCCCTCTTGAGGAATGTTCTGGGCACTCAGGGAGACAATGTCCCAGGAGGGTGTGGCAAACGCTGAGTAGGCACTGGCTGAGTGAATTGGGCCTTCTTAGTTTTCACCGGGTTTTACAAGAAACCTAACTTGCATTAAACTGTCGTAATAGTAGTAAACTCCCTGGTTGTTTGTGGGAAAGTTCTGGGCGAGGTAGGCTAGCAGAAATCCAACGCCCACAGCAGACGGATGATGCACTAACATACTTTACCGGGATTGGCTGCTCGATAGATGAAGCACTATGCAGTAAAGAAAAGGAGGCAAAGAACAAAACAAAACCCCGAACAAAAACCCCGAGATTTGTGGGTGATGTTAAATATCCAAATTCATTTCCGAAGGTGTTGGGAGCTGAGCCTGCATCCAGCGCTTCCAAGAGAGGCGGAGTGGTCACACCCTGTCATCTCATGTGCTTTGTGCTCAACCTCCAGGCCCACGTGGCCCCAAAGGACATACTCTGGCCCCTTAACTACCTGATGCCATCCATCTGTGGGGAAAGACCAATGCACGTCACTCAGGGTAATCTGACAGATCACAGAGCAAGGGATGCCTTTATTCTTCAAACAGAATTCTGCCGAGAGCCCTGCAGAACTGGGCTGGTCTCGCAGGCCCCTCTTAAATACTTCCTGCAAAGTGGGGGCGCCTGCGTGGCTCCGTCAGTTGAGGGTCTGACTCTTGATTTCGGCTCAGGTCATGATCTCATGGTTCATGAGTTCGAGCCCTGCGTCGGGCTCTGTGTTGACAGTGTGGAGCCTGCCTGGGATTCTCTCTCTCCCTCTCTCTGTCCCTCCCGTGCTCACTCTTTCTCTCAAAATAAATAAACTTAAAAAAAAAAAAAAAAGATACTTCTTGCAATGTGAACTTTGGAGGCAAAACGTCAAGTCAAGTGCGGGCAGACCCCTCCAGACACTCACCTCTCCTTTTCTGCAAAATCATTTTGTAACTTTTGTTCCTTTTCGAGAGCTATAGTCTCTGCTTGGTTCTTCAGAGTCTGTTCATATTCTCGGATTTTTTCTTTAAGTGCTTTTATCGTGACCTCTGCAGAAAGGGGAAAACATGGTAGTGACACAGGAGCACAATTCCATGAGGCCACACACACGGGGCTTTTGTAACCTGCTAGGATCGCTGTGTTTTAAACTTTGGCTCCTCAACCCAGACATAAAATCAATGGTTACGAGTCCCTTCGGAGACCTTTTACTCCCTAAATGTTAAATTGAACTTTAAACATTTAGGCTGAGAAGGATCAATGGATTTTGCTCAGAAGAAGAGCTATGGTTTCTCCAATACAATTTAAAAAAAAGGGGGGGGGGAATCAATGGTAACATAGAATATCATCTTATTAGTGAGCTTTAAATTAGTCCTCTTCCGAGGGAAGATTAATAATGTTTTTGTGCGGTTCAAGTACTTTCTCCCAAAGAAAACAGTTCATAATTGTGCGCATGTTTTGGAAGAAGCGGTTTTAGCCGAAGTCAGGCGGGTCTGCAGACCTCCCTGGCCGTGGGCTCAGCGGGGACAGAGCCCGCCGCGAGCTCGGTGGACGCGGCGCACACCTTCTCCGCTGGGAGGGACGCACTTGCAGCCTGGGTGCCCAGGGCACCCCCCGACCCTGGCCGGAGTCCGGCGGACGGGGGCTGTGTGTGCAGGGCATGTGGAACAGGGCCAGAGGGGCCACAGCTGAGGGAGAGTAAGTGCCAGGCACGCGGGAGGCAGGGCTGGGCGATGGAGGAGCCCTGCGGTGCCCAGTGCTCGGAACACAGGGGCCCTCCGGGGGCAGGCCGTCCCTAGAAAGTCCAGCACCCCCCGGCCCCACCCCGAGTGCATGTTTACAGCCCTCGCTTTAATTACCCAAAATGGAAAGGCCAGAGCAGATGTGACGAACAGGGCAGGGTCCTGCCTCAGACCCCTGGCTGGCTCGAGGGCAGGACCGCTGCACCTGCTCCCCCCACAGATCCCCCATATCACCCTCTGTGCCGGACAGTCGCCGGCAGGGCCCTGTGGTTCTGGCTCCGAGGACAGCGGAGCTCTTAGGGGGAACTGCACCTGTCATGCATGGATCACCTTGCAGAAACCCAGGCTGAGGAAGGGCCGAGGCACAAATGACCGGAGGAGCCCAGGCAGGCTGCCCGGGGGAGGCCCGGGTAGGGCTGTGACAATGACACTCAGGGCCTAGGCTTCGGGGCTAGCTGCCAGGTCTCTGCCCAAGCGAGAGGGGCCCCTGGTCGTGCAGGCTGCAGCCCCCACATCCACATTCGCTCCCTGTGTGGCACGGATGTCAGCACACCGCTGGGCAGTCAGCACCCACCCGTGGGCCTGGGGGAGAAGAGCGAACGGCTCTTTTGTTAAGAGAAGCAACTGGCCCTTTTCATTAAGCGGAGCCCAACGGGTTCTCCTTAGAGGGAGAGGGAGGAAATGAAAACTAATGACCCCGTCAGGGCATCTGAAAGAAGAAAGAGCGGGGGCTTTCTGCCTTTGGGGCTGGCTGCTTGGGGCCTGGAAGAAAGGCTCTGTGGGCCTAGTGGCTAGTGACACAAGTCACTGCCGAGCCACAGCGACAGGGCTGAAGTTGGGCAGCAGGGGACCCTTCCCGAGCGGACACCACGACAGGTCAACTCTGGAAAAAGATACGCGTTCTTTTAAGTCAATGATCTCTGTGACCGTGGGGATGTCCAGCACGTCTGCCTTTCACAATTGGTTGGAAAGACCTCCGTGCTCCGTCCAGTGCAGTTTCTCAGTGGGACGCAGCTATGCTCCTTCCAGAGGACTCTGGGACACTAGCTGGGGGCTCCCACTCTGTCTGAGGGGGTCTCTTTGCCATCCCCACCCCGGTTGGGCTGCTCGCTGGCCGACGGATGCTAAGCCAGGGGCCAGCTTGTCCTGGAGCCCCCGGGGCCCCTCTGGGTCCAGGACATTCCCCTGGGGGTGTCCCAGCAGGATCCCCTGCATGTGAGCCCACGTGGAGGCAGAGAGAGGACCCCAGCGTCCTGCTCTAATTAGCGCCTGGGCGCCAATGGACTCATCTTTAAATGGCGGGGAGAGTTCCAGCACGTGACAGAGAGATGCCTTTCCTGCAGCTTTTCTCAGCCTACACCGCGGTGGCGATGATGATAAACAAAGTAGTGCATATGCCACCTTTGCAAATCAAAATCGCTGGATACTGGGAAGTAAAGAGAGAAAGTCGATATTTTTCTGGAGGTTGGAAAAATCAGTAAAGATATTAATAGATAAAGAAAGGGAGGGAGTGGGAATTTCTAGAAAAAACAACAGTATGTAAAAAGAGCCTCCGATATCTGCTGAGTGTCGGGATAAGCGCTAAGTGCCTCCCCAGCACCCCATGTGAGCCCACCCCAATTCTAAGCGGTTAGGATGCAAAAGGAGGGTGTTCACGAGGTGAGATCACGTGATCACTTGCTCAAGGTCTCAGAGGTACACAGTGGCATTGAAGGGTCTCAAACCAGGTCTGTCTGCCTCTGGAGCCTCTGTTCTTAAGTTATTACATTTAAAAAAGCCCATCAGGGCGCCTGGGTGGCTCAGTCAGTTGAGCATCTGATTTCGGCTCAGGTCATGATCTCGTGGTTCGTGAGTTCGAGCCCTGCGTCAGGCTCTGTCTTGACAGCTCAGAGCCTGGAATCTGTTTTGCATCCTGTGTCTTCCTCTCTCTCTCCCCTTCCCCACTCAGGCTCTCTCTCTCCATCTCTCAAAGTCTCTCAAAGATAAATAAACGTTTTTAAAAAAAATTTTTTTTAAGTAAAAAAATAAGCCCATCAGAGGGGTGCCTGGGTGGCTCAGTCGGTTAAGCATCCGACTTCGGCTCAGGTCATGGTCTCGCAGTTCGTGAGTTTGAGCCCTGCGTCGGGCTCTGTGCTGACAGCTCAGAGCCTGGAGCCTGCTTCGGATTCTGTGCCTCTCTCCCTCTCTGCCCCTTGCTCCCACTCTGTCTCTGTCTCTCTCTCTCGAAAATAAACATTAAAAAAGAATTAAAAAAGAAAAAGCCCATCAGATGAGGCCTTTGGGGAGGAGGACAGCCCACACTCAGTTACAGTTCCTCGCTGGGCAGCTGGTTACTGGGGCGCTGACAGAGCCGCGTGGCGGGGGTAGGAGGCCACGCAGAGCCCTGGGCCCCCCTGCACGTCCTCCCACGAAATGAACTCGAACTACAGTAAACACGCAGAGCGGGCCTGTCAAAATGAGATGCCAGGGGTCACGGGAGGAAAAAAAGAAGCACCCTCCTTTTGGGTAGTGTGGCACCAATACCTGGATGTACCCATTTACAGGTTCCCTCTCACCTGAGTCGGGGGGGAGGGGGGAGGTGGAGGGTGGGCAGCACCTTCTCACACCCGGATCCCAGCCCCCTCAGTCCAACAGCTCCCTCTCAAGCGGGACAAAGCTGTCTGGAGGCGCCCCCCGGGGCCACTGCGCCCTGTGAACCGGATGGAGGCGGGGCCTCAGCTGTCCTGTCCTCCCCCACCCCCCACCGAGGAAGGGGCGAATCCTCAGAACTGCCCCTTGAAGCCTGTCTCCAGTGGTCTCAGAGCCCAAGGACACTTCAAGGACTCTCAACAAGTAATCCTGTGTCCAGCCCCCGGGGCGTACTAGACGGAAGGCCTCCAGGTCGCCCAAGCGGTCGGCTTCCCGCACCTGCTCCTTCGGCATCCGCGGCCCCCAGAAAACACAAACGAGCAGGCGGAACTTTCGGTGGAGCTGGCAGAGGGGCCCGCGGCTGCTGCGGGGGGGTGGGGTGGGGGGAGCTGTGATCGGTCTTGGAGACGAGGAGGCCGGCAGGCTGCGGCATCTGAACGCATCTGGAGTGTAGGTGGAGGGGGTGGGCTTCTTTGTTCTTCCCCCGCAGGAAAAGCCAGGCAGCCTGTGCCCCCTCTGCCTGGGCCCTGGCTGGGCAGCCACAGCACGGGGCTGTTTTCTGTCATTAACCTCGTACGTAACAAACAGGCGCCGCTGACAAGGGGACGAGGCGCCTGGAGCCTTCCTGTCCCTTCCTGTCCCGGCAGCCATTACTACCTGACTTGCCGGGCCGGGGCCCTTTGATCACAGGCTGGCTCCCTGACAGGTGTCGCCCGAGGGCAACACGGCAGCCTTTTGAAAGGCGGATTCTATCACAGGACGATCCAGGAAGAATGTTAAAGATTGCTGGCCGGGCCGGTCACAGGGCAATACAACCATGCGTAGTTACGGCGCGGAGGAAGAGCTCTACCTCCTAACAGCTAAGCATCGTCGTTCTCTCTCTCTAACGACGCCGATGCTGAGCCCCCCCGGCCTCCGTGCCGTGCAGCCCGGTGCGAGCTCGTCCCGACAGTGTGGGGAAGGCAGCCAGCAGCAGGGAGAAAAGAAAGAGAAGACAGAGCGGAGCGCACAGCGTATCTCCCACCCACCTTGGTTTTTCACTTCAGCGAATTCCTTGTTGTATTCTTCCAGAGTTTCCCGAAGTTTCTGGTTCTCTGTTTCAATGTCGTGCAGATGCTGCACTTTGAGCTGGAGCTGCTGCCCGAGGTCCAGAGCCGGCACGGGATCTGCAGGAGAGGACACCGCGCGTCACCCCCACTCTGGACACAGACAAGCCACTTTCACGGTCACACGGAGGCTCGGGGGCAGGCCCACCGGGGTGCCCGGGGAGCCGGCCTCCCCCACTGGCTTCCCTGTGGCTGCCACCGCTTGCCAGGGGTCAGGGCACCCCGGCGGGGGGTGCTCCTCTGTGGCCTTCCAAGGATGTGTGCAGACCCACTCCCCGGGGCGGCAGCCTAGGACGTGGCCTGGGAACGGCTGGGATTTGCCCGCGGCTCCCGTGTGGTGTGACACTCGAAGGACTTCCCGGTCCTTGATCTGACGGCAGGAAGGGGATGCGTGCGGTGACGGCAAGCGAAGCAGCCCCGGGCAAGTCACCCCGGTACCCAGAGCCGCACCTGCAGGATGGACGGCGCGCGGGAAGGCGCCCTAAGCCTCAAGTTTCCAACAATTCTTCCGAAGTTGGAAGTAACACCTGATCCTCTGACAGCGTCTTGCCGTCACAAGATACCCCGATGGACATTTTCTCACTTGAGCCTCCCAGCAATCACGGGACGCGGATGTGCGGGCCAGAGCTCCGGCAAGTGCAGTGACTTGCCCGGGGGTTCCCGGCTAGGCAGCGGGCAGAAAGAACTCGAACCCAGTCTGTTAACTCCGTGTGACCATTCTTCCAAGGAAGAAGGCTCCCTGATGGAGGGGAGGGCGTCAATGCGGGCTCCATACGAGGCCACCGTATACAGGGCAGGATGACTCCCATCACCGTCCTCCTTTACCAGGGAAGGGTGCCCCTGAGGGGGGCGTCAGGGCTCAGCACGTGGTGATCTGGCTTCTGCCTTTCCCGAGACACAACTGGTGACCTGACCTAGTGTGAGCCCGCCCAAGCCAGCGGGGCAGAGGAGGGAGCACCGCACTCCTGATTACAGCAGGGACGCGAGGAGACGGCACCGGGGCTGGTTACGTGAGGTCCCGTGGCCAATCCGACGTACTATCTGCCCTCAGATTTACTTATTAAAAAAAAAATGGATTTTAACCTAAAATTAGAGACTGTAGACACACGGAATTGAAAATACGGGCTCTTGCGCTTTGACTTTAGCATTAATTCAGCCCGAAACGGAGAGGCCTTAAATGTTCTTCTGGCGTCGCTCGGATCTTTTGTTTTTCCTCCTGCCAGAAAGGCACGTCTGGCCCACCTGCTGGGCACCAACAAACCACTCTGCCCCCGCGTTCTCGGCCCTCGGCCCGGCAGAGAGGAGTATCTAAGTCCGCTGGGCTTAGAGGAGATTATTGAAGGAATTTCTGGTATGGACGCCAGCATCACTTGTGAGGTGGCTGCGAAGATTTAGTCTCTGGTTGAGGAATGCTAAACACCAAGCCCGGCGGATCCACAGGGGCATATATTCAAGAGCTCACTTAATTTTCCAATACCAGAGTCATTAATTTTTCAGACCACCCTCAGTTCCTGGAAGCGAGGACGGATCTCCCGTGCCTCAGTCGGCCAGTCTGCCGGGAGCCGGGAACTCCGTGAGGTGCCAACGTCTCTGCAGAGTTTACAGAAGGCAGGCTCTGGGATGCGTCCGGCGCAGCGGTGTGGGCCTGCGCGTGGGGCCCCACACGACACTGCCCGTCACGTGACGGCCCTGGCCGCTGGGCATTTACTCTGTGTGTATATACAGTTTATGACTACATCGCTTTCTCATTTGTGGCTTTTCAGTCTTATTTTAATCAGCATTAAAATATTTACATTAAATTAGATTTCAAAAGCTATTTTGGGGAGAGGTTCCTTCGAAGTTGGGGTAGTAATAACACTAGGGACTGAATTCCTCAGCACATTCCAGGTGCAGTTTTTTGGTTGTGTTTGTTCATTTCAGTGTCTTTCTAGGGTCCCCTCCTATGCGCCCCGTACTCCCCCACCCTCTACCTTTTCCACCCTTCTCCCTATGGCCTCACACTGGGCCACTGGCCTGCAGGGAACAGTCTGCCCAGGGCCACCTTCATATACAACGACAACGTGAACGTGACACCGAGGTCAGAGAAGGATCGAGGAGAAGGAGAACCGCTGCACTTGGATAAAACTCTATTAACGTTCACGCGTGTAGGCTTCACGGCACGAGTGCCCGTGCAAATTATGTTTTTGGAGAGCCAAGCTAGTATACTGCCCTCTCCTTCCCTAAAATTTCCCTCGACAACTTTCTAGCCCATTCCTTTTAAAAGGCCAGGGCCCACTGTGTCTGCTTTGAATAAAAAATAGCTTCCCTCGATCTACTGAGCGAGGAACTCAGTGACATATAAAAATAACGTGCACATTTTCAAGTGAATGGTAACTAGACCTTTAGACGAATTTTCAAAGCCTTCGATTGTAAATGAAAATTCTGGCAATCTCATAATTATTCATTAGGCATGTATATTTAATTTAACACGATTAAAGGTTAATGCCTAAGTAGCAAAACTGGTCACAGAATAAAGAATGAACCGAATGTTCCAACATCCCTATGCATTAAGCTTCCAACTTTACTACAGTACAGTTGGATTACTACACGCCTACAGCATTTGAATATTGTTTTGGATTATGTAAAAGGCGTTGCTAGAGTACCTCCTAGGCTTAATTTTTATTACTTGTATTAAAGGAACAGCTAATTACCACATGACAATATAATGACTCTAGCATGTTTGGGCTAGAGACCAAAACAATGAATCTCGGCCTGCCAAACCCCAACCTGCATGTTAATCTAGGGGAAATCATGGCTTTGTGTCTTGTTAATGACTCCCGATGCCATTAAACCCCACACAAGTATTGTTGGGTCTCATTCTGAACGTCATAAGCCTCCAACCTCAGTAGCTCAATTAGGGAGGTGTCTGGGGGAGGCCAGAGAACACACCCAAGCAAAGGACAGGAACACACAAAATCCTGCAACCCCGCTGCCGGGCCTCGTCCAACTCAACGCGCTTTATTGTCACAGTTCCATCCATCCAATGTGACAAACTTGCAAAGCGTTGTACAGCCATCCAATAGTTAATTCCTAAAACGCTCTTGGAGGCATTATGTAGCTCATTATGCAACCCAGGACTCAGCACGTAATTACAACAAACAACAACAATACCATCACCTGTATTTATTCAGCATCTTCTCCCGAGTACATGTAACATGACCTCATTAATTCCAGCCATCACAGTCAGAGGGGCGAGGGGGCACTGGCATCCCACCCGGGGACAGGGGGAGGAGAGCCATCGGCAAGGCAAACAGGCACGCACAATTCTAATTAAGATTTCTGCTTCCTGAAGCACCAGTCACCTAAATTACACTGTCTTTTCAAGTACTAATTTAACAAGTATTTCCTACGCATCTATCTGCTCCAGGCCTTGCCCGGGTGACGCACGGGGCCGGACATTCAGCTGAATCAGCTGGGACCAAACCTCATAGTAGAGAGAAACCAAGTTCACGAATGACGAAGGGAAAGCGAGCAGGGCCACACTGAAGATAGACCACTCCCAGATGCAGAAACTGGCGAAGGTAAACTTTCTTTAAATTTTTTTAAAGAGGAGACAGAATTTAGACCCGTGGAGACTGTGGTGCACTTAGTCCTTGTGGAAGATGCAGCAAGGGGAAGATCAAGGAGCAGGAAAAGTGCCAGCACGGCCCAAGGAACACTTCAGTCTGACTGCTGTGGCCCCCACATACGTTCTATCACGTCAGGATTGTTCTAGGTGCTTGGCGGGGCCGGGGGGGGGTGGGGCGGAACACAGTGGCGAAAAGGCAAAATCCTTGCTCTCAAGGCTTGACATTCTACTGCAGTGAAGGAAACCGACAAAAAAGCAAAACTAAACAAAACAGTTTACTTTCAAGTACTGCCAAGCAGGAGTAAGAGAGGAAATGGGGTATGGGAATGGGGAATGGGTCCTGGAGACAGATGGACAGGCAGGGCCTCTTGGAAGAGGTGATGCCGAGATTAAGATCTGCGTGGCAAAGGGGAGAGACTCTGAATCCTCTTGGCAGAAGGAAGGGCAGCGCAAAGGCCCAGAGGCGGGTGTGAGTGTGGCACATACAAGGCACAGAGGGAAGCCGGTAAGGCTGCAATGAAGGGGAGAGAGAATAACCAGGGCCGCATCGTCAGCGAGGCCTGTGCTCAAGGATCTAAAGAAGAATGTGAACAAAGTTAAGGAGGGACACAGAAGATATAAGGAAGAATGAAATTGAATTCCGGAGCTGAAAATACCATGTTGGAAGTACCCTCCTGGTGCAATTTAGGTGACGGGTGAATTTAAGCACGTTCGTCTCTTAAAAATACAATGTCTGAACCAAGTCTGTATTCAACTCTACTCCCGATGGGAAAACCCGCCAGAGAAGAGACTTCTTGCGAGGTGAGCCACTGGGGCATGAGAAGAAAACTGCAGGATGCTGAACCAAAAACAGTTTTGTTGGTTTAGTGGCAAAGTATTTAACAGTTTTACGCTTAAAGACAAGTTATACACTCTTCTTTTGCAAAGCGAAGTGTTCCAAATTAGCTGCCCTGCTCTCTGATGGCAGATGGCTATCAGTACTTGCTGCCTGAGCGACATTTCTGAAAAAGCAAACGCATCAACTATGTCTTTGTAGTAGATGTGATGATTTAATACTTAGTGGGGACAAAAACCACTTCTTGAAAGACACTCCTGCATTTTAAAAGCAGATATTTGGAAACATTCCCATCACTGTCTAAACTTATTCAGGGGCGCCTGGGTGGCTCAGTTGGTTAAGCATCTGACTTTAGCTCAGGTCATGATCTCACAACTCGTGGGTTCGAGCTCCCTGTCGGGCTCTGTGCTGACAGCTCAGAGCCTGGATCCTGCTTTGGATTCTGTGTCTCTGTCTCTCTCTGCCCCTCCCCTGTTCACGCTCTGTCTCTCTCTCTCTCTCTCTCTCAAAAATAAATAAACATTAAAATAAATAAACTTATGGGCAAAGACAACATCCTTTACAAAAATGTCTCAACCACTAAAATTTACTGCAAAAATGCCAAAGAGGCAGGATAATATGGGGGCGGGGGATCAGCTAATAAAAACAGAACCAGAAGTGACAAGAGATAATGAGATTTGCTGACAAAGACTAAAACAGCTATTATAAGACTGCTTGAGGATTTAAAGTAAAATAGGAACACAATAAGGAGAGAAATGGAAGATACAAAGAAGAATCAAATGGAATTCTAGAGCTTGAAATACAATGTCAGAAATGAAAAATAAAATTCCCTAGACTGGCTTGACACCAGATTAGACACTGCAAAAGAAAAAAGATTAGTAAATTCAAAGACAAGATCACAGAAACTGTCTGAACGAAACATGAAGAAAAAACTGAAAAAAAAGTTACTAAAACCTCAGCAACCTGCGGAATGGTATCAGGCAATGTAACCTACCTGTCCTGGAGAGGTGCAGGGGGTGTGTTTGAAGAAATAGTGGTGAAATCTTCCAAATTTGGTAAAAGCTATAAACTAAAACCCCAAGAAACTCAACAAACTACAAACATGATAAACACAGAACACCAATAAGCATGATCAAACTGCTGGAAAGAAGAATCAAAAGGCAAAGAAAAGCCAGAGAAAAGACTCATTCTATACAGGGGAAGAAAGATAAGACTAACTGGAGATCTCCTGTCAGAAATAAAGTGGGTCAGTCCTGAGGAAAACAAAATAAAACCCAAAATTGCCAACACACAGTTTTATACCCAACAAAAATATCTTTCGGAAACGTACAGTAGAGGTTCCCCCCATCCCCATTTTTAGATGAACAAAAGCTGGTAGAATTCACCGTCAGTGTGTCTATACTATAAGAAAAATGAAAGAAAATGGTGCTGGATGGAAACCCGGATGTGCACAAAGGAATAAACACCACCAGAAATGATAAATATATAAGTGAAAATAAAACACTACTTTTCTCATTTTAAATTTCCTGAAAAGACTATTTAAAAGCAAAAATAGTAGTGCTCACTTTGGCAGCACATGGAATGATAGAGGGAAGATAGCATGGATCCCATGCAAGGATGACACACAATTCATGAATGTTCCATATTTTTTTAATGTGGAAAAAAAAAAGCAAAAATAGTAACACATTATAGGGTTATAATGGATATAGAAGTAAAATCAATAGTGATACACAAAGGACTGAAGAGAGAAAATAAGTGTACTAGAGGATTCTTACATTGTGTGTAAAGTAGTATAATATTTGAAGGTATAGTGTAATAAATTAAAGATGCTGACTGTAAACCTTAAGTAATCACTAAGAAGATAAAGACAGAGTTATACCCAATAAGACAACTGGGGAGATAAAATAAGATTATAAAAATAATCAAATGAAAGTAGGAAAATATAACAAAAACAGGTAACACAAGTAGAAAACAAACAGTTGAGATGGAAGATTAAACCCAACTTTACCCCTAATTGCATCAAATGTAAAAGATCTAACATCCTATTTAAAAAGAAGATTATTGGACTAGATAATAAAGGAAGGCATGACTGTTTACAAGAAATACAACTTAAACATAGTAACAAAAATAGGTTAATAGGAAAAGAACAGGAAAAGATATAACATGAAAACACTAATCAAAAGAAAACTGGAGTGCCTACATTAAAATAAAAGGAAACTTTAGGACATGAAATATTACTAGGGATAAAGGAAATCACTGTACAAACTTAAAAGAACCAAATCATTGACAAGCTATGATCATCCTAAAGACATACACACCCTAAAAAACAAAGCTTCCAAAACACGCATCAAAAACTGAAAGAACTGAAAGGAGGAAAAAAAATCCATAATAATGAAGGTTTCAAAACTCTGTTCTAACAGGACAACTAGATATAAAATCAGTATGGATTTATTATACAAGGCTTGGACAACGCTATCAACCAACCTGACCTGATTGCCATTTATAGAACACTCCACTCAAAAACTACAGAATATGCATTCTCTTCAAGCGCACACACTCATAGGGAGAGAACATATACTAGATTATAAAATAAGTCTTGAAAAATTCAAAGGAACAGAAAAATCATACAATGATGTCTTGTAACCACGATGGAATAAATCAATGACCTAACCCTCACCCCCACTTTAAGAAACCTGATAAGGAAGAGTGAATAAAACACAAAGTAAGTAGAAATTAGTAAATAATAAGAACAGAGAGTAATACAACTTAAATGGGGGGGGGGGCAGAAAAAGCAAGGCAAGCAAAAGCTGGTTCTTAAGAAAATAATCATTACAACTGATAAGACTCTAGCCAGAATGATCAAAGGGTAAAAAGAATCCATAAATTCTCTAAGATCAGGAATGAAAAAGGGGGCATCACTACACATCCTACAGGTATTTGAAAAATAACAAAATATATGAACACCAATAAACAGCAGAATATTATGCCAATAAACTGGATGATTTACATGAAATGGATCATTCCTTGAAAAATTACCAAAACTGACCCAAGAAGAAATAAAAAATCTTAATAGCCATATAAATGTTAAAGAAATTAAATTTGTAATGAAAAACCTTGCACGAAAGAAAACCCGAAGCCCCGACAGATTCACTGGTGAACTAGAGAAGTTTTAGGGAAGAATAATAGATATCTCCCATAAACTCTTTCAGCAAATAGGGGCAGAGGCAGCACTTCTCAATTCATCTTAAAAGACCAGCATTATATTGATACCAAAACTCAATAACGAGTTTAAAAGGAAAAACAAAAATAAGAGCAACCAAAGAAGCAAAAAACTAGAGTCCTATATTCCTTATGAGCTTAAATGTGAAAGTCCTTAATAAAATATTAGCAAATTGAATCCAGCAAATTCTAAAAAGCATAATACATCATAACCAAGTTAAGATTTATCCTAGGAATATTAGGCTGGATTAACATTAGACAATCAATCAACTGATTTCACCATAGTAAGAGAACAAAAGGAGAAAAATCGTATGATTGTCTTAATAGATGGAGGAAAAAAATCTGACAAAATTCAATATTCACTCATGACAAAAACTCTCAGCAAACTAGAAACAGAAGGGCATTTTCTCAGCCTTATAAAGACAGTCTACAAAAAAAGCCCACAATTAATATCATACTTATTGGTTAAAGACTGAATGCATTTCCATAAAGTTGGGACCAATGCAATACGTCTCCTTTCTCCACTTCTATTCGCTGTCATACCTGAAGTCCTAGCCAATACAAAAAAAAAAAAAAAAAAAAGGCAAGAAAAAGAAGTATTTGACATTACAGATCGGAAAACAGTGTGGATACAGAAAACTTCAGTTAACACTGTCAACCAATTTGACCTGACTGATATCTACGGAATATGTCAGCCAACAACTACAAGCAAACAATCTCTTCAAGAGCACGAGGAACATTCAAGATGGAAAGTCCTAAGAAATCTACAAAAAAACTTCCAGAGTGAGTTTGAAAAGGCCACAAACACAGTATTATTATATAAAAATTAACTGCATTTCTTTTTTTAATGTTTATTTATTTTTGAGATACAAAGCATGACAGGGGGGAGGAGCAGAGGGAGAGAGAGGGAGAATATCCCAAGCAGACTCTGTGCTGTCAGCGCACAGCCCAACGTGGGGCTCGATCCCACGAACTGGGAGATCATGACCTGAGCTGAAATCAAGAGTTGGACGCTCAACTGACTGAGCCACCCAGGCACACCTAAAAATTAACTGCATTTCTATATAAAAGTGTCAACTGGAAAAGGAGATTAAGAGGCAAATCCTATCTAGTACATCATCCAAAAACATGACCAACGTGGGGATATGCTGGACAAGATACGTGCCAGGTGTGTATGTTGAAAGCTATGAACTATTGCCGAGGGAAATTACAGAAGACCTAAATAAATAAACCATGCTTGAACTCAAAGATTGGATAGCACTATCAATTTTCCTCAGATTATCTACAGATACAGTAGAACCCTGACAAAAATCCTTGGAAACACATTTATAAAAATTGACAAGTTAAATCTATAATTTATACTGAAATTCACCTAGCCACAACAATTTTTGAAAAAGAAGACCAAAGATAAAGGACTTATATTACCTGATTTTAGTGTGACATTAACATAAGGATAGATACACAGATCAACGAAATAGAGACTCCAGAAAAATATCTCACACACATAACGTCCATTAATTTTCAATGAATCCTGGCCCCAACCTCACATCATACATGAAAGTTAACTCAAAATGTTTATAGGCCCATAGGTAAAAGATAAAATCATACAACTTCATTCAAAAACCACAAGAGAAAAAAATTATACCAAAGGCAGTAATTCCTTAAAACATAAAAAGGAACCAAAAAAATAATAATTATAATAACACAAACTTTATTAAAATACTACATTTGCAATGCATATATTTGACAAAGGACTTGTATCTAGAATATGTAAAAACTCTGCAACTCAGTATGACAATCCATTTTTTTTTAAAGGGGCAAAAGATTTTAAGCCCTCGTGAAGATCTAAGAAAGATCAAAAGGCGCATGAAAAAAAGTCCGCGTCATCAATCATCAGGAAAATGCAAATTAAAATCACAACAAAATATGCGATGTTGGAAGTTGAAGAGACTGACAAGAACAACTGATGGAGAGGACATGGGGCAAGTGGCGCTCCTACTGGGTTCTTGCTGGGGATTAAAGGACAGCACCACTTTGGAAACACAGTTTGGCAGTTTCTTACCAAGCTAACCACGGCCTGCGCTAGGTCAAAACAATTCTAGCCCTAAATTCTAGCCTGTTTAAAATGTACGCCCAGGGGCGCCTCGGTGGCTGAGCTAGTGAAAACATCTGACTCTCGATTTTGGCTCGGGTCACGATCTCGTGGTTCGAGGGTTCAAGCCCCACATCAGGCTCCGAGAGCGAGGAGCCTGCTTGGGATTCTGTCTTCCTCTCTCTCTGTTCTTCCTCAACTTGAGCGCTCTCTCAAAATGAATAAAATAAATGAATATAAATAAATAAAATATATGTCCACATAACAGCTGCTCACGAATGCTTACAGTGGGTCACACACAATAGCCTCACGCTGGAAACAACACCAACGTGCATCACTGGACAGATGGGTAAGCGTGTTATTATATCTCAGAGCGGAACACCGTTCCGCAACGAAAAGGAAAGAACTAGGATATAGATGAACGACACACCATGCTGAGTGAGGGGAGGAAGCAGACACATTAGAAAACGTACCCCAAGACTCCATTTACGCGAAATGCCAGAAATGGTGAACCTCACCGAAAGCAGATCAGTGGTTGTTGGGGTCCGGGGTCATCAGGGGACCTGGAGACGGTGGACATGTTCCATGTCCGGGCTGTGAGCGCGGCCGCGCTCCTAAGTTGCACACGTAAAACGCGTACCCCGTATCCGTATGCAAATCATGCCTCCATCAAGTTGACTTCAAAGCATGATCTTTTCGTGAGAGCAAAGTGTTTTGTACTGCGGATAAAATACAAATGTGACGCCGCTTTTATTTTTCACCAATTCCTAGCATGTGGTTTATAATGTATTTAATACATTTCTGTAATTACTCGTGTATCATTTAAGTAAGGGGGTATGATTTGGGTAGGATTTTGGTAAGATTTGGGGTACGTGAACAAAAGAAGTTTGCAGACCGCTGACTTAGACCTGTCCACCTGCCGTGCCGGACGGGAGAAGGGGGAGCGAAGGCGGTGAGCCCAGAGAGAGGAGGGGCCACGGGGGCCTGGATGAGGGTGGTGATGGCTGACACGCGTCGAGGTCGAATTCGGGATGTGCTCTGGAGGCCGGGTCAGCAGGACTTATGAGGGAAAGAAAGGCTCCCAGGCTGACTCCCGGGGTGATGTTCTTTCCCTTCCCCGAGGGTTGGCTGGGAGCGGGGATGGGGGTGCGGAAACCAACTGTTCTACTGTTCTCTTGTGCTCGTGTGGAACTTGGGAGCCTAACGCACATGAAGTCGCTCAGGCAGGGGCACCTGGGTGGTTCAGTCAGGTTGAGCGTCGGACTCTTGATTTCAGCTCCGGTCACGATCTCACGGTTTATGAGATCAAGCCCTGCACCGAGCTCTGGGCTGACAGTGCGGAGGCTGCTTTGGATTTTCTCCCTCTCTCTCTGCCCTTGCCCTGCTCATGCTCTGTCTCTCGCTCTCTCAAAATAAGTAAAAAAAAAAAAAAAAAAAAGAAGTCACTTAGGGAGAGAATAGAAATGGTGAGAAGAAAAAGGCTAAGCAGAGCCTGGAACGTGCCCCCATTCGGAGCCTGGCAAGGAAGAGAGGTGGCCACGATGTTGGGGGGGGTGGTGTTGCGGGCAGTAGTGGGGGCCGGGGGTGGTCACTAGGCACAACCGACTCTCAGAGTCTTGCTGTCCTGGGGAGTAGAGAGGTGGCCAGTGGCTGAAGACGTCCGCCTCCTCGGATCACGCGTACTCTCTCAGTGCAATAGGAGGCGTGTGGCGATCAGCGTGGAGACGGAATGAATAGCACATGTACGGGGAAGAGGGAGATCAAGTTGGGGCCAGTCTATGCTCTTCAGACTTTCCGTAAACTGACATCCCGGGCCTTCCTTTTATTTTGGATTCTCTGAATCACTGTAAGGACGCGCTGGCGCGCTCTGATAAAACGCGGCAGCCTTGGTGCAGGGAACTTCTGGAAGGCGGAGGACGATGCCGCCGGACTGCACGGAGAGCGGCAGGGGCTGGGAAGCGGGGCTTCCGATTCGCTGGGGCCGAAGCGCGGACAGGCCGGTGGTGAGCTGCCTCTCCATATACACCGTGAGGACTGGAAAGATCGACCCGCCACGTCCAAGCTCTCGTCTGCGCAGAGAGCTCTACCGGCAATGGGGCCGCCGCCGCCTTCGGAGAGTGAACAGGCCCCTTGTGAGTGCCATCCCTGCGATGACATCACAGCGCGGCAGACGCTCCTTTTCGCCGGGGCACTCTAGGCTAATGTAATCATACGATTACATAATTAACCCAGCTGTCTCATTAAGAAAATCAACTGGAATTCAGGGCATAATTAGTCATACGGCAATTAGCATGCTGATGAGCAACTGATGAAAAGCTGTCTAGATATCAAGTGTGCCAGGACCACCCCGGTTACGGCTACGGGGGAAAGAGGCGACACACCTCCCCACGCCAGGGAACCCAGGATCCCCAAGTCCTGGCTCGCGAGTTCCCGCACTGGGACGAGGGGCCGGGAAGGGAACAGGCCAGAAGGGGAGGGCCGCCTGCGAAAGTGGCGGCTGGCACTCAGATGCCCATCTTGTCATGTCTGCCTTTCTTTAAAATGTAGCGAATTCCTCAGCTCGTAGACCTGCGACGGGGAGGCTCATCAGGCCCCACGTCTGTCTGAAGCTGGCCAGGGAGGCCAGAGAAGCTGTCTTCCTGTCTGGTTCACAGTCACCCGTGCCGGGCAGAGCGGAACTGTCCCTCGGCCTCTGGGCCCCGGGCTGCTCCGGGACCAGCCCTGGCCCTGCACCCAGTGGGCAGACAGGAGGGCATCTGCGACCCAGAGGCGTCGTATCTCAGCCGCAGCCCTAGTTCGTCCTCTGTCCTGTTCGGGCGCTGGTGGCTGATTCTTGCGTGAGAAGGAAAATGTCTTAGGAAGGTTTGTAAACTGAAAATGTGCAAAGGGGATCCTGAGGTTACAGAGTTCTCTCCAGAGGGGCCTGGGCACCGGCTGGGCTGCCAATACCGGGCGACCTACAATACACGGACTGGAGTAGGCTCACAGGATCAGGCTGGAGCAGCCACGTCTGTAAGGTCTTAAAAAATGCCACCAAGTAGCCCATCCTTTTTTTTTTTTAATTTTCTTTTAATGTTTTTATTTATTTTTGAGAGAAAGAGAGAGAGAGAGAGAGAGAGACAGAGAAACAGCGTGAGCAGGGGAGGGTCAGAGAGAGAGGGAGACACAGAATTTGAAGACAAGCTCCAGCCTCTGAGCTGTCAGCACAGAGCCTGACGCAGGGCTCAAACCCACGAAACGTGAGATCATGACCTGAGTTGAAGTCGGATGCTCAACTGACTGAGCCACCCAGGCGCCCCAGCACGTCCTTTTAAAGCTTGCTATGAGAAGCCAGGGGTGTTTCTAACTAAATCTTACGATTTCTCTTCTTTTTTTCCAAGAGTCTTACAATTGGAATCCTCGAGGTCAGGGGCGGGGGCGGGGGGGGGGAAGGCACAGGCAGGGAAGGAAGAACGGAAGTAACAATATTTTTCAATGTTAACTGATGGTGTGGTGTCATCTCTTGGAACCAGCATGGTGGGCCCGGAGGACCAGATTTGTATGGTCTTCTTACGGAAGAGCATTAAAAAGCAGTTCTTAAAAATGACGTCCTACTTTATTTCTAGATCCTCAAACGCTGGGCGGACGGGGATATTTACACCAGTGCAAGTTTTCCCAAGGGCAAGTTAAAACCTCCCGGAGGAGCACCTTGGAGCGGGGGCATTCCGATGGGTCCTGAAAACACAGGGGCCTCTCTTCGGCTAGCTCTCTCCCAAGACTTCTGCAAACTACCGCCTCCACTTACCCCTGCAGGCAGGCCAGCCGTTCCACGCAAACAGAGCGAGAGGGGCAGTCATGAAACATGGAGTTCTAGCGGCGTGTCGTGAGCCAATGAATATTTTATATCACTGGTAATGTGCTTCCTAAGATTTAAATCTTAAAATAAACCCTTCCAGGCACTGCCTCTGTGTTTGAAGGGTTTGTGTCTGAAGGACCCAGACCGCATCTTGGCAAAGAGTGAAAGGTGATTCCCTGTCGGGGGGGCCATGGATGAAGGCAAGAAGGCGATGCGAGATTGCAGGCAGGCTCTCAGATGCGTCGGCACCCAAAGCCCGGAGAAGCTCGGTCGCATGGATGCACAGGCGGGAGCTCCTCCCACTTTGTCTCTTTTTCTCCTTTCTCAACTTAAAAAAAAATGTCATTACCGAGATGCTTCTGAGATTGAAGAGTCACAATTGTGCTTTCCACCGATTGAGGAGTGTCTCACAGATACTCAACTGACAAGGGCTTAAGTTCTTATCTGCAATCCATTAATAAGGGCTATTTAGAAACTAAGATCATGATTCTTTTCCTGATTTATGCTTCCTCCCCAACCCCCCCCCCCCCACAAATTGTTGGGATAAATACACGCTCATTGTAAAAAAAAAAAAAAAAAAAAAAATCTGAAAAATATCAAGAAGCAAGAGCAAGTCACCCACGCGAGGTTAATTTCCGGCAGATTATGCATACCATCATAATTTTGCTCAGAATAACATGCCAGCTATGCAAGAGCCCCGAGGAGGTCATTCCAGAATATTCCCAGCCGTCTGAGAGGATCCTCCTTTAAGAGATATTTATTTCTCCGTTCACTACAGTTAGGGATGGACGCTGTTTCATCATGGGAGTATTTTCTCAAAGGTTGTGTGGTCCCCCACTATTCCAGAAGGAGCCACCCAGGAAGGGCCAAGCCTCAACCGCGTTTGTATGTTGGGGGCGTGCGCCAGGGCCAGGAAGTGCTGGCCAAGGGAATGTGTTTTGGGAGTTCTTAAACAGCACACCTTGAACCTCTTCTTGCACACTCGGGGTCACTGTTGTTGACAGATATTCACTGAACTTGGCTCTCGCCCACAGATCCCCGTGCAGAAGGACGCAGGCCTCTAGAGGGAGCCGGCCGCAGAGGACTCCCCCTCTGGGGGGGCCTTGCCCAGGTGTCCTGACCAAGTCATGTTGGTGGCAGAGGCTATGATGATGTTCTTCTTCATGTGGCTCATCATCAGCAAGCAATAAATAGAAATCTCAATCAGAGGTGTATTAAAATAAAAAATCATAGATGTGCCCAAGTGTAAGCCACCCCTATATGCTCACCATAAACAGGATATAAAAATCTGTGACAAAAGTGACAGATGAAGCCATCTAGACCAACGCAGTAAAATCCTAACTTATTTATGAATCGAAATGTAAAACTGCTCTCCTACTGCCATGACATTGACAATAAAGGCAAAGGCCACTTTCAAGGAGAACAATGATCAGAGGCGATAAGAGAATCGGGAAGAGAGGTTAATCCTCCAAACTTGTCACTTGATCTTCCTTTTAATTAATAAACCAGAGGGAAGCACGGAAACAAGGCCTGAAGGACATCACGCCGCGCTTACCGCGTCCTGGCGAGGGCTGCCCTAGTGGCCTTCCTCAACCATCCACAGCACCTCCTTCATGCCGATGAAACCTGTCCATTTCCCTCTAATCTCACTCCTGCCACCTGAAACCAGAGGACCTCATCTCTCCCACCCCAGATCCCCTTGGGACACCTTTCCAATCTGCTGTCCTACCTGCAGAGTCAAGGATGACTTTTTTATTACATGCATCTGATCGTGCATTTCCATGCTTACGACCCATGCTTGGTGTTTGGTTAGACGAAGTCCAGAATCCTTCCCATGACCTACCAGGCCCCGACCTGCCTTTGCAGCTAGGTGACCACACTGGTGTGTGACCTTTGCTCGGGCCTATTAGCACCCCCTTGACCAGCGACAGTGTCTTGGTTTCAATGACATGACTGCCCTCTCCTCTTGCTCGCCAAGCTGGGACCCTGCCCAGTGGGCTCTGTCTAGGAAGTACCTGTCACACCTATGCTACAATGACTATGTGTGTAATTACTTTTAATGCCCACATTTCCGGCACCCTCTGAAGCCCACAAGAACAGGAAGCTATTTGGCTGATTTGCTCCCGGCTCTACTCCTGCGACTCAGCATGGTTCCTGGGACACATGGAGGGGCCGGCTTTTGAGGTGCTGACCGGCTAATCCCAGGGAGGCTGGGGGTGGGGGGCACAGTAGTGTGGGAAGAGAGTGTGCTCTGGCTGAAGTAAGCAGGATATTTCTGATAAAAAACATCTTAAAATACTCTCCGAATGGCCTAGAGAATGCAGAACAATCTGGTGGCAAATGAGGAAGAAGGTAAAGGGGGGAGGGGGAGTCCTAACTTTTTTAACTGTTTGGAAGAATCGGCAGGATAATGACATATTTAAATGTTTATCCCGTGTCTTCAGTACGAACGAACTTTGGGGAAGAGAAATAACATGATCTGAGATCCGGGATGCCGAAGATGACCAAGAAGGAAGGCCCAGGGCTCCCATGTTTCTTCTCCCTCAGAGGAGAGGAGGGTGGGAGGGGGAAGGGATGGGCACAGCGGGTGCGAAGCTTGGGATTTCCGGCAGGACAGCTGGTAAACCAAACACAGGCTCTGGGCGTCGGTCTGTCTGAAGCGCATGTGCCGGCTTGCGGAACCCGGAGCGCTAAGGGCCGTATAAGTGTCTACGCGGGCAGATGCATCTTTATGGAATGATTCGAAAGCAGAAGGAGAGCCCAGACAGGTATCACAATGCTACAACTCAACGCGTGACACGCTCTGTTCTCCTGCAATCCGGGTTGGTAGAACACCCCAGAGTGTTCATCCTCAGTGAGAGCGTCGCTCTGGGGAGTACGGTTCAGTGTGAACAATTGAACAATTAAAGACTGCAAAACCTCAGACAACGTTCTCAAGAAATAATCTGACCCTTTAATTTATTCCCTCAACCAGTATTTGGGGAGTTTCTGCTCCGCGGCAGGCACTGGGGTAAAGTAGACACTAGGAAAATGGGGGGCGGGGGGGGGGACAGAAAGGAAACCAGTGGAACATCGAGTAGTTATAACAGAGGCAAACACACAGGATGCGGGCAGCGTGCGTGTGAGAGAGACGGAGAGGCACATCTGAGCCAGGCCTGCGAAGTCAGGCTCAAGCTAATCTGGAGGAGTAAGCCGTCAGCGGAGATGGGGCCCGGCCTGCCTGCAGGGTGAAGAATAACCCTTCCTGCAGCTTGGAGACTCGCTTCGAGGGACTGTAGACACGAGGAGGAGGGCCTGAAGTACGAGGTGAAGAGCAGAAGCTGGGATGGAGAGAAGTGGATGGAATCCAGAACATTCTGGAGGCAGCGTGGCCAGGGCTCGGTGACCCCGTGCTCCGGGTGAGCAGCTGGTCGAAGGTGGTGCTGCTCGCTAAGAGAGGCAATGCAAGAGGGAGCCAGTTTCCTCTGGACATGGTGGGTGGTTTCGGGGTGCCCGTGTCATCCCGGTGGGGATGTGCCGGGGCCACTGGGTACGCAGGCGGAACCTCAGGAGTCAGAACTGAGCCGAGGTTGAGCTTCAAGAGCCACTGGCGTGACCCCTGGTGGCCCTCGGACGATGGACCCCTCGGGCCACGTCACGTATCGCACCTGTGGTAAGCCAGGCTCTGCTCCAGGTGCTGGGCACAGAGCGGCAGAGCAAAGCTGTCCTCAGGGGCTTTCACTCCAATACGGCCAGCAGGGGAGAAACGAGGAAAGACACAAATAAATAAGATTTCTGGAAGGGGGTCCGTGGGGGCTGGTTCTGTCAGGCTTCCGGGCCAGCCTCCTTGGTCGGTGGAACTTTGGCCCCGCCTCTTCCTGGAGCCACCTGGTCGGCTCTTCTTGGGCTCCTGGAGCTGGGCCACATGACACCCAGCCAAAATCCCCGTCCCATTATTCTCGAGAGCCTCCTGCACTTTCCTGACATAGCATAAGTTGCTGTTTCTAGCGACTACAACTTAACACACCCTGCCACTGTTTCTGGGTTCAGCTGGATCGAAGCCTTAAAGCACACAGACAGTTAAGACACCCTGACTCCCCTCAACTGCGTGACTGTCAGTAAATGCAATGCTATTGACCAGGTTCTTCCTGTAAGTCTCAGCCGCAGGATTACTTCATCTGAGCAATAGCAGACTTGAAAACACAGGGAGAATGCTCCAAGCTCCATTCCTGCTTTTCAAGGAACTTGTTAGATCTGTCTGACCATGGCATTTGTAAAGGAAGAAACACCTGGGAGAGGGTTCAGGCCAACGTACTCCGACGGACTTTTACTCTAACAGAAAACATCACACAGCCAATTTGCTCATTCTGCAATTGAAACTGCAAACTTGGGATTCTCTGGCCAAAAATGATAATTATGAAGAATATCATCAATATGGGAAAAATGCTTCTGGGATGGTAGTAAGCAAGAAAAACAGAATATAAATATATGCCCATGTTACAATCAAAATTCTATAAAAATTATCTATGTCTACAAATGAGGCCTCTCAGGCAAAGAGGAGTGTTGCTTAAAAAAAAAAATCTCTTATTGGTTTACGAGAGATTAAGACAAAACAATTACAGAAAGAGAAATCCAATAACTTATTAAAGTGACTGCTTAGTTGAGAAACTTCACTAAGGGAAAACCCAGCTACAAATGAACTTGCAAGAAAGAGAGTGTACGTTATTTAGAAAACAGCAGCAAAAGGCTCTCTGCGTCTTTGGCGAAGACAAAATAAGCCTGTCCCCTTTCAACTAAGTCACCAGCACAAAACTTGCAAAAGAAAATGCAAGCAGGCCCAACACGCTGCCAATTCCTGAGACACAGTGCATGTAAGGCATCAAGTGATCCAGTTACTGTGAAGAAGCCTCCTCACGAGCCCCAGCCAGAGTCTTCAGGGAACCCCTAGGGGGATACAAACTCTTACAGAAAATCAAAAGGCTAGAATTTGGAACCAAGGGATGGATGCGCTCCTAAGACAGCCAAAGGTTCAAAGAAAACCATTCTCAATCACTAGGCTGCTCCCCCACCTTATTCCATTTTCCAGATGAGGAAGCTTCTCTTCCAGAGAAGAAAAGGAATGTGGCCAAGACTTCACAACAGGCCCTGGCAGGAGAATCTATATCCCCTTGCTCTTTGTCCGAAGTGTCCAGAATGCTTTCTGCCACCCTTGGCTTGTGTGGCCGCCCTTAACCCCCACTCCCAGAGGGGCCAGCACAGCCAATGGTGAACCTGAACTGGTGTCCAAGGAGACGTGTTTCTGCTCTGCTTTGTTAAAAGCGGCTCTAGTAATGCCAGCAATGTTCAAAGGACTATTAAGAGTAAGTGAGCAACTCCAATAGCTGGGGAGGGGAGGGTGATGATAATTGGGCTTTCTTGGTCAAAAGAGGAGGACATTCAAACTGCTTTCCTAATTTTCTGATCTGAGTCTTCCCAGGACTAAGCTGAGACCCATGTGATTGTGTCCATCACTACCCCCATGGATTCTTGGTGAGGGCAACACCCAGGAAAAGAAGACCAATGGGACCCATGGCTCAAGGTGCTCTAAAATCTGCTGCACTTTTCTAAAATAAGGCATGAAAAGCCATCACTTCTCAGAATGCCCAGCAAGCATCATTACAAGTTTAACTCCTTAGTTTCTTTAAAAGAAACAACCCACAGATAACAAGCTACCCCTTGCCCTTGGCTATAACCCTTCAGTGAAAGACTTGCCCAGAGGCTATGGATTCCCTGGATGACCTGGGAGGGAGGAGGCATTCAAGGTGCCCCATTAGGGCCATTCCTGAATGTGGAATCGGCCACCCAGAACCTTGAACGTAGCACACATGTGGGTTCCATTTCTTCTCTGGGCACGTGTAGCATTTTATACCAAAGAGCAAGGTAGCCCCACAGCTGTGAGTCTCTGCATTTACAAAGGCATCAAAGGGAAGTTATAGGATTAACTTCAGCAAATACGCATCTGAGTTCCATACCCATCCAAAGTCTGGGTTTTGGAGAATCCGTAGTCCCAGAATTCCGTTTCCTGGGGGAGCTGCCATTGCTGGGATAATTCCGTTAGGGAAGCTGAGGAGAGCCCAAGACCCACCGACTCGCCAACACACAGTGCCCACCGGTGGCCCGTGTGAGTGTAGGGACTTACCTGGAACATCAATCAATCTCTTGTAGACATTCAAGAATGCTGCCTCAGCTTCTTTACTTCTTTTACTCAGTGCATCAATCTGAAAGGCAATGGAAGAAGGAAAAGAAAAAGAAAGAGCTCAAAATTTGTCAAGAGGTAATTTAGAAATCATCACACATCTATCGAGTTCCCACGGCAAAGAAAAGTCTGATTTGGTCATGAAAATGCCGGACAGCTGGGCCTTCCTCTCAGGGTCAATGGCTGCAAACACAGGAAAGGGAGACAATCCACGTGGCCCAGTTGGTGAGGGGGACGAGGCAGGAGCGGTGCTGTGCAATTATGGAGCCATTTGTGACACTCGGTCCCACTGCCCGGCGGAGTGGGGGCTCTCCACAGAGGAAAACGGTGTCTTTCCTTCCTCTGCGAGTGTTTACTAGGAGCAGACCGTATGCAGACACCGTGTGGGGCGGCGGGGGCAGAGCGACAGCACCCAGCTGCATGAGCTGTGGTCCAGTAGGGAAACAGGTATGCAAACAGGTGATTGAACCCCAGCCGGGAGAGTACTAGGTAAGCAGAGCCATCTTACTTACTGGGACACTGAGAAAGGGCCATCAAGCAGGAAAGTGAGTGACATTCAAGAGTAGTTCACCAAACGGGAAGGAGAGAGACTGTGTGAAAAGGGAGGGACATATTCAAACACCCGGGACAAAAGTCTTTAAATCTGGGGGTTCATAGATCCTCCTTAAGGATTTTTACGAGGGGTGCCTCATAATTCTGAGGCGCCTCACAACTCTCAGGCATAACTCTGCCTAATTTTATGAGGGTGGCTCCGTCAGTTGTGCGTCTGACTCTTGATTTCGGCTCAGGTCATGATCTCACGGTTTGTGGGATCGAGCCCCGTGCTGGGCTCTGCGCTGAGAGTGCAGAGCCTGCTTGGGATTCTCTGTCTCTGCCCCTCCACCTACCGCCCACCCCCTGCCCCACGTGAGCACTCTCTCTCTTTCTCGAAACAAGTAAACGTTAAAAAGGAAAAGAATTTTACGAAAGCCAAGGACCCTCCTCCTAGAAACACATGCACACGCGGTTATATGCTCTATTTAGGCCACTCACATGCCCTGTTGGGTTGTGTCCTTGGAATCCAGATCAAGGACCCAGGGATGGGGCTGTCACAACACGCCACGGAACACGGCGGGCTGCTGGGGCAGGAACACGGATACATGCATAACAGGACTGGGCAGGTGAGCAGGTCAGACCATGACGGGGCAGCAGTGCATGCAGGAGGTGACCATTCGGGGGTCTCTGCCCTCACCCAGCGAGCGATGGCAACCACAGCGATTGAGGAAAAGGGGCCGATCAGGGAGAATGGGGTCAAACCGAGGTGACACGAGGCACAGAAGAAGCAGGCAAGTCAAGGACGGCGCCCAGGTTTCTAGCTTAGGCACCAGGCTAGTTTCTGGGCCGGTGGCCAGGATCAGTTTGCCTCGTGAATTAACCCAGCTGAGCCAGCATAAAGTCTATTCATCAGAGAAAGGGGAAAGAGAAAGGGGACACGCGAAGCTCCTAAGTATGCCAGACGCACGTCCAAAGAGCCTCGGATTGCTGGATGAACTCCGTGCGTATTTTGCTCACAGAACACACTTGTTGAGACATCAGATGGCCTTTTACACCTGAAGCACGCAGGTGCGGAGTTCGTCCTGGCTCAGGAAAAGGACACCAAATTACATACTCCTTCTGTCCCCTCGCAGAATTATACTCTCTGTCTCCAATGTTATTAAAGAGGCAAAAGGATGTGGCTTAATTACAGGGTCTCTCGCGAGAGCCAACCAACAATTTGTTCAGGGCCGAGAGAGGCCACCTGAGGAAGGACTGGGAGGATGCTGGGAAGCAGGACCCAAGGGCTGGCGGGGGACAGGGCTCAGGAAACCCAATGCAGAGCAAACCAGCATTTCCAGCTTCTAGCAAGTTGGGCCCCCAAATTCCCATTTGAAGCCTTTTGCTTAGAACTCAGACATATTACCGCCCCCTCCCGTAAAATGGGAATTGGGATTCAGGTGTTGGGATAATCCCGAAGGACTACTTAAAAATGACAAGATAGTTCTCTCTTTATTTTTAAAATAAAATGTTTCCCCCCCCCTTCTGAGTATTAGCAATTCATGCTCATTGAGTCATTAGAAAAATACCGAGAGAGAGAGAGAGAGAGAGAGAGAGAGAGAGAGAGAGAAAGAAATAAAAATCCTAAAAATCCTAATTCTGCCGCTCTCTAGTAGAAATCATCCTCTGGGTTCTAATTGCCTTCAATTTTTTTTTTCTAATTAAAAACAATATATAGTTGAATGAAATGTAGTCATAGAGGCAAATTATAGAGACAGAAAGCAGGTGAGTGGTGGTGTGGGGCTGGGGAGGCTGGGGGGCTTGGAGGATGATGGCTTAGGGGTGCAGGGTTTCTTTTTGGGGTGAAATGCTCCCCAGTTAATTGTGGAAATGGCTGCACAGCTTTGTGACTATATTCAAAGTCAATGGGCTGCGGACTTTAAATGAGTGAGTTCTGTGGTATGTGAATTATATCTCAATAAAGTTGTTAAAAATGTGTGTATTTGAAATTAAACCATAGGTAAAATTTCATACTGTGCTTTCAGAACATATAAATCTTTTTCAGTGTCTATTGCAAGATTTGGCAAATATCTTAACAGTACTGATTTCCTCTGTATCTAACTGCCCTGTACTTAGACGGTTTGAGGAGAAGTGGAGTTAGCTCTTCAGCTGCCTGGAGCACTCCCTGTGCTCTGGGTCCTTCTGTCCCCCCTGGGGAGCACGTGCTCACGGGGAGCAGAGAGTCCACCCAGAGAGCAGGGCAGGTGTCGGGTGCTCTCTGTACCTCTCGACACTAACCGAGGCTTCTCTACCCGGCTCGGGACGCACCGAGGGCGGGTCCCTCGCTTTGCAGATATTCTGAGCAAGGGTACACAGGGCAGCTGCCCCTGTGGTAGGCAAAGGATAGATCTGGAAGGATCCTGAAATGCGGTCCTGTCTCTCCTGTCTGGGTTGTTGATGGGGAGGTGGGCAGAGGGGGGCTGGTAATTTACACAGCAAACTCGGGGACTGTTATGGGTTGAACGGTGTCCCCTCAAGAGATGTTGAAGTCCCGGGGCACCTGGGTGGCTCAGTCGGTTGAAAGTCAGACTTCGGCTCAGGTCACGATCTCACGGTTCGTGGGTTCGAGCCCCGCGTCAGGCTCTGTGCTGACAGCTTGGAGCCGGGAGCCTGTTTCAGATTCTGTGTCTCCCTCTCTCTCTGCCCCTCCCCCCACTCATGCTCTGTCTCTGTCTCTGTCTCTCTCTCTCTCTCAAAAATAAATAAACATTAAAAAAAAAAAAGATGTTGAAGTCCTGATTCCTAATACTTATCAATGTGACTTTATTTGGCAATAAGGCCTTTGCAGGTGATCAAGGTTAAGATGATGTTATGGGGGGGGGGGCCCTAATTCAAAGGGGAAATTAGACTGGGGTGATAAACACTGAAGTCTGACAGCAAACCACCGGAAGCCAGGAGATAGACTGGGGACAGAATCTCCCTCGCAACCTCAGAAGGAACTGATACTGCCCAAACCTCGATCTTGGCCTTTTAGTCCCCGGAACTGTGAGAAATGCATGTCTGTTGTTTAAGCTGGTCAGTTCTGGCAGACTAACATGGGCCACGAGCTCTCTGCCCGTGTGTCCCCTTCCCACAAAGGCAAGAAAATTCAAAGCCCACCCTGGGAGAACAAGGTCAGGGCAATGAGCTTAATTAAATCATTAAGCAGCTGGACTACAAGGTGATGAGCACTCCACATGCAGTTGGGTTTCAACATGATGAGGGGGCCCTACCCAGCCCCCCAGTACGATTTCCGAACCTAGAAGAATTTGTGGGTTCTGGGAATTTTGATACTTTCTATTCTCGGTCACTCTTTTGACGCCCCTATGGTCAGCACCCTCATCCAAGACCGGGTGTTGGGAGTCTGAGTTTTGGTCGATCCTCTGTCCCAGCTCCGTGGCGGGCTTCCCCTTGCTGCGGCCCGGGGACTTCCCAGTTACGGCTTCTGAGTACTTGACTACCTCTTGCTCGCATCCCCGCTGCTGGAGACCTATCCACTCTGGAAGAGAACGTGGGTGCTGGGTCCCCCTGGCTGGCAGGGCTCTGAGCTTAGAGGGTGGAAGGGGGACCCCGGGCTGGCCTGGCCAGCCCGATCTGTACTGGGGCGTAACGGCACCCACCTGCCAGGGCGGGGTAGTAGGTGAGCTCACGGGGGTAAGGAGCTCAGGGCCTGGCTCAGGGAAGGGCTGCCTTTGTCCCATTCAAGAGCTTTCCTGGGGTATCCACGCAGTTACAGCCTGAGACTCGGGGCTGTCCCCCTTTAGCATTCTGTGAGTGAGGGAGAGGGGCACAGTGTCGTCCTCGTCCCCAAACCCTCCGCCCTCCGCGCCTGCCTGCCGCAGCTGCTCAGGTGTGTGTGCTGCCTGCCTCTGTGACCTTGAGCCAGGACCTGAGCAGGCAGCCCAGGGCTCTGAGGTAAGGTCATACGGTGTAAGATAACTGGAAGGAGGATCCAGGGCTACTTACCGCGCACAGATAGCCTGAGGTAGAGAGTCTGTCTGCCATCTCCACCCCCTCAAAGCCATTGTGAGGGAGGTCAAGGTCAGGGGTGGCGGAGCAGGGGCAGATCTGGCCAAGCTCTGGTTGCACTCAAGCCCTGGCCCTGGGGAAAACCTGTTCGGCTCCAGGGATCAGCCTCACCTCCTACCACGCCCAGTTCCTCCCTGTTCCCTGAATACGCGAGCAATTTCCCCGCAGCCTGGAAGGCGCCTCCTTGGAATGTTCCTCTGATCCTTGAGGCTCCGCTGACCCATCTCCCCGCTGCCTGCGGGGACACTCCCATCACCACACGGGATTGTCTGGAAGTCCCAGGACTGCAGATGAGGCTCCCTGAAAGCCCACACTACGCTCTTTTGTCTCAGCTGCCTTTCCTCCTGACTGGCACACGGCGGGTGTCTGATGCCTTTGGATCGTACGAGCGACAATGTGCCTCAAGTGAGCACCAGTTTTACCTGCCCAAGCAAGCAGGCGGTTAGGGGATCCAGTTTTTAAGTCTTCATGAAAACGCTTAGTAATGTAAAGAGTTCTTTGTTTGGAAAGTAGGGTTCGCGCACTGATGTGAGGACAGCCACTTGGCTGCAGCCAGCGCACCGGGAGCACCGCTTCCCACCGCGGCCGCCCGCCAGCGCCCTCCTGCGGTGGGTGGCCTGTGCGTCCTCCCCAGCGGGACGCCCAGGGGCTGCTCGGCAGGTCTCGGGTCCGGCTCACCAGCGCCACGTTTACGGGCGGACTTTGGCTTTTCTGTAATAAGAATTAAAGCTAAAGATACAAGTGGACAGGAAGGTAGCTTCATCTGAATCTGAAACAGCCAATCCTTGCCTACAGTCGTGTGCACACTCAGGCCATGTTTGGAGGGTTTATCACCCGTGAGAGCCCTGAACCCGGGAGGAGGTGAACGGGTGCCCGAGCGTGTGGGCGCCAGCAGAGCCGCGCCATGGGGCTTGGGGAGGGGTCATGTGGGGTCTCAATTCGTTGCAGCCCGTGACCGTCACCCTCCCTGTGTGATACACTGCTGCCACTGCCGTGGGACTTGCGGTGGGTGCTTTCCCGCCCCGCTGATGTCAGGTTTGACCACATGAGCCGCTTTGGCCGACGCAATACAAGGGACAGAACCAGGTGTCACGCCGGAGCTTAGGATTTAAAAGCGATCGCGTGGTTCGGCCACGGCACTCATCTTCTGTCGTGAGGCCAGCGTGACCTGACAGGAGCCGCTGGGACCCCTGGATAAAGACCACACACAGTCCCAGGGCCGGCAGTCGGCCCACGGCCAGTGTGCTCATACGGACGAGAAGTAATCTTCCGTTGCCGCAGGCCACTGAGACTTGGGGGTCTTCTTGCGGCACGATTTAGTCAAGCTGTTGCAAGTCCCGGGGTGGTCACACCGCTAGGATAGCACAAAGTAAAACTAAGGACTGACCCACCAATGTCGTGAGGGCCAAAGGATATTTTAAATTATTTTTGTCGCAGGTCGGGCAGGGGGAAGGCGGTATCAAAGTAGAAAGGGCACAGGACTTGAAACCAGAAGACCGGATTTACGACAGGGCTCCGTTTGTGCATGTGGTACATGCATAGTATGTATGTACATAGTAAGCCAGCTACGTACTCTCTGCCTCTCTGAATTTTATTTTCTATGCCTAAGAGAAGGGAGCAACCAGGACGCTGGCCTTACGGGAGCCCAGGGGAATCAGACAGAAGCTCTAACAGCGTGGAGCTCTGGGTGAGCTGGTTCTCAGCGCTGGTGATAATCACTGACCCGTGATGTACCTAGAAGATGAAACAGCACACAAATATCATCTAAATTACGTGTCCGCTTTGAGGGGGTCAGTTAGAAGAGAATTTACACACTCAAGGCATCCGTTTTTGTACAAACTGCCACGCCACTTTTAAAAGAACCTGTTCCGACTGGTCCCTACACGGCACTCACGGGGGTCCCTACAATTGTTTAGGGGCTTAATGAAGTCTTAAGGTGACACTCCCTGTGAAAATCCCTCACTCGCCCGTGACTCCGAACACTACGGTTTGAGGTGTTGGGGGCTGCTGAATTTTCAATAGGACTCTCCTGTTTGCTGCTGGGGAAGGAAATGCGGGGAGATCAAGCACCGGGCTGAATTTTAACTGGAAGATGCTTTGCTTAGAAGTGGAAAAAGGACGGAACGGCGCAGTATTTACAGATGTACAAATCCCCCCCTGACCACCAGCCTTGACCATCAATCAATCGAGAAGTCCTGTTCGTTTGGCCTCAGAAATCGATTTTACAACTATCTCCTTCCTTCCTTTGATGCTTCAGCCTTAACTGATGTCCCCCTCTCAGGACTTCCAGTTTGGACGCTGCAGACCCGTGCCCAGCGGATCTCCGCAACTGCGGCCTGCCACGGAGCGTGGTGTGTCCTCCACAGGGACCCTGGGTCCCTGTCCCAGAACTCAGAAAAACCATGGAGTCGCTGTGCCCTGATGGCTTCCCCTAACCCCCAGGCTGAGGCCCCAGAGCCCTTCCCAACGCGGCCCTTGCTTTCCGCTGCTAACGTCCCCTCCCACGAAATCCCAGCACTGAGCAGGCTTCGCCACACCAGCCTCGGTCCCCTCGGCGCACCATGCCCCTCCAGGCCTTCGGGTCTATATACACAAGGTCCTCTGCCTGGAATGCTCTTCACGGTACGGGGGAGTCCAGCTCTCTTTCATGAGCCAGTCTAGGTGACGCCTCCTCTGCGGCGTCCTTCTGATTTCCCCAGGGACCACTGGGCCCTGTGCCACCTGAGCTCTTTGTAAATCACTCTCCGCCCACTTCCCACACACGTGATGACGACTCAGGTCCACGAGCTTCCTTCCCACCACCCTGTGGTCTATCCCAGGCCAGGGGCAGGGGCGCAGGCACCTGCCTCTCGTTACCCCAGCGCCCGGGTCCTCACGAACGCAGGAGGCTGCCTGGGGAATATCTGTGAATGGATGCGGGCAGGTTCCAGGCAGAAACGGCTGACGGGCTAAGGGACTGCTGGTAACTCACTGCGGAATTCTGCGGCATTGGTAACTCTGCAGCATCAGACTGGAGAAGGCGAGGTCCTATAATTAAGAGCTTCAAGGGGCCTTTCACCGAGCCCCATTTAATCTAGTCTAAAAAGTGGGAAGCCATGAGAGCCAAGTTCGGGCCTAGTTTAGGGAAGCGCTAACCTCCTTGTCAGAATGAGAGCGCCCCGGGGAAGTGGCGGCAGTGGAGGAAAGCCGGTGGTGGGGGTGGGGGGAGAGGAGGGGTGGGGTAAATAACCAGGTGATGAAAATAACCAGGTGATGTCGTTTCTAAAATGGACAAAATAAGAGCTCTTCGTAGGCTTTAGGTAAGTATTAAACAGGAATGTACCTGTAATTGGGCCGAGCACTCGGGAGGCTCAGAACACTCTAGCTGTTGTGATGACCGGGAGTGGCCTGCTTGTACGCTGGAGGCCTCCATCTGGGTGCCACGCCTGCTGCCCACTCCGCTCTGAGACCAGGGGGCCAGTCCTCGGTGCGGTGAGCTGGCGGCTGCAGGCTCCTGGCGCTGTCCCGCTGCCCACCGCCCCCCCCCCCCCAGGCCACACATGGGTACCTGGTCACGCCCACGTGAAGCCCAGGTACAGACAACGGTGTGGACTTTGTACAAGGGCCTAGGGATCCCCAAAACATCTGGAACAGAAAGACTGGCCCTGACGCTCACCCAGTGTTGTGTATCCTGAAATGCAAAGGCTCATCTTTCCAGGGTGCCACCTGGGGCCTTGCCAGGCACAGGTGCTGGGTAGGGCAGCGGTACACAGGGCCGAGGGCCTGGATACGGTGTGGGAAGAAGAGGGCTGAGTCCCGGCTCCAGCACTAACACAGGTGTGCTACCTCAGCCACCGAATTAACCTCTGTGCCTGTTTCCTTGTCTGCAAAGTGGGGAGAATCAGCCTAGGTTGCCGTGAATGGTCACGGAGTTGCCAGATCGGTAACGCCACTTCTCAGATGTGGAAACCGACCAAGTCCGGAGTCAGGCCCCTAAAAGATGCCCTGGTGCTTGCATGGGGCCCGGGGCCGTGCAGTCAGTGGAAAGAAATGTGCTTTGGGGGTGCCTGGGTGGCTCAGTCGGTTAAGCGTCCAACTTCGGCTCAGGTCATGATCTCACGGTTCGTGGGTTCGAGCCCCGCATCGGGCTCTGTGCTGACAGCTAGCTCAGAGCCTGGAGACTGTCTTGGGATTCTGTGTCTCTCTCTCTGACCCTCCCCTGCTCATGCTCTCTCTCTCTCTCTCTCTCTCTCTCTCTCATAAATAAATAAAACATTAAAAAAAAAAAAAAAAGAAATGTGCTTTGAAGGAATGGAGTCTCGGGTCTGCAGCCGGTCCTGGTGCACGTTTGCTGGATGGTCTAGGGGGCGGGGGTTGGGGGGTAACTTAAACTACGCCTTGGTCTCTTCATCTGTCTACTGAATAACTTGCTCCTTCCTGAGTTGTGAAAATGAACTCTGAGAATCTCCCATATCAAGCAGCACGTAGAGTGTGGAGTGTACGGAATCTGAGAAAGCACTGGTAACTTTCTAGAAAAAATCCAAATGTGGCGTTCTCTTGCCACCATGCACAGGCTGTCTTCCTCTGTTTCAAGTCCTGGGGGACGAAGACACTTAACACCTACGATACCGTGCTGGCGATGGCCCGCTCACAAACAGCCCCCTAGCCTGTGCCCTGCAAATTCACAAGCTAATGAGTTAGAAATAAACACGCACCATTAACAGAATTTTCAAATCGAGGTGCTCTGCTGGACTACAGGCCGACAAGGACCAGCCAGAGCTGCGGGGACGAGAGAACAGTTCTGCCTCGCTCTGCGTCCTGCAAGACCGAAACACGATTGGAAGAGTCACGTGGAATACCGGAGGTCAACAGAGAATGACCGAGACCCTGCCCAAACCAGATGCGTGCGTGGCCACAGCTTGGGAGTTCTCATTTTGAATGAACCCGGCCACGTAAAAGGAAGGTATACATTTTCTAAAGCAAGGTCACAGTGGCAGAGAACATATTTGCTGTGAGCCCCGTGGGAGGCACGAGAGACCCCCCGGGGCGGAGGGAGCCCCTCTTCTGGCACCCAGGCTGCCTCTGGAGCAACGTGGAGGGAGGAGAGACTGGGACCGTGCACGGGAGCCCAGCCGCCCAGCACCAGCCCAGCTGCCACCATCAGCCTTCTTTGTCAAGGTCACATTCCTTCATGACCTCCAACTCGCAGACAGACCGGTGAGGAAGAATCACACCCAGGATAGTGCGCGTGGCAGGGAACTGAACAAGACTCGCTGGAAATCCCCCACACAGCCTGACGCAGGCTGGACAAGTCCCACAGGGCACTTGCAGTTAGGAAGGCAATGAACGTGGACGGTGGGGCAACACCACGCAGGTGCTTCTTGTATGAACAGATGGACTATCCCCGGACCACCCACCCCAGCCTCGACCGAGTGTCTAAGAGAAGACAACCGGAGAAGCCCGCAGAAGATCGTGCCATGAAGGATGAGGGGGACATAAAGGTGTGGGGCCACGGCCAAGGGATCTGTGGCAGAGAACAGCAAGAGAATCGTGGGAAGACGATGAAAACAGTAACCAGCAGTTGTGTCTTCCCTTTACCATTTGCCACGCACATCTGACCTTCTGGCCGTCAGCAGGAATGTGAAGGGCTGCTGTGGGCAAGGACGATGAGCTGTCTTCTCTCTCCCCGGACTGCAAAACCAGGACCGGCAGGTAGAGGCCACAACCTCCCAGCGGGAAAGCCTCTGCCAACATCAGGGCGCCTCCGCGGTGGACCGTGCTGGCCGCCCAAATTCCTTCCTGGTCCGTCCATCCCTTCACGTGGTCAACAGAGTCATTTAAGGGGTGGCTGAAGCCTGGCGGTGTGTTGTCCTATCCCCTGGGGCCACAGCCGACCCCCCCAGATCTCACAGGTAAATCACAGCAGGGCCGTGGAGGAGGCTGAATGCCTACTTGAGGGTTTTTTCCCCCCTTTTTCTTGGCCTCCGTGACGCTTTTCAAACATAGTTTTTATGAACAGATAATATACGTATATAGTAAAAAAAAAAAAAAAATCTTAAAGGTATAAAAACACATACAGTGTTCAGCAAGGTTGCACAATATAAGATCAATACACAAAAATCAATGGTCTTTCTATCCGCTAGCCATAAACCATCTGCAAGTGAGATTTTAAAATGCCCACGGATTGGGAGACTTAATATGGTTAAGATGGCAAAAGTCCCAAATTCGATCTACAGATTCGGAGCAATGCCTGTCAAAACCCCAGCTAGCTTCCTTGCAGAAACCGGCAGGCTGATCCTTAAGATTCGTATCGAAATGCAAGCGTCCAAAACAGCCGAAACATTCTTGAAAAAGAAAAACAAAGGTGGGGGGGACTCACACTTATCAATCTCAAAACTATGGCAAATCTACACTAATCAAGAATGTGTGGTACCGGAGGGGCGTCTGGGTGGCTCTGTCCGTTAAGCGTCTGACTCTGGCCCAGGACATGATCTCGCAGTACGTGAGTTCGAGCCCCGCGTCGGGCTCTGTGCTAACAGCTCAGAGCCTGGAGCCTGCTTCGGATTCTGTCCCCACCCCCTCCGTCCCTCCCCCACTCATGCTGTCTCATGCTCTCTCTCTCAAAAGTGAATAACCTTAATGAAAAAAAGAAAAAAAAAGAATGTGTGGTACTGGCCTAAGGGCAGACATGCAGTTAGATCAGTGGAATAGAATTAAAAGTCTGGAAATAACCTCTCATGTTAGAGTTAAACTGAGTTTTGACGAGGGTGAAAAGATAATTCAGTGGGGAGAGAACTGTTTTTCAACAGACAATGCAGAGACAAACTGTATATCCACACACCAAAGAAGGAAGCCAGACCCCTACCTCACACTGTACATGGAAATTAACTCAAAACGTATCAGAGACCAAAATAGAAGAGCTAAAACTGCAAAAACCCTGATAAAGAAACACAACTGTAAACCTTCGGTATAATACCAAAAGCACAAACAACAAAAGCAGAGTAGGTAAATTGGATCCCATCACATTTAACACGTGTGTGCTTCAAACGACGCTACCGGGAAAATGAAACACCCCACAGAATGGGAGAACGTTTTTGCAAATCACGTATCTGACGAGGGATTAGTATACAGAATAAAGACCTCTTCTTACAACTCAACAATAAAAAGACAAGTTAACTGAACTTAAAAATAGACGAAAGCTCTGGATAGACATTTCTCCAAAGAAGGTACAGAAATGGCCAATAAGCACAGGAAAAGATGCTCAACGTCCGTACTCATTAGGGAAATGCAAATCAAAGCCACAAGGAGATGCCGCTTCAGATCCACTAGGCAATAGCGGTAAGTGTTAGAGAGGATGGAGAGAAATTGGAACTCTCAAACACTGGGGATGGAAATGTAAACTGAGGCACGTTGGAAAACAGCTTGGCAATTCCTCAAACAGCTAAACACAGAGTTAACCATATTATCTAGCAATTCCGCGTCTGGGTACGCACCCAAGAGAAAGGAAACCGTGTTACCTCTGCAAAAAACTTGCGTATGAATGTTTACGCCAGCACACTCATGACAGCCAAAAGGTGGCAGAAACCCCAATGGCCATCACATCAACTGACGAAGGATTAAAACAATGTGGCGTATCGATACAATGGATTATTATTCAGCCGTGAAAAGGACTAAGTACCGATACAGGATACGACATAGATAAATCCTGAAACTGTGAGGCTGCGTGAAAGAGGTCAGTCACAAAAGACCACACAGTATATGATTTCATTTAAGTGAAATGTAGAGACAGAAAGGAAGTCAATTAGTGGTTGCCTGGGGTGGGGGATGGGGGGAGAATGGGGAGTGTGAATGGGCATGGGGTTTCTTTTTTCGGGTGATGGAAATGTCCTAGAATCAAGACGGTGTTGATGGCGGCACAACTTGGCAGATATCCTAACCACCATTTAATTTCAAAAGGAAAATAAAAATAGAAATGACAGAAAGAATAAGAATGCCGTGAAAAGTAGGTCTCCTTCCCGTGCACCGTCCACCTTCGCCCAGCTGCCTGGATGACAGGCAAAGATTCTCTTGTGCATCTTTCCAGAAATATTTTACGCATTTACAAACATCTGTTTACACACATTGTTGTCCCTTTTTTAAAAAGGGAAATGGTCGGATATTACAGCTACAGTTCTGCACGTCATGTTCTGAACACTTCCGGAAGTGTGGAAGAGGAGGACGAGCTTCCTTGTGGTGGGAGGACCGGGGCTTTGTGGGGAAGGGGAGCCTGCACGGAGACAGGGTGTGCTGCCTTTCAGAGAAGTCGGGGGGCTGCTGTGCCTGCAGCCAGGGTGGCTGGGAGGGCGGCCCTGGGGCTAAGCCAGGCCCCCCGGTTTTATGCTGTAAGGCTGAGGATGGCAGTCAGGAGGTGACCCGAAGTGACGACTCTGGTTGGGAAGGCAACTCCGAGGGAGAGAGGAGGAGGAAGCTGTGTGTTGGCAAGGAGGGAGCCAAAGAGGGAGATGAGGGCGGTGCCTGGGGGGCTCAGTTGGTTCAGTGAGTTCGAGCCCCACGCGGGGTTTGTTCTGACAGTGCGAAGGCTGCTTGGGATTCTGTCTCCCTCTCTCTCTTCCACTCCCTGCTCGCTCTCATCGATAGATAGATAGGTAGGTAGATAAAATGAATGACTGAACGAGTGAGGCAGGGAAGGCAGAATTCCCAGGGTCTGCTGGCAGAAGTGGGTCTCTCAGAGATCTCTGGCCAGGGTGACTGGCGGCTGGCTGGTCACCGGCCCTGAGATGGGAAACACAGAGATGTGGATCTTTGGGTGTCTGTGGGGAGGTGATGTAAGTTTGTAAGAGGTCAAAGGGAAACTCTGGGGAGGCCTGATGTTGGGAGAGGCCCAAAGACCCAGATTTAGAGCCACCAGCCCCTCCATTGCCAGACGGGGTTAACCAGGGAGGGACAGGTGGGCAGTGAGAGACCTAGAGGGCTGCAGCTGAATCCGGGGGGAGCAGTGGCATTTAGGAGATGGAGGGATCTGGAGAATTCTATGAACGATAACTAGATGTGGCATCTGCGGGACAGATTTTCCACGACACAGAACAGCTGAAAGGACCCACTCAAGGTCACACTGGTAAAAGGTGACGTCAGGAATCAAATCCAGATGCGTCTGGTTCCGAAATCTGCGGTTTGTCTGCTTGGTTTTCTCTGAAGCTCTAAGCCTCCTCCCCAGGAAGGAGCCACTGCAGGCCCAGGGGGGAGGGGACACAGAAGTCAGGACACAGAGTGAGGGGGGAAGGAGAGGTGCAGGTGCCCAGAGCCCCGGAGGCCGCCCCCATCCCCCTCGAGGTGCCAGAGCCGCAGTGGCAGCGGCCCAGTATGACGACTACGGTGTCCGCCCAGCCTCAGTGGCCTCTGGGCCCCTCGTGCCCGTAGCGGGACTCGACCCTGCTCTCAGGGAGGCGGTGGCACTTGTCGGCTACTTTTCACGAGACCACACGCTCGGAGATTTGCCCCAGGAGGATGCTGGGCCCTGTGCCTCTAGGTCAGACTCGCCCTTCCAAGTCCCTGGACTCTAGTGGTCTCAGGCCTGCTCATGAAAGGGGCTAGAGTCTGGAAGTGGAGGGGTTCTCGGGGGTGCATGGCTCTGTCCCAGGAAGGTACCAGCTCCTTCCCCCATAGCCCTAGGATACAATCCTTTCTCTTCCACACGCGCTGTGAGCGACCAGGTTTCTCTCGTTATGCTGGAGGACAAAGCATCATCTCACAGGTCTCCCCCATCTTCTCCTACTTCTGAAGTGATCTCAAGACACTTCACAAGTTTTCTAGAATAAGCACTGGCTTTAGAGTCCGACGGTGGAGTTCAAGTCTCCGCTCTAAGGCCGGCAAGCTGTGTGGCAGGGAGCAAGCGAATTACTTGACTTCTCTGGGCCCACTTCCTCCTCTCTACAAAAGTTACCATAAAACCTCTCAGGGCTGTGCTGTTGGGCAGATTAAATCAGATAATGGCCATGAAGCTTCCGGCACATAGCTGGAGCTGAGGAGACGCTCTCTCTTTCCACTCCCTCCCCTCCCCAAGGGTTGCGCTCAGAGTCCATGGGCTTCAGTGGAACCTCTTCTCCAGGCTACCCCCCCCTTCCCACTAGAGGGCTCAGCTGGTGCATCCTGGGGGAGGGGGACTTCTCCTGCCACTCTGGGTCCTCACGATCGCAGGGGTGAGGCCGAGGAACAGCCCCCAGCAGTGACGGAACCAGAGGGTCCCCAATGAGGAGGGGAGCTGGGAGGTCACTGGGCCGCTTGGCCGAGTTGCCTCTTCCTGGCTGGCAACCTGGAAGGCTCTGGAAGTTGTAGTTAGATGAAACAGTGGTCCATGCCCCCTTCCGTGGCGGTGAGTGGAATGAGTATCTGACCAAGTCCAAATACCTGGGTTCCAACCTGTAACCCTGTTCAGGCCACTTGCGACCTCAACAATTGTTGTGGCGCCTGTCTGTGCAGGTGGCTAACAAGTGTGTGGCTGACATTCACCGCAGGGGTGGGCTCCCGCCATCGGGGAATACTTGCCAGAGATGGTGAGTATTCAGTGACAAGAGGGTGGCACATGGCTGGGCATAATGAGGCTCCAGGGAGCCACAGATCCGAGGACAGGTGGGACCAAGCGTGGAGCTTGGGGTGAGGGGCAGGGCACAGACCTCACCTCCGGGCGCCCATTCTGCTCCTCAAGTTCACGGCACCCTCCCGTCCTGTCTCTCTGGTTGGTGATAACGTTGCTCCTAGCACAGGGCAGTGGGTAAGGCCGTGTGAGATCGTGGAAATGGGAATTTACAGATGTAAAATGCTGTGCAAATGATTAGCAGCAAAGGGAGCAGTGGCGCGGTCTGTAATTGACGGAGGGAGAGATGGCACGTGGACTGCCCCACATGCAGGCAGCAGACTCGTCTGAGCTCTCAGCTGGCATCAGCGTCCCCGAGCCCCCTCCCGGGGCCCCGCACACACCTTCACAGTTCTCCTTTTGACCATCTGGTCCTTGGTGTCAGTTTCATTTAAGAAATTGCTGCATTAAGTTGATGGAACATTAGTAAAACCTAATTAACATCCAGATTGAGTTTTTCCAAGGGAAGAGAGCTCTGCAGAAAATAAAATACCCTAATAATTTAAATTCCACGGTATTCAAATAAATACTATATGACTATTACAAGTTGGATAATTTCAGTCCAGGAAAAAAAAATAAACAAATACTACTTCTAAATCATCATTCAAAGCGATTTCCCCCAATCTTTCACATTTACTATGAGGAAGAAGAGGCAGTGAGAGGTCCACTGACTTGGTGAAAGTCAAGGTCACTGGTAAGTCAGCTCTCAAACCCAGGCCTTGTAACTCTGGGCCCTTATCTTCCTATCACAGCTGCCTCCTGGTATCACATGATTTCCCTGAAACGTTCTGGGAGTGTAAGCAAACAGAACAGGGCCTCTTTTATGGACAGAGAATGCTTCTGATTTATACACTGGGGGGTGTTAACTCTCCATCTCTCCATCCGACCATCCACTTGCTCATCCATCCACCTACCCATCCAACCATTCATCTATCCACTTGGTCATCTATCCATCTAACTCATGCATCCACCCATCTACCCACCCATCCATCCACTTGCTCATTTATCCATCTATCCACCCATCCATCCATCCATGCACTTGCTCATCCATCCATCCATCACCTGCTCATCCATCCATCCACCCACCCACCTATCTGTCCATCCATCCACTTGCTCATCCACCCATCCATCCATGCACTTGCTCACCCATCCATCCATCCACCCACCCATCCATCCATCACCTGCTCATCCATCATCCACCTGCTCATTCACTCACCCATCCATCCATCTACCTGCTTATCCATCCATCCATCCATCCATCCATCCATCCACTTGCTCATCCACCCACCCATCCGTCCATCCACCTGCTCATCCATCCACCCATCCGTCCATCCACCTGCTCATCCATCCATCCATCCACCCATCTACTCATTCATTCATCCACCCATCTGTTCAACCACTTGCTCATCCACCCACCCATCCATCCATCCACCTGCTCATCCATCCATCCATCCACCCATCCATCCATCCACTTGCTCATCCATCCATCCACCCATCCGTCCATCCACCTGCTCATCCATCCACCCACCCATCCGTCCATCCACCTGCTCATTTATCCATCCATCCACCCATCTGTCCATCCACTTGCTCATCCATCCATCCATCCACCCACCTTCTCATCCATTCATCCACCCATCTGTCCATTCACTTGCTCATCCATCCATCCATCCATCCACCTGCTCATCCATCCACTTGCTCACCCATACATCCACCGATCCACACATCTATCCATCCATCTACCCACACATCCATCCATCCATCTACCCATCCCTACCCATCCCTGGTTTACTATCTGCCATATGAGGACACAGATCCTGCTCAACAATTAAGCACCATGAAAGCAGCTTAATTACTTACAACTAGAGACCACAGTCTAGTTCAGGTCCAGCCTGGCACAGAGTAGGTGTTCAGTAAGTATTAACTGAACAAAAGAATAAATGAGTAAACCCTGTCCTCCAGAAGCTTATAGTCTGGAAGGGGAGACTGACATAAAGAGTGTGACGCTAGTCAGTGTGACCCGGGTCACCTCCTGGCTGCGAACAGAGAAGTGGAGCAGCTGAGGAGGTGGCCTCTGCCAAGGTGACCCCCACTCAGCTGGCAACACGACCACCCTGGTGGCTCCATCAGCAGGGGCTCCCTGACGCAGAGCCTGTCTCCCCAGCTGTCGAGGAACAGAAGTGCAGTGGGCGAGTCCCGGGGCTCCGTCTGGGGACTGGCACCGGTCCCTTCAGTGCCAGGGACCTCGAATTCTTGACCCGTGACCCCCTGGTCTCTAGAGGCTCTGCAGCCAACACAGCATTGTCCTCTCTTATTCTAGAACTCTTTGACTGCCTCCTTTCTCCACGTCAATTCAGTTCATCTGAGTTCAACCAGTGCTTCCTGGGGACCCGCCGTGTGCCAGGCTCAGAGGGAGCGGAACGTCCGTGTCCTTCTTCGGGAGCAGGGTCTGCTGATGAACCCTGCGGAGGGACCCCGAGTTCATGGGTGGGAGGGGTGGCGGCTGTCTCGTGGCGTCCGGCAGAAGCAGATGAGAGCTGAGGAGGGCCCACCGCACGCGGGTCCGCTCTGGAAACATCCAAGACCTCGACCGACAGTTACCGAGAGGATGTTAAAAATAATTATCCACTGAAAATATTAGATTTGCTCTGGATTGTTCATTACATACAATGGCTTAATAGGACTTTTATTGAATAGCTGCAGAGCTCTGGGCCGAAATCAATTTGCCATACACTCGGAGTTTTGATGTATGCTGTTGACTTCCACAACACAGAGCAATTTGTAATAGCTTTGGCTCACTGTTGTTTTCAAAGCTCCTGCTACATCACAAGCATTTATTTCTGACCACAAAATTACATTTATTCAACAGAAAGCAGCTCCGGGTCTTTAAGAGGTTAACTTCTGGAGTGCTTGGCGGCGGTCCAGCCCCGTCGGAGGGGCGGCGCTGGCGCAGAGGCCCGCGCGGTGGCAGCAGCGCCGGGCGGGCGGCCGTGATTAATGGACTGCTGAGTGCGCCCCTTTCCACATGCACACGGCTCGCTCCCCTGCTTCCATAGATCACGGGCTTAGCCTCAACATATCTGACTGAAATTGAATTTGGCTTCTCTCTCAACCGTTCATTTCCTATGTTAGGCAAGGTTATATCCTTTTCTGCATGAGCAGAACCAAACCAGCTGCAGCTTCGGAGGGGAAAATGTGTTTTCAATTAGGAAGCTGGCCTGAATATTGAACCGCAGCCCCACCGCTCCCCTAATTGAGCCGTCACGGAGGGAGCCGCCAGGAAGACACCGTGGGCCCCAGGCCTTCGGACCGCGCTGTGAGGTAATTAAAACACTGTCGCCGTCACCACCGTGGCCACAGCTACCAACGCACGCGAAAAGGCCTACAAGTCTGACGATGGCCGTGTGGGGTGGGAAATAAGGTCCCCCCGGGGGAAGGGGACAGCCAGAGCCTGCCAGTGTCCTCGGGGATGCCTGGGCTGCTCCATGTTCCCCTCTCAGGGACACCAGGTCCCAACTCACTGATGGCCCTGAAGCCTCCCGGCGAGGAGAAGCAGCCGTGCTGTTCTTGTGGGTCACTTAGAAAGCTGGCGGGGGGCCTGGCGCACGGCCCTCGAGGAGTACTTAGTAACGGGGGAGGACACGGGAGAGCGAGCAATTCAGCGGAGGATGTCTTGCTAAGCCAGCTCCGTAGGGCAAGGAAGAGAGTATGAAGTCGAAGAGACGGTGCAGGCCCTCGAAGGAAAAAGGTAGAAACTCAGGCTGGGATGACAGGAAAAGAACAAAGGACACAGACGCCCAAGTCTTCAAGGATGGACGTGGTGTTTCTAGGTGAGGAACGGTAGACGGTTCTAACAGCCAAGGCCGTGACTTTAGGAGAAGGTCAGGATCGGGAAACCATAAGGGCATGTTCGGGGACAGCAGACAGACCAGTCTGGCCGGAGCAGAAGCCGAGGACCGAAAGCCTGGAAAGACTTTGAAAGCTGAATCACGGAGCCCCCTACCCGCCAGTCTCAGGTGCTCGAGCGGGCAGAGCCACCGACGCTAACCTACAGAGAAAGCGCCCGCGCAGGGAGCCCAGCCCCGTGGTGCCGACAGGTGGCTACGCAGGAGACCCGGGCGTGGACGTTGTCAAATTCCAGCTTCTCGGGCCCTGCCCTCGGCTGCTGAATCGGAACTTCGGGTGGGAGGAGCCCAGGGAGCAGAATTTCTGGGAACACATGGGTGATTCTCATGCAGACTGTTGGCCCCTCCGAGGACCAGCCTGAGGAACCCGAAGTCTGGTCCAACTTTCTGACACAGTCCTGCCCACGACACTCAGTGCCGCACTCGCTAAGTGTAGGCATGACGGGGCCCTGCGGGATGAATGGTTAAGAGCTGACCACCTCCCTGACCTTGGTCCTCTGGCCCTGTTTGAACACTCCTAGTGACAACAAACGCACTACCTCAGATGACAGCTCATTCCATTTTTGAGCGGCTCTAACTGCTGACAAATGTCCTCTTCTGTTCTGCTGATGACGGTCAACCCAAGTGTTAAGTCCACTGAGTCATACTGGACTTCAGAGCTATGGGACTTCTTGCCGACTATCTCACTCACCCACTCGTTTTACGGATGAGCGAAGTCAGGCGGAAGGAGGCCTGGGAGCTGTCCGAGGTCACAGGAGAGTGTGCGGCAGCGCCCGAGGCCAGCTCCCAGGTCCTTCCAACTCCCTGTGAAACGTTCTTTGAAAGAAAGTACTTGAACGTCCTGGCTTTATACATGGCCTTTAGCTCTGAACACTTAAGCATGTAACAGGACAACAGATACTGGCTAGAGAACATCCTCGAAACTCTTAGTTCCTTTTAACGAATTCACTGGATATTTACCCACCGTTAATCCATTTCATCTCCAGGTTGATTAAAATCTGCCAAACGGTTCCCAAGTGTGTTCAGGGGCCTCTGAGTGCTCTGGCCTGCCTTCCTCCCTCGTTCCCTCAGCCTTCTTTCTGGCTTCTGGGCACCCGGAGCGCCGCCCCTGCTCCGCCCGCTCTGCCTCACGCCCTTTCCCTAGCCCCGAGCTTGTCACCATCTGACGTTACTCCTCGTCTTTATTACGTTTCCCTTCACCAGAACACAGGCTTCAAGGTAGCAGGGGCTTTGTCAACTGTATCCGGGGCTATATCCTTAGCTCCTCTTTGGCCCCGAGCTGTACACAGGCAGAGGGTTTCACTGAATGAAGAAATACACAGATATCAGAGAGGCGGCGTGGCCTGGCCGCGGCTCTGAGTACGGTCGGTGTGTTACACATACAGGGGGCCTTCGGGACAACGGCAAGTTTCAAATGATGATTTTGGCTGTTCGTGTGGGCCACGTCAGCAGGCGACACAGGCACGAAGCCACCGTCTTCAGTTAGCCAGGGCCCCCGCCCCTCCCGGGGGTGCAGATCATGTTGTGGCAAAGCATCTGCACACAGTTACGGATGTTTACGTGCATGTGGGACACGGCAGGGCGTGCAGAATCCACACGGGAGGGGCTGGTCGGGGTGGGGGGGCGAAGGGATATTTGCCAAGCACGTTACACAGGACCAACACCCACTGTCCTTATCGAAAACTGGGGAGGGTGACTGAGACGATGGAGGGCAGAAGGTGTCCCCTCCCTGTTCCCTGAGCAGTATCAGATGGTACCAACATGGGTCCCGGCCCTGCCATGATCACCCGTGTGACTTCGGGTGGGCACTTTTCCTCTCTGGGCGTAGCTTCGCCATCGGTGAAATGACACTGCTTCCCCTCAGCCTCACGTATCCAATGGACACCTAGTGCATGCTCGCTAGGACCAGGCAGGGTCTACAAGAGGCCAGGCAGACACGGAAAGTCTAGAGAGGGTCGTGGACACAGACAAACCCACAAAGACAATGAGAAAAGCACTCTGGACCAAGGGACGAGGTGCCACAAGAGGAAAGGTAAGAACGTCCTGGTTTGCACTGGCAGTCAGAGACCTCTGGACGGCATGACTTCTGAAGCGAGCACCAAAAAGGGAGTAAGAGGGGCTGGGCGGAGGCGGGCCACAGGCCGGCTGGGCACCCTGGAGGCTGAGGCCGGGGTTCTGTGTTTGCCTGAAGGGCACTGGAGCCACAGAAGGGCAGTAAGCAGGAAGTGAGGCGCTCCTGGCCGACACACAGAGCGAAGGTGGGGGTGGGGCGGGCAGGGGCTGGAAAGGAGACCGGTGGTCTTGGTGACAAGCGACGGCTTCGGACAGGCTATGGGTAGTAGGGAGGGTAAGATGCGGGCAGATGAGGACCCTGGGAGGAAGGATGGCGAGTGGGGTGGACGGGAGGGAGCGGGCGTCCTAGATTCCTAGCCGAGACTGCCAAGCGGACTGCGGAGCCGCTCCCGAGAAGGGAAGGGGGCAGCGGGAGACCCCGGCAGGTATGGGAGCTGGAGACGGGAGGGCTGTGGGCAAAGAGCCTTTTCCCGTGGAAGTCCTAAGTGGTAATGTGCAAGGGGCAGCCTTGTGAGCCGGGAACGCAAAGCAGAAGACAGAGTCAGAGACAGACACGCGCGTTTCCCGCAGACGGGGCCTGGGAGATCGTTCGGCACAGGATGCCCGTCACTCGGGTCTGAGTGCAAAGGAGCTGCCCGAGAAGACTAAAAATAGCCAGAGAAGTAGACGGAACATCCGGAAGGCAGAATATCGTGAGGTGTCGAAAGAAGGGAACACATGGAGAGGAGCTGCCAGGGGGCCTGAATGTCCCCGACATGAGAGTCGAGGACTACAGGGGTCCAGGGAGACGGGACAGACGCCAGACGGGGGGTGGGTCCAAGAGTAATGGGCACACACGGGGGTGGAGACAGCTCTCTGGAGAAGCCTGGCCAACAAGACTGGGAGACAGGGGCGCCTGCGGGGCTCAGTCGGTTAAACGTCATCTGACTCTTGATTTTGGCTCAGGTCACGATCTCACAGTTTGTGAGAGTTCGAGCCCCGCGTCCGGCTTTGAGCTAACAGTGTGGAGCCTGTTCGAGATACTCCCTCTTTCTCTCTGCCCCATCCCCGCTCGCACTCTCTCTCAAAATAAATAAACTTTAAAAAAAAAATTAAAAAAAAAAAAAAAGAAAGAAGGCGGCTTGGGGACGAGGGAGGCACTCGCCCACTCACTCCGTCTCAAGATGGAACATACTAGTGCTTACAGAATGCAGATGAGCAGAAACTGAAGACCTAAGACGGGGTCCGTGCAGGGCTGTGGTTCCTGAGAGGGCAAGAGAGGAGGGCTCCTGAGCCCGTGTGGAGGGGCTGGTATTTGAGGCAGGGGCAGAGCCTTCCCAGTGCTGTGAAGACGGGGCAAGCACCTGCTAGGAAAGCACCCAGCACCCAGCACTTGGACTTGCTTGGGGTCCCACAAATGTCAGAAGACTATGCACGACTGCACTTTCCCCCTGGGCCTTCCCAGCTGCACGGCCTCCCCAGAAGCACCCACACTTGCCGGGAGAGGAAAATTTATCGTGGACGAAATGCAAAGGGAAGGGAGCATACTTGGTTCCTCCCGTGCAAAAACATAATCACGTAGCTACCGCCTTCTAAGGGCGATCCTTTCTTTTCCAAAGAAACAGCTCACGCTTACAAAAGAATATATCAAATATAATTAACAAAATGAAGAATATATCAAGTATAATTAACAAAACGAGCACCTGGGAGTAGGGATGCTTCCGTGACCTTTGAAACGTCGCCTATGCCGAGCTCTGACAACCTCTATTCTGAATTTCCCGTTTAACTCCTCCTTTGCCGTTTCCTTATACCATAAAAATACACACGGACCCCTAAACAACGTCGGCTCAGTAGTGCACGTTTTCAAAGTCGTGAGTTTTCCCTTGCTAGGCGGTATTCCATCACGTGAATGTACCGCGCTTTACGTAATTCTTTCTATTGCTGATGGAAAGTGGGTTGTGTCTGCTTGCTTACTCATTTCAAACGCTCCTGAACTTGCTTCCTGGGGCCCACGTTTCAGCTTCCTGAGGACATATTCTTAGGAGTGGAACTGCTATGTCAAGGTGAACGTGCTTCCTAAGCTTTCGTAGCTGATGCCAGACTGGTTTGCAGAATGGCTACCAATTTACACTCCTATCTCTATTCTTGAGTTTTGGAGTTTGGCCAACCTGGCAGATAGGAGGACGCTGCGATTATATCCTTTGAATTTGCGTTTCCCTGTTTAAGAGGCTGAGCATCTTTTCATATACTTAGTGACCATTCTGATTTCCTCCTCTGAGGATGCCTTTGCCCCCTTTTCCTGAGTCTTTGTCTTATTAATAGGCAAAATTTTAAAATGTTTTCTGAATACTAATCCTTTGCTGTCTGTGTGTGTGGGAACGGTCTCCTCCTGGTGTGTGACTCATGGCCAAGGATCCCTCCTCCCCTACCCATGACCTCTTCACAGTCTGGCCCTGGGCAGCACTGTTCGTGTCAGAGACACTTGGTCTTTACTACGAAAAAGATTCAGGTAAGTCTGAATCTTTATTGCAAGTTTCCAACAGATACTATAAAATGTCTTCAGAAAGGGGGAGCATTTTCCTATATGGTTCGTGGGTTCCAGCCCCACATCCGGCTCCGTGCTGACGGCTCGGAGCCTGGAGCCTGCTTCAGATTCCGTGTCTCCTTCTCTCTCTGCCCCTCCCCTGCTCGCATTCTGTCTCTTTCAAAAATAATCAAACATTAAAAAAAAAAAGAAAACTTTTATACTAAAATTTTAATGCGGTTAAATGTAACAATTTCTTCCTTTATGGTTTCTGATTTAAGAACTCCTTCCCAACCCAAAGTCATCATAATCTGTATTTTCTTCTGAAAGGTTTAAAGTGTTGCCTTAAGTCTTCACCTGTATTTTGTGTTTGCATACGGTGTGAGGTACGAATCCAACCTCACTTACTTCCGAAAAGGTAACCAGTTGTGGGGGGACCTTTACTGAGAAACCCACCCTTTCCTCACCAATCCACAGTCCCGTCTCTGCAACACTCGAGCCTCTATGCATCCAGATGTCAGTTCCTGATCTTTTATTATGAGCCATTACTGTATTTATGTTTATCCCTGTGCCAATCACTGTAGCTTTCACCATCTGGCAGGGCAAAGCCTCCATTTTGCTCTTCTTTTTTTAAAAAACGTATATTGGTTCTTGAGAGAGAGTGATAAAGAGAGGGAGATAGAGGATCTGAAGCAGGCTCCACGCTGATGGCAGAGCCCAATGCCAGGCTTGAGCTCACAAACCGCGAGATCATGACTTGAGCAGAAGTCAGGCACTTAACCGACTGAGCCACCCAGGCGCCCCATCTTGTTCTTATTTAACACGACCTTCACCGTTACCAACCACTTGCTCTTGCTTATCGCTTCTGGAATCAGTTTTCCACGTTTTCTGGAAAATGCGATTGGAATTTTGATTGGAATTATAATGACTTCCTCTAATCAACTTGAGGGAAATTGACTATCTTTAATAACAGGGGGCATTTCTATCCTTGAATACTTTCTCTCTTTCCATTGAAGTCCTCTTTAATGTCTTTCAATATAAATGATCTACTCTTCTCCAAGAAGAGTTAGTTCCTATGCACTATTATCTTTATGTCTAGGTAGGCTTTATTTTTTGGTGCTAACTCGAGTTGTATCCTTTCTCAGTTTGCTGTCGATGTAGAAGTACGTCATGACTTTTGCGTATTGATTTTGTATCTAGCAACCTTGCTTAATCGTTGAGGCTCACTTGGAAAATGACAGGTTTGTTCCTTCTGTGATAATACTTGATCTCTTTCTTGTCTTCCACGCTGGCTAAGACTTCCAGTACAATGTTAAATAAAAGTAACAACAGCACGCTTTCTTTTCTTGCTCCTGATTTTTAAGGGAATTTTTTTAATATCATGGAGCATAATGATTGATACAGGCTTTTGGCAAATGCTTTTTCCCAGATTAAAGACGTTTTCCTCTATATCAGCTGGTTGATAGTTCTTTTCCTTTTAAAATCATGAATGGATGCTGAATTTTATCAAATTCTTTTCCTATTACTATTAAGATGATTTTTTTCTTTGATCTGCTAATGACATTAACAGACAATAAATTTTTCTGATGTTAAACCAAACAGCATTGTTGAGATACACAGAGCTTGATGGATTCTATTTGCAAATCTCTTTTAAGGACTTCTGGATATCTATTCATAAATACGACGACTGACTTTTTCTTTTTCTTGTACTATTCTTTACTAGTTTGGGTATCAAGGGGACACTAGCTTCACAAAAAGAGTCTGAAAGTATTCTTTCTTTTTTTATTTTCTAAAGGAGCCTGTGAAAGATTAGAACGTGTCTGTTTCATGAGGGATGGACTGGACTCTCCCTAAAAGCGCCCATACCTGATGGAAATAGTGCTGTAATAGTTATAGGGCTACTCAGGGTTTCTACTTCTTCTTTAATCAGCTTTGGTGCATTCTAGGATTCCAGAAATGTGTCCATTTGGTCTAGGTTTTAAAATGTTATTGGCATGAAACTGATTGTAATGTTCCCTTAGTAGCTTTTGAATCTCTGCTGCAGCTGCAACAGTATCCCTGTTTCCATCATTAGCTTTTTCTTTCTTGATTAGGAAGAAAGGTGGGTTATCTATTGTAGTAGCCTCTTGGGGCTGTTCTTCTCTTTGGTCATTTATTATTATTATTATATTTTTATTATTATTTATATTTGTTATTCCCTTCTTCCTGTTTTCTTTGAGCTTATTCTGTTGTACTTTTCTAACTTTTTAAGCTGGGCGCTGAGCTCATAGATTTTCAGTCTTTCATTTCCTCTCTGATGTAAGTACCGAAGTTATTTCCTAAGTGGATTTTCTTCTCTGAGAACACTTGGCTTAAGCATCTAGCTCCCTGACGGCCAAGAGGAGTAGAGGCTAAGGCAACTCCTTCCCCGCTCAACCTTTTTTACCAGGACCCCCGTTAGGGAGCGAAACAAGGGGAAGGGGAGACAAGTTACGAGGCTTCGCACTTTCCTAAAGAGTGGGTCACTTCACTGAGGCGACTGTCTACATTACTAGACTAAAACAAGTCTCAAATTGGATCGACCATCTAGGTTATTTCCCTTCCCCACACTGATCTGTTGGCCAGGCTCGTGAAACACACAAATTTAGGTATAGCAATCAATCAGTCATTCAAATTTCAGGGAGTTAAATGTGATGACTTTGTTACAATAACTCTGAGTGACCATTACGATGGCCATACTCTTCCCTACTATTCAATCAGCTGTATAAACAGTTATTTACTAGTTTCTTTAACCTTTTTTTTTTTTAAGTTTATTCATTCATTTTGAGAGAAAGAATGCACCAGGGAGAGGCAGGGCAGGGCAGAGTGAGAGAAGGAGAGAGAATCCCAAGCAGGCTCTGTGTCGTCAGTGCTGAACCCAACGCGGGGCTCGATCCCACAAAGTGTGAGATCATGACCTGAGCTGAAATCAAGAGCTGGACACTTAACTGACTGAGATACCCAGGCGCCCTTCGTTTCTTTTAAAGGTATTTTCCAAGCAGACTTTCTGGCGTCCCTTTCTCCTTGTTAATACAACACACCCCGAAGAGAGGATGGGACAAAATGTTTTAAAAACCGCCTCCGAAGGAACCTCACTGCTCATTTATTCCGTAGCCATTTTTAAGAACCTTAAAACTTTTTAGTTTCTGCTGTGCCCGGTGCTGGGAAACAATGGCCAACAAGCCCAGGCACAGTGGGTGCCCTCACACATTTTACAGGCTAAAGAGGACAAGACAAAGGGACAGGCGGTGCTTAGGCATGATGACCAATGTGTCACAAGCCGTGTGGGTGCAAGGGGAGCACACGGTTGAGGGGGCCTGGCCTATCATTTGGGGCTCAGGGAACACCTTCCTTGAGGAAGAGGCGCCCACCCTGAAGGGAGCCAGCAGGTAAGGAAGCGGTCTAGCCCGTGTCAAGGCCTGGGGGCGGCGAGGATGCCCCAAGCTCCAGGGCCCGGTGGGAATTCAGAATGGCGTGTATCCAGCAATCGGGAGTGAGAAGGCTCTAGAAAGGCAAGCGGCTGCCCAACCATGTGGGTGTCATCGGCCACAGGAAGGAAGGTGTCTGGATTTACACGGAGAACCACCAGGAAACAATGAAAGGGGCAAACGGTACCCTGGGCAGGCTAACGTCTCCCAGGACGGTCCGACACACTACGGATATGTGAATTTCTTGTTGTCTGAACACTTTATCTTGTTCTTTTTTTTGGGGGGGGGGGATCTCAAACTGTGAAGTAATCTACACAAATTCGAAGGCAAAGAATGTGTTCTCACCAACACCATACGCTGTTCCAGGGGAAACCCCAGCACTTGGGGGATAAACTCAAAGAACGTGTCCAGTGAATAAAACTGCGTGCAGCAGACACTGACAAAGGATACGAAAGAGACCCTCTGACTGGAGAGGGAGGCTTTTTAGAAACACAGGCCGAATGGATCCTGCCCCATCGAAGCATCAGGACTCCCTGCCTTCTGGCCCTGCTCATCAGAAAACCGACCTTGCACGTGTGGTCCCCGTCCGCAGCTGCCCTCCGCTAGCAAAGTTCTTTCTTCAGAAACAAGTAGGATTTAGCCCTTTCCACTCAAATGAGCTTACTAGAAAGCACAGATTATTTCATGTAAACAGAGCAATTAGCAGAGGCTTGGTAAATATTAGCGGTGCTATAAAAATGTTTATTTTTCCAATAGCCTTTTAAAAAACAGGCAGATAAGAAATCTGGATGTCTCTCAGGCATTTCAAAGTTAATATATCCAGAACCACAGCCATTACCCCATTCAGAATGTGGGGCAATCTATAATAAGTGTGTTAAATTCTCTTTAAAAAATTTTTTTAATGTTTATTTTTGAGACAGAGAGAGAGAGAGAATGAGAGAATGAGAGAGAGAGAGCAGGAGAAGGGAGGGGCAGAGAGAGGAGGAGACACAGAATCTGAAGCAGGCTCCAGGCTCTGAGCTGTCAGCATGGAACCCGATGTGGGGCTCGAACTCATGAACCGTGAGATCATACCTGAGCTGAAGTCGGATGCTCAACCGACTGAGGCACACAGGTGCCCCAAGTGAGTTAAATTTTTTAAAGTGACGTATGAATGTATATGTATGTATGTATGTATGTATGTATGTATATCTGATGTACCTACACACACACACACACACACACACACACCCATCCCCAAGTGTAATGCATGAACCGGACTGAACCCCAGGTCAGGGGCAGGGCAGTTATAAAAGACATTTTGGGAATAGCTGGGAGATTGATCTGGAACCAAATAGTAGGTATCACGGAATAAGTGTTACTTTCCCGGGTGCGATGCTCAGGGTGACTGTGCTGATATCGAGGAACAACCTCACATTTAGGAGGCACGAGCATGCATGTGCTTAGGGGAACCGAGGCGGGCTATCTGCAGCGCACTCTCAAATGTTGAGCCGAAGGGCAGGGGGAGCAAATGTGGCAAAATGGCGGCAAGCGCCAGCCTTTCCACCTTCAGGCAGATTTGAAATTTTTCAGCAAGAAAGAACACCAAGCAGACACCCCAAAACAGCACACTGAGCTGCTGCGGCTGCAGAAATCCTCGCCACCGGGGCCCACGAAAGCTGCTGAACGGGGAGGAGAAGAGATCAGATCAATGTGGGCAGGGGCAAGGCGCAGCGACGGGAAACGACGGTTCAGAGATGCAATCCTGAGGAAAGGCAGTTCGCGTCCTTCCAGCCCGGGGACAGTGATATCCCCCGAGGCTCGGAGAGCCGAGCCCGGGAGGGCTTCCTGCGGCCGGAGACGGTGCGCAGAGACGGGCCCTCGGCTGTGTCCCTCCTGAGACCTTCGGCGCCCGCTGCTTCCGGCACGGCTCCCCTGCCCTCTGCTGGCACCTGGAGAACCCGCCAGGGGACAGTCCCACCTCCTGTTCCGGAGCCCTGGGCCCAGGACGCCAGCCTCGGCCGCGGGGCCACGAAGGCCCACCACCTCCCGTCACCCCTGAACCTGCCGCCTCACTGGCGCAGGCCGCCCCCCGCCCCACGTTCTCTGGGCCTCGGGAAGTTGCGACAAAATAGAAGCCCCCAGATCCTACCCATCCGGGTTCTGTGGCGGGCTTTGCGGAAGTCCCGTCCCCTCCCCTCGGTATTATTCCCGCTTCCATCACTCCAACGGGGGCAGCAAAGAGCTGGGAACGAGTAACTCCGTAACCATGACAAAATCCCTGGAGCGCTACGTCACCGAGACCACACACGGGGCAGGGAGGGAGCTGGCGCGTCACCCACCGCAACCGCTCGCATCTCCAAGGACCGGCCACCATCTTGCCAGACGGCGCGTCCCTCTCCGGAAGGACCCAACAGAAAGCTCCTCCTTATCCTGAGCCCAAACTGACTCCTCACGGCTTTGCCTGCTTGTTCTTTGTTTCAAGCCTCCAGCAAGGGAGACCCCTCGTCCCTCAGGAGCTGGGCGTGAAAGCAGCGCACTGCCCACTGCACCCTTCCCACCTGGGAGGCCTCCTGGCGGCCGCAGCCCCCAGCCTAACTCAGGGAACCGCTGAGCCTGAGGACGCGTGGGCTCCCAAAGGCTGCGGTGTGGACCAACTCAGTCCGCCGTGGGAAGCGCAAGCGTGCAGGCCGCTTCGCCCCTGCATCCACCACGCCTTCTTCCATTGCAGATACGGCTTTGCTCTCCACGCGGGCTTTCACTGAGGACCCAGTGGAAACATCACACTGGGAAGCCCAAACTCCACATGACGTGAGTTAGCGCAGCTGGGAAGGCTCCATCTGGGCCAGCCCCTTCTGTCAATGGCATTGACTTAATGAGAGTAAGAAGAAAGCACAATGAACCACGAAGGGCGGCTCAGGGTATAAAACAAACATAAATGCTTACCTCCCCCTGGAAGCTCTTCAGCAGCGGGGCTACCTGCTTGCGCAAATCCTGGAGCGAGAGGGGCGTGTCAGGAAACAGCCATCGCAGAGGGAAAAAGAGAAGGGAAACATTCGTTAAGGCCTCCCAGCACAACAGCTTTGAATTCAGTGATGACTGTCATCAGACAAAGCAATCTCGGTACCTCCCCTGTCCGTTTCCTTCATTCGTACAACATAAATCACGCCGACCGGCGCGCTGTCGTCTAAATGAACTTCCTTGAGAAAACCGTTAGATTTTATTTCTACCCCGTCCAGGTTAGAGGCGCCTCATTCCCAACCTGCTAGGGACGCAGGGTTTTGCTCCTATCGGTCTGAGATAATCTGCTTAGCACAAAACAGGAGTTACATTGTAGATCTGACCTGTTGGTGTCTGAAAAGGATCTGGGGCCACCATCTTCCACCTTAGCTGTTACCTTAGAGCACTGTCGCTCACTAGGAGATACATCTGTTTTGAAACCATGTCTGATACGGTCCGTGGAAATTCCATCTCAAACCACCAGTCCACATTTTAAGACAAAGGAACACCCCAGAGGCAAGTCGGTATGAATCTCCTTGAGAATATTCTCTTTGAGATGAATAATTGGCTGACGCACAGCGTAGCGATTACAGTTAACACTACTGTATTGTAAACTTCAAAGCTGCCGAGAGACGGGAGCTGAACTGTTCTCAACGCAATAAAGAAATGACAACCACGCGATGTGACAGAGGTGGTAGCTAACACTACTGCAGCAACCACATGGCAAAATATAAAAGTGCCGAACCAACGCATCAGACATCTCCAACTCCCACCATGTTACGTCAAGAGTACTGACAAATAAATGACACGAGGCACTAACATCTGGGGTGTTTACTGAGCATGACCTATGCGCCAGATCAGATTTAGTAAGTCTGGGCCAAAGGCAGGTATCTACGTATTTCCAGGTTCCAAGCTTTAACGCACACGCCAACGGACACAGACTAGTACTGGTAAGGATTGAACTTGGGCCAACGAACCCATAACACAAGAAGGCGGCAAAGTATTCTGCCAGGAGCTCCGGTGCTACGGGGAAAACACAGAGGAAGGATAAATTCAGGTAAAGGGAGGTGAGGAGCGGTTTCACAGAGGAAGGGGCATCCGGGCTGAGAAGGCAGGCAGGATCTTGATGGGTCAGCTCTCAATATGGCCGTCTGGGCGAGCGCTACCTCTAAGCTGCCGAGACGGGCCACCATTGAATACACAGTGCTACCGGGCAAATTAAGAGTCTGGGTGTCAGCCCACAGCTCCTAGGTCAGAACCAGGTCCAGAAGATGGAAGGCAGAAGGCAAAGCCCGGATTCCGAGTTCTGGCCCAGCCACTCCCCATCCCTGGGAGCTCCGCATGCCCGTTCACCTCCTGAAGCTCAGTTTTTCCATCTCCCCGTGCTCAAGGGTCAGGAAGTCTTCCCCGAAGAGGGGATCAAGTGTAATCCACATGGGTAGTACTGTTCCTGACACACCGTAAGTACTTAATAGTACGAACGACTTTTGTTCTTAGGAGTAACATTACCGATACCATTCAGGGAAAAGCTTTCTAGCAAACTTAGAGTTATCATAAATCGATCTGAGTGCATAGAAGACAGCCTTCTCTGGCATCAGGATTTTCAAGCATCACTCGAAGGTGGATGAGGAGGGAATTCACGCACCCCAGCAGGGGTGGGGATGAGCGTCTGGCCTCTCCCACTCTGGGGTGCTGGGATTCTCTAAGTAGCCCCCGGCCCTGGGCCTGCTCAGCCCCCCCCCCCCCGAGGTGAGCCGTCCTTGCCAGCTGCGTGTACACAGGGGCATGTCGGGCACCTGCTTGCTCCTTTGGTAACCGGCCGACAGCCCTCTATGTTCCATTAGCCAAGCACCTGAGTCAAAGGGCCCTTCCATCTTGAGCTCTGAACCCACCTCACTCATTCGCCGAGCTGCGCGCTATTGGGGAGAACAGATCCACGTATTTTGTGCTCCGGGGTCCTCGGTGGTTTTCCTCTGGACCAGGCCCTCACCCATTTTGGGTGGTGAAGCCTCCTGAGACTCTGAGGTAGCGGGTGATGCCTCCTGAGACTCTGAGGTAGCAGGTGATGCTTCCCTCCGGGATACGACCCGGCTAGTGGTTCCACGGTGGCCTTCCTAAAGCCTCCCCCCAGAGCCCAGGTCAGGACCCCTTGCTCCCGCCTATACAGACAGGCAGCCACCAGCTATTTGTGCTGAATCGTAACTTAACTCGACTAAACTTAAAAATTCAGTTCCTCAGTTGCAGGAGTGACCTTGCAAGTGCTCGGCAGCCTCGGGAGACTGGCGGCTACGGGGACAGACGCCGCAGACACGGAGCACCCACCTCGCGGCACAGTTGTCTTTGCCGACGTAGCCAGCCCATGTTATGTGGGACTGTAACCCAGACACTGTCAAAGTGTCTGATCAAGAAGTAGCACAGTTTCCCTTTTAATTATATGTCTTCCTCTAAGTTGCATTCCTCCGGGTGACACCAGTATTTCCGTGGTGAAGTTCATACTTTTGTTCCTTCCCCCGCATCGCCTTCCACGTTCTTATGCCAAGTTCAATGACCAAAACCGATCACACTCTTGACCAGGCTCTTCCTAAGTAAATAAGGCCATCTGTGCTGGACCCAGTAACGGCCCCCAGAGACGCCCACGTCCTGATCCCCGGGACCTGTGGCTCCATTAGGTTGCGTGGCAAAAGGGACTCTGCAGATGGGAGTGAGTTGCGGACCCTGAGCTGGGGAGATGTGCCTGGAGGACCCAAGGGAGGCGGAGGCAAGAGGGAGGAAGGAAGGCGGGAGCCCGAGGGGTGTGACGGTGAAAGTGGGGGGTCAGAATGACACAGGGGTGGAAGCCAAGAGGCGCAGGCGGCCCGGGAAGCTGCAGGTGTCTGGAGAATGATTCTCCCCGGAGCTTCTGAGAGAACAGCGCTGACGACACCGGCCTCAGCCCAGCGACACCTATTTTGGCCTCTGACCTCCGGCCCTGTTGCATGAGGAGTTTCTGTTATTCTGAGCCCGACAGTCTGCGGTGCAGCAAAAGGCGACCCCACCACTACCCTGTCTCACGTGGCCCGTGGCCCTCTCAGGAGGATGCGGCACAGAGGACAAAAGGGCGAAGAACGAGGGGAGATCACCACTAGGTCCCAGGCAGGGTTGGGGGTAAAAGCCTATGCTGTGACCACGAGGACCGAGCCTCGCTTCTTTGGCAAAAACCTGTGGCCACAGGTTCTGACTCGGAGGTGTGGCGTGGACAGCTCGCTGTGGGCCGGGCGCTGGGTGACACGGAGGGTGGAGTGGAGGCAGAGAGAGCTGGGGGCTCTGGGCTGGTCCCCTTCCCTCCCCCGAGGGCCAGGACAGCCAGGCAGGATGCGCGCACGGAACTGCTCTGGTCACAAACTGCAGACACAGGATGATGAAAGGAGTGTGTCTGTTGTTGGTTTTCTCGAACGGCTGACTCTGAGGAAGGCGACAGGCTAATGAGGTGCGGCCGTAGTCTCCAGCGTTCTCGCCAAGCAGCCTGCCTGGTACGAGGGTGAGGATCCTAGCGGATAAAGAAGAGCCGGCGAACTTTCCCGAAGCGGGGCCGGCACGAAAGCTCTGTCTCCACACACGTGCGGCGAAGCTTCCTCTCAAAGGCCCCAAAGCCACGTTAACCTAACATGTACAGGCAAGATGTAAACGGTTCGGGGATGGGACTTCAACATGATGCTTATCTTAAAACCAACCGTCGGTGGGAACCGTGGCCCCTCGCAGGCCCGGGCTTCGTGACGGCCCTTGGCTTTCTGGGGAGCTATGGCTGAGCCCCCACCCCACCTGCGGGTAGTCTGGGGCCCCTGGGGGTGGGCCGCGGGCCTGCTTTGCTGGTTTGACAGCTGGTGGCACCTGCTGGCCCTCGGACTCCGGAGAGGGGACTCCTACGGCTTGCAGCGTGTCTAGATCTGGTTACTACAGAACCCAGGCAGCCAAGCCCGTGTCTGTCACAGGATGTGTTTCCTGTCACTTCTCACTGCGAGTCGTACGGGCAGGAGTGATCCTAAGAGCGCATCCTCTTTTTTTCCAGACCGAGGGCTGCTGGAGGGCAGTCCCACATCCCGCATCTCCCTCACCAAGCGGGGCTGGATGATATTTTGCCAGAGAAATCTCCAGAAGGCTTCAAAACTCCAGAAGGCTGGGGGTGCCTGGGTGGCTTAGTTAAGAGTCCAACTCTTGACTTTGGCTCAGGTCATGAGTTTGTGAGATCGAGCCCTGCGTCAGGCTCGGCACTGACAGTGCAGAGCCTGCTTGGGATTCTCTCTCTCTCCCCTTCTCTCTGCCCCGCTTGCGCTCGCTCTTTCAAAATAAGTAAATAAAAAACAAAACAAAGGTTGGACCGAGGACACTGGTCACGTTCAGGGGTCAGTCCCACTCCACACGGCCCGGGGGGAGGGTGTCGGGGGCGGCCCGGCCTGGTGTGCACAGTACCCTCTGCAGCCCTGGTTGTGGCCCAGAGAGCGGATGCGAGGTCAGGCTGCATTTACAGGAGTGGTGACCTCCGTCTCCTGCATGTCTGGCATGGCCCTGGCACACAGGTGGGACTCGAAAGACACAGCGTGGGTGCACGAGGAAGCAAAAGCGCGAGCAGCTGGACAGTCTGTCCCAGCGCATCAAGACCCGGGCGTGCAGGAGGGCGCCTGCCGCAGGGCCCGATCCGTGGTCCAGACCAGTGCCGCTGCCCCATAAACTCTGGGCACCAGCCTCCTATGTGACTTAGAATTCCCCAAAGCTATATTGAAAAAGCAAAAAGAACCAGATGAAAGGAACACCTCCCCCAATATTTTCATTTCCCGCACCATCAATGTAGAAGTTATTAATAGAGAATGATACTTCTGGTATTAAGCCTTTGAAACCTGGGGGGCATTCACTTTGGACCAACTGCCTGTCAAGTGCCCCCCACCCCCCGCCCATCTCATGGAGCAGCCCGGGGCCAATTCACAAATCAGGGCTCTCCTGGGAGAGAGGCCGAGGCTGGCCAGTCCCCCTCTCAGCCGGTCGGAAGCAGAGGTGAAAGAACAGGAGTAGAGAGAAGGCGGAGGAAAGCCGGGAAACAGAAGGCTGGGAGGAGGCGGCCCCAGGGGGCGGAAGGTGCTCGCTTCTCTCAGACATCACATCACAGACGTGAGGCCCGAGGAAAGCGCTGGGTTTGGCCCCCAGGGAGGTCCCGGGAGTGGCGAGCGCCCCCTGAATGGAGCTGGGGGTGGAAGCCAACCTGTGAGGCGCTGGAGCTGGGGCTCTGAGCTCTAAGGAGAGAGGTGGGGAGGGGTGGCGGGGTGGGTCTCGGGCAGAGTCAACAACGGTTCTCACTGAGCATGTGCCACGCACCAAGGCTGCGGCGGGGACCTCAGACGCGCCAGCATCCCTGCTGTTCACAACGGTCGTGCCGACAGAAGGGACGGACCCCTACACTTCACAGATAAGGACACCTAAGGCTCAGAAAGGGAGGAAAACTTGTCCAAGGTGGCACAGCCGGAAAGGAGGACGTGACGCCAGCTCTCCATCCAAGGCTGTGCCCCAGCGAGATTTTGTAAAGGAATCAATCGCCTTGGCCAGGTGTGGGCACGAGGGTGACATTCGGGGGCCACCTGGACGGTGACAGGGAGTGGGGGACTCACGTATCACTCAAGAGTCTTATAATGGGCCCAGACTCCGAGGGGAAATGGTGAAACTGGACGGGGTCAGAGAATGGGAAAGGTGGTGGGGCTGGCATCTGACACGACCGTGGAGGACAGAAGAGGCGGGGAGAGCGTGAGGCCACAGAGGCCTCGGTGCAGGCACCAGGCGGTACAAGAGCCAGGCGCCCTGGAGTCGAGCCCACGGAACGGTGCCTCTCCCTAGGCTTGCCTCAGTCTACCCCCCCACCCCACCAACCTGGCTCTGGGCCCACCTCCCGAAAACACCAGCCGTGCGGAGTAGAGGAGATGACCCATGTATTCCTGAGGGCTGGCACTGCCTTCTGGGAAGGCAAAAAGCGCCGAGCCTCCCATCGTGACCGTAAAGAAAGTAAACCCATCTCCGCTGTCCCTGCTGTAAGCAATCCGCTGTATTCCCACAATTAGTCCTCCGGGAACAGTCACATGGCGTGACAGACTTGCTCAAAGAATCTCTTAGAGATTAAAGCTGGTCGTGTGTGTCGGCACTCACGCGTGTACATATATTCCAACAGCTCTAGAGAGGGGCGCCTGCGTGGCTCAGTCAGTTAAGTGTCTGCCTCCTGATTTCAGCTTTGGTCACGATCCCCTGGTTCACAGGATTGAGCCCAGCATCGGGTTCTGGGCTGGCGGCGCAGAACCTGCTTGGGATCCTCTCTCCCTCCCCTGCTCACACTCGTCCTCTCTCAAAATAAACAAACACGGGAGAAAAATAAAATAAATGAAGAGCTTTAGGGAAAAAAGCACTATATATTCACTGCCGCCCTCCACACACACACACGGGTCGTACTTACACACTTCAAGTGACCAGCTAAAAAACCCCCCACTCCAATTTTATTTTTGGCAGTGTGAGAAATTCCTTACCCAAATCTACCACCTGCGAACGCTCCCTGCTTCAGTACTAAACAAAGGAGACACAGCCAAGAATGCTCGCTTCTGACCGCTGGGCCGCACCGCTGTTGGGCAGCGAGCACATGACATGATTTAGTGTCCTCTTAGAACACGGCGCCCTTTGCTGTCTGGACAGGGCCACCAACTGCAGGCACTGCCGCCCTCGTCACCATGTGTGTCTACGTGCCCTTCTCTGCCACTGCAGACAGAAGAGCGGGGGGGCCAGGCTAGTGAAAATCACACTGGCATGAACTGATCATTGGGATTTAACACGATGATAAAAAAAAAAAAAACCCTTAATAATTTAGGGGTACCCACTTAATCCAGTGACAGGCTTTGCGGTGCCGTTTTTCAATTCGCTTTGATTCTGTACCATTTACTGAGCAAAAAGCAACAGACATCTTAATGCAGAGAGTGACGTCCTTGAGATTATTAATATCGATGTCTGTTGGCAAAGGCAGGATGGCGCATTTCAACCTTCTCTCCCTGGAGTACGTTCCAAATAATAAGCAATGTTTATCGAGAGACGCTTCTAGGTGGAAAGGATTTTTTGCTGTTCTCCACACCACGGACTCGCAGCTCACTTTCTAGATCGGAAAGTTGAGCGGCAAAATGCGATGGAGGAAATTTTCTATGTCGTGACGATTCCTGGGGGAAATCGTTCTGACTTAAAAGCCCAAAACCCAAACCAAACCAAACCACCACGTGGCGCTCGGCTGCACCACTTGTGAGTTACAAGTGGCAGACGTCCCAAAACGCGGTGCGCAGCGCTGGCTTTCTGCCTGTTCAGGGCCCTTGGATGGTTTCTGGAAGGCTCTGTGCCCACTTTGGGGCCTGGGAGTCCCTCTATCCCCTGACATCCCTACCATCCCCAGGGCCGGGCTCATCACAGAATCTCGTACCACAGATTGGGAGCTGGTGGCCCCTGACGTCTACCTCTGTGTCCAGGAGAGAATGGTGCCCAGGACACGGCTGTTCAGGCTTCGAAGGATGAGCAGGTGAAGGGGGGCAGCCCGGCTGTCGTGGCTGAACAGAAAGAGGCTGTGAATCACAAACACGTCTTCCATCATAAAATGGTTTCTATTTTCAAAATATCGTATAGTCCTGATATTTCAGGAGGTTTTACTCCATAGTACAATGTCCCCTTCACTTCTGCTCCGCGGGAGTAGCTAACATGGACTTCTGTGAAATGACACTAAGACTCACTCACAGCTGTCTGGCTGCGTCCCTCAGGGGTACCTCATCCTCTGTGGTGGTGGCCCAGGAGTGGGTCCTGTCTTCTCTGGGGACAACACGGCCTTCCCAGGAGTGCTGGGCATGGGGGCGGGATGGGCTGGCGGAGCCGCTGGGCCAGGTCACCTCTGGAAGGCTCGACCAGGGCCATCACAGGATCTGTCAGGGACCCAGCCGGTAGCAGCAGTGGCTGCCCATGGGCGACTGTTTCAGAGCCACCTCAGCCCAGGGCCATTCTCCCCTCTCTGCTCAGTTCACTTTTAAAAAAATTGTTAACGTTTATTTTTATTTTGGAGAGATACAGAGAGACAAGTGTGAGTGGGGGAGGGGCGGGGGGGCGGGGAGACACAGAATCTGAAGCAGCTCCAGCCTCCGAGCTGTCAGCACAGAGCCCGATGCAGGGCTCGAAGCCACGGACGACGAGATCATAACCTGAGCTGAAGCCGGATGCTTAACCGACCAAGCCACCCGGGCGCCCCTGTTTCAGTTCACACTTTGCTCGCCGTGTTCAGATGGTGAAAGGTGGGACGGGGGCTCACCCCTGATGGAGGCCAGGCTAAAGTAAGAGACTGGCATGCACTGAAAACCCTCAAAATGCTTGTGCACCAGGCGACTCCACGTTACACACCCACCTGGGGCTGAAAGAGTTTACTAACCCCCCGTTGCCCTCCCTGCTCCGGCCTCCAAGGGAGAAAATTCTGACTTGAGAACGTTTCAGGTATATATTCAATATACGGCAGAGTTCATAAAATGTACTATCGCCACACTAAGATGTACCACGATTTTATGCCACATCAAGGAAAAAGTGTTGCTTATATAACGGATGTCACAGGGGCTCCCAGGTGGCTCAGTCCGTTAAGTGTCCAACTTCAGCTCAGGTCACGATCTCAGTTTGTGACTTTGGGCCCCGCGTCGGGCTCTGTGCTGACAGCTCAGAGCCTGGAGCCTGCTTCGGGTTCTGTGTCTCCCTCTCTCTCTGCCCCTCCCCCCACTCACGCTCTATCTATCTGTCTCTGTCTCTCTCAGAAATAAACGTTAAAAAATTTTTAAGGGGCACCTGGGTGGCTCAGTCAGTTGAGCGTCCGACTTCGGCTCAGGTCATGATCTCACAGTTCATGGGTTCGAGCCCCGCATCGGGCTCTGTGCTGACAGCCCAGAGCCTGGAGCCTGCTTCAGATTCTTTGTCTTTCTCTTTCTCTGCCCCTCCCTGCTCATGCTCTGTCTCTGTCTCTCAAAAATAAATAAACATTAAAAAAAATTTTTTAAATTATTTCTTAAAAACCTGGTATCACTGATTTTACTCCTCGCCCTTCTTCTGAAGATGCTAAGAGGTGTCAAGTGCACGTATTATAGTCAATAAGATACGGCACGCCAGTGAGCAGCCCCTATGTTGTTCTGGCTTCAAAACTACAGTGGGCTCTATTTTAGGTCCTGCAGCTATGTTTTGCAGAAGGGTCCGTGTCTTTTAGAGATATATGCTAAAATATTTATGGACAAAATAGGATTTTTGCTTCAAAGTAATTTAACAGGGAGGGGTCACGGGTGAGAATAAGGAAGGAACAAGGGGGCTGGTGGGCCGATTGTTGGCACAGATGGACGATGGGACACAAGGGTTCACGGCACTCCTCACCCTATCTTGTGTATGTTTGAAATAGAAAATGTTTTTAGATTTCGTTCTGAGACACACGAAGCCTTCAGTTGACTGGTCACAGGGAACGCGCAGGGGGAGGTTCACGAGGTTGGGGGAGGGGGGCCTGTTTTCTCTTCGATTACAAGCTACCAGCTAGTCACCTGTGACTGTCATCAGGTTAGCCTGGAAACTGAAGGGTCATGTGGTCCAATCTCCTGCCTTTGGCAGGAGACCTTCTGTGGTGTCCTGGCCACTCGGCTTGCCGTCCCGAGGGCACTCCCGTCCCTCCTGGGTCAGTCATGATGTCACAATACGCCTCATCGTGGATCACAGATTTCCAATACCGAGCTAGCAGGGCCACCACCAAAATGTAGCTATTCGGAGGAAAGCTGTCCTGAGTGGGCACGAAGAATGGGACTACCAGTAACAGTTCATTAATGAATAGTTTACTTAAAACATGGGGCACCTGAGCAGCTCAGCCGGTTAAGCGTCCAACTTTGGTTCGGGTCATGGTCTTATGGTTTGTGGGTTCAAGCCCCGCATCGGGCTCTGTGCTGACAGCTCAGAGCCTAGAGCCTGTCTTCGGATTCTGTGTCTGCCTCTCTCTGCCCCTCCCCCGCTCACATTCTGTCTCTCTCTCTCTCAAAAACAAACAAACATTAAAAAAATAATAATTCACTTAAAACAAAAGTTAGAGCAGATTCGAGGTGATTCCATGCTCGGTGACTTGCTTGGTGACACGATTTCTCGTGTGGGAAATCAGCGAAGCCGCTACCCAGACCCCTGGGTCTGCCCGGGGTGATGTGAGCAGCTGCGGCTTCCTCCCTGGGGCCCCCGGCAGCCCTACGATGCCCGGGGAGCGGGGCTTGGCTCTCCCTCCGGCCCGCCATTTGTTCGTGAACGCCGCTCACGTCGCTCCGCAGACCCTCGTTCCCCACTCCGTGTCTTCCCTCTGGGCCAAATGCCCCTCGAACCACTGCCGTGGGACACCTCCGGCTAAGCCGACCCGCCTCCTGAGTACACACACGCTCAGATTCCCGCTGCTGCACGTACAGCTCATGCAGATGCCGGACGGGGCAATCCGGAGGAAATCATTTCTTTTGAAAATCCAGAAACTCCCACCCCGAGGATTTTCTTAAAGAAAAATACGAGTACATTTCATTTCGGAAATGGAGCCCGCCATTTAAAAATACATTGGCACACACTAAATACATTAGGTTAGATAAAAAAAAACACCACAGGTTAATGGAACCATAGCTTTGCTGAGAAGCAATCAGAAACTGGTGATGTTTTTTTTTTTCCCAACCGAGATCCTCCTCACCGAACGGAGAAAATAGGGTCTCTTTTCTACATCTTAAATCCAAAATGCTGAAGACGGACTGTTCAAAAACACTGGGCTCAGTTACTGATTCTTTCTTCTGAGGTCTTGGGGTTCTAAAATATCCCGATGATGTCTGAATCACCCTTATCAGCAAAGAAGAGCCCACGTGGTGCCCTGTACCAAAGGCTGGCCTTATGGACAGTCACGGAGCAGTCTGCGTTCGTAGCGATGAGCCATTGCCTCTACGAGTAACGTCTATGCGTCTTTGTCCGGTGTATTTTTATAAGGTCCCAGTGGCACCAATGAAAGAATCGTAATTATCTGTAAAAGAAAAAATGTGCTTGGCCCTTACTTCCCTGGACGCCACTTAGATTTAAGGAATTTCTCCCTTACTGTGTACAGCGGAGCACAGCCCAGGGAGCACAGCCCAGGTGTGGAGGTTCTAAACCCAAACAACGTATACTGACTGTATGACGCACAGACTCGTCGAGCTCAACTTAAAATACAGCTCAGCGAAGAGGGAGTTCCTCTCTGTGCCGCGATACTGAAACCTTCGCTTCCGGAATCATCATTGGAAGGTGAAATCACACAGCTATCGGTGGAGCACCCTACTTTTGGTGACTTTTAGAGACGAACACTACTCCCTCCAGTCTTTGTGATAGAAAAAGGTAATGTTAAATGGCATTTAAACTGAAGTGTTAAATAAAAAATATCTTTCTATACAACAGCAGACAGTATGTCCTGGCAGTTCCTCAAAGATTGTAGTTCACAGATTTGAGAAAATTCCATTAGCTTTAATTATTTATCAGCAGTCAATTTAGATTACTGTTCTTGACCTATTTTTACAGCATATGGGCCACCCAGCAATGAAATAAATGAATAGTCCTTTTCTACAGTGGCTGATTTTCTAAAATAATAGAAATCTAGTTTAAAGAAGGGAATGGAACCCCAAACATGCAATTACCACAATATATAACCTGCCACACTGCCTTCGTAGCTGGATAAAATGCACATCTTTGTGAGTTTTTTGGTTATTAAATGAGATTATCTTGAAAGGGATAAACTCACTCATGCTATAATTTCTTCCCATTTAAATTTCTTTGCTCCATTTAAAACATGTTCTGTATCTTGGCAAACTGCACCTAACACTGATGGATATGCCTTCAGCACTGTGCCCAATAAAACCGCCTAATGGGAAGGCCTGGCTTTGTGGAGCTGGAGGGGAGCGTCTGCGGGGCCCGATTGCAGGGGTCCTGGCGGGGAGCGCTGAGGGCCAGCCGCGGGCATGGGAAGGCGGTGGGGGCACCGCTGGGCCCCTGGGCAAGAGCAAGTGGCGTTCTTCTTTCGGAAGACTTGTTTGATGATGAGAAGTGGCAGGTTTATCAGACTGGTCCGCTTGAACTTGGATTTAAGGTGCTAAGGGCTAAGGACGGTGCCCAGATTCAAGATGCAGAAGCCCTGGTTTGGAGGAAGAACAGGTGACCCGTGGCGGCCCAGGAGCTACTACGGGAGAGCTCAAAGGTCGCTAAGCCAGCGGTTCTCAGCGTGAGGTCCGGGGACTCCCGGCTCCCCGAGATCCTTCCAAGGGTCCACGAGCTCCCCAACTATTTTAGCGATTTGCCTTTTCCACTCTCATGGTCTCTGAAACATCCATGGAGTTTTCCGGATGCTCTGTGACACGTGATGAGGTCATCACTCTGAGGTAATGGCACGTGGGCTTGTGTCAGAAGTCTCCATTTTGATCTCTAACACACCACTGCCGACAGATACGCACCCGGACACAGAAGCTGTCTGGAGTCCTGCAATTTAAGAGACCAAGATGTTTGGGAAACGGCAGCTCTAAGGTTTCCAGTCTTGGGGCAGAGACGTGCATCCAGCCACCGGGATGTCAAGGCTGTCTGAGGCCCCGCTGGCATCCCTGGGAACCAGTTGGGCCCCGATGCCCTCCCCCAGCTCGTCTTGTGGCGTCCGCGCGCCTGAGGGCTTGGAGGAGCTGGCGGTCACTGCCTCGGCTAGCGCGTGCCCTGCCCGCGGCACAGGGACTTCCTGCCGGGGCTTTTGGTGGCCGGGGGAAGAGGCCACCAGAGGTTCCTCTGGCCAGTACTCTAAATACTTCTGATTTGCCTGCAGGTCACTTCTGAATAAACACTCATGTCTAAATCCTTAGTTTTATTTCAGAACTTTGAAAACACTGCTGTGATTTGTCATGTGTCTACACAGCACTGGGTTTTAAGTGCGTCAAAGAGGAACCACGTGTTGTACATTGACTGTTTATAAAACCATTCGAGCCTTTACCACGTGCCATGAGTGAGCTCGTCGCTGCCTGCATGGGGTGTATATTCTGTGTGAAAGATAAACTGAGTCTGGATTCCCAGCAGACAGTGGAGGGGCCATGCACACCCCAAGTCTGTTCCTGGGGCCACGGATGGCATGAGGCCTGCGGATTGAGTAAGAAAATGAGGAGATACTCTTCTCAAACACATCATCAGCACACGGACCTTTTATGGGATCATGTGCCAGACAGGGGACCTGCCCCCGAGGTATCTTTTTACCCCCAAGGCTCTCAAAGGACCCAGGAATCGGGACTCTACTTCTCCGCACACGCCCACCGTGTAATTTACACCAGGCCTCAGGCCCTGTGGACATTTAGACAAAGGGGCTACTTGGGATTAGAATGTAGGTTAATCCGTCAGTTTGGTGCTTCTACTTCTGGGAATTTATCCGTAAGGATGGCTGCCGACGTAGGCAGAGATTTATGGACAGGAATGCTTAGCATGTCCTGTTTAGAAAAGAGAAAAATTAGAAATAATACAGATGCCAACGGTAAGGGGTCACTTGTTAAATCTGAGTAAAGCAATACAATGGCACGTTAGCGAGTCAGTAAAAGTATCTTTCAAAAGATAATCAATACCATTAAATAACGCACCATTGCCATTTATTCACCAAATATTTGTTGCGTGGCTGTGACGGGCCCTGGGCCGCTGTTACAGGAGCTCCTTCCTTCGTGAGCCAGGCCACCGGGTTCCCACGCCACCTGGGGCTGTTGTCCATTGGGAGGGAGACACTAGTCAAACGTGCTGTGAAGGGGAACCGCGTGGCACTGTCGGCGGGGGGGGGGGGGGGGGGCGGGGCAGGGGTGTCCCATGGGGCAAACCTGGCCTGGGACAGCAGGGGGCGCTCCTCTGAGAAAGGGGCACCAAGCCCAGATCTGTAGGAAGAGCAGGGAAAGAAGGAAAGAGAAGGAAGAAAAGAAGGAAAGAGAAGCCACAGACTACAAATGGGTTTACAGTATGACCCCCAAGTGGGTAAAAATGAATAAACGTACATACATATCTGTCCGGGGGGAAAGAGCCAGGACGACATCGATGTGACGAGGTACGTGAATGGAATTACAGCTTCTCTGTCATTGCTTTGCCTTTAAATACCTCGTATCCTCTTCACAGGTAAAAACGTTCTTTTGACAATTTAGGATGGGGATCAAATGATAGTGTAAAAAGTACGAGAGGTTTCCAAGGTTTACCCTCCGCCGCTCCTCAACGGCAGTGTCTCCGGACACGGTGACGTCCACAGGGCCAAGTGAGCGGCCAAGCATTATTCAGTTTACGCACGGCCCACAGAGAAAAGAAATACTATGCCTGCTAACACATGGCCAAACTACACGTATTTCTCTAAGGAAAAATTATTTTATAAGTGCGGTAAGTGTTAGCAGGAAAGCTACTGATCTATCATTTGCTTTACATTTTTTCATGTCTATGAAATGCTCTGGTTTGCGGAAAACCGTGCTAAAAAGCAGGATGTACAGCATGATCTTTATGGTCTTAAAATATGTAATATTTATGAACAAAAAGAGACTGGAAAGATCTAAAAGCAACACGCTAGCATTTACGGCTAGGATTATGGGTGATTTATTACTTTCTTTATGCTGTATGCAAATTTCCATAATCAACACTCATGAAGTCACAGATCTCGGACAGTATTCGGGAGACTTAAAACATCATTGCAAACCAACACCAGAGGGGCAGGGAGGGCCCACACCACACACGGATCCCGGACAGGGGATGTTGGCACCCAGCACGCAAATCACCAGACGAGGATGGGTCTTGCCAACGGGAGACCGAGGAGATTTAAAACCCGATCTCGAACATACCACCCCTCTTCCTAGTTCTGGGCTCAGTTTTACTGTTTCCCCACCTGAAGGCCTTACTTTCAATTTAGTCATCATTTGTGTGCCCCGGGCTTACCTAAAATTAAGGGCCGTGGAAAAGACATACCTTCCTTCTAACTTAATAATCAGTGCATATTGTTATTAATATTTACTTGCTTCACAGAGCCGCTCAGAGGGATAATTAATAATAAACGACAGGAAAATCTACTTGCAGACACAGAGCACACTCTAAGTGCTTCCTCACATGCACACATGTCAACAGAGGCAGGGGCATCTGTCTGGGTCCTGCTCTTTAGTGGCAGAACAAGGTTCTCGGTGACCCCCGTGCACCGGAAGGCCCCAAAGACGTGGGATTAAACCAGGGGCTTTATGATTATTACTTGTATTTTCGCTTTTGGAAAAGACTACAGAGCCAAGGGCATATGAGAGGCAGGCCATCATTTCTTAATTTCTAAATGGAATTATTTATATCCTACTGCTGGAAACCAAGCCTAAGAAACATATGTGAGTCAGCGGGGAACTAGGGAATTTGTACCTCTGGAACCAGATCTGATGTCTGAAGACACTCAGAGGCTTCCCAGTGGATGTCCTCGGCCAAGCAATTAAGGAGAAACAAAAGCTTCCAGGGCAGAGAGACTTTCTACACCCCCCCCCCCCACCCCAGACATGTGGCAGAATAGCACTGCTCGGCTCCTCCAGGAAGGAGACCCAACTCCATCCCACCACCAAAGGACGTCCTTCGAGGCATCAAGGAAGCATCTCCTTAGTGTCTTCCAGTCTCATCCAGAAGGTGGGCACGTTGTGGGGGGGGGGGTCTCAGTCGGTTAAGCATCCGACCTTGGCTCAGGTCATGATCTCACGGTTCGTGGGTTCGAGCCCCACATCCAGCTCTGCGCTGACAGCTCGCGGAGCCTGGAGCCTGCTTCGGATTCTGTGTCTCCCTCTCTGCCCCTGCCCTGCTTGTGCTCTCTCTCTCAAAAATAAATAAAAATTTAAGAAAAGGAGAACAAGAAGAAGTCTGCTGGGTACTGATGTATACGTCCAACACTGCAGTCCCAGGTTGACATGCCATTTCAAAATTAGCACATTTCACGGGAAATCTGGGCGGGGAAAGGTGGTGTGTTGGGGGAGCAAAGGGCATACCGAGTGTCCCTTTGGGATGTGGCCCCTTGTGGCGTCGTAAATGTAGCTTCTAAAGCCATTCATGAAAGCAATTTCCCACGAAGGTCATAGAATTCCGTTTCTTCCAGGCCCTACTGCCCAGGAAGTGCTGGGACCTTGACAGCAAGACCCAGACTCAGCTCGAAAACCGCTGGACTTCAGGAAACAAGGGCAAGGTGCTTACTTTTAACCCTGTCCCTGGAAATGGAGCCACGATTTACACCAAACTCCGTAAGAGATTAAAGTGGAAGAGCGTGCATCTGAGTCATTCGGGGACGGGGGGGGGGGGGGGGGGGAAGCAGAGCCCTCCGGTCCTGGTGGGGGACGGAGGGTGACCGGCCACACAAAATACACTGGGTATCTGGACCTGGGTCTACAGAAAATTGCTGATGCTTAGAGGATGACTATGCTTCTGGTCAACAAGTGGCTTTCAAACCCTTCTGGAATTCCTCTAGCAATCCAGCTCAGGCCTGTTACCAAATGCTGACTTTTACACGGTTCTGGAATTTTCTTCTAAATACCCAGCACTGCTTCTTTGTAGCGCAACAATTCAGGAAAGAGATACAGCTTAACGAATTCTATATCTCTTGGCCAGCGCTGCTGGTCCTGCTAGATGAATCATAGAGAAGTCCATAAATGTCGAGAGCATTTGCACAGGCTTTTCCTTTATTACCTTATATGGTGAATATAGATCTATTTATCTCTAATCAACTCAACATGAGCTTTCGTGCTTTCCCTACCTTACAGCCTTTCTTAAAAATGTCTCTTGCTCTGCGATTGAGCCGCACGCAGCAAACCCAGTGACAATGCTGACTTTCATAACCTGGGGCTGCTTCCCCCCACCCCCGACTTTTTTTTGTACGAGGACAGAATGTTTTACATCGGTGAATATTTGGCGTAGGTCAAAATCCCAAGCTATTTACATTCTTGCTACATCGGAGCCGAACGACACAGGGCCGTAAGGCTTTCCACAAGAATTTAACCTGAACCAGTTTTCTCCCTCAAGGAACCGTGTTCCTTATCACACATTCAGGAATCAACTAAAACATAGCGGTTGGGGTTGATTTTTTTTTTTTTTTTGACATATTCCTTAAAGAGATAAATATCAAAAATGTTTTCAGGCTTCCAAAAGCTGACTGGCGGGGAAATTCCATGAGGGGCTAAGTCCGTTTAAGAATGCTCTGGGCAATGCTTACTGCCTGCCTGCATTCATTCATTCATTCATTCGTTCACTCCTATCTGTCGTATTTCATATTCATTTCAAATTTCCCCTTGTGACAACAGCAAAGTCCTCAGCTATAACCTCTAAAAGGCGCGGACGGCCTGCAAGAGATGCGTGAAGGAAACTGGCTGCGTAGCCCGGGGATCAAACATGGGCTGTCGGACCTCAGGTTGAGAGCATTCACCTGCTGATGTGCGAATCGTTACATTCCATCAGGTGGCTCCTTGAGAGTCTACGGACCCAAAAAGGTGTCCGCTGGGGAGGTGTGTATATTTGGAGAAACACTGGGAGGTCTGTGTATATAAAAACAACATGAAATCAACAATATGGCGACCTGTGCTTAAAACTGCATGTGGTGAAATTATTTGGGAACACCCTTTACCTGTCGTCCAAGGTGACATGCAACAAAACATGTATTTTAAATTCCAGTGTCTGGGCAAACGAATAACTGCCCCCCCCCCAAATGGGGGGCTGCACATAACTCTGTCTCCTGCCCTGGCGGGATACCAACTCCACACGGTAGTTCTCATACAGAGAGGAGTTAACAAAAACAGGCAGAAATGGACGTCTTTGTCTCCCAAATACCACCAGCATCCGAAGAAAGCAGCAAAGCTTTCCAGGAAGACATTTCTTGGTGGTCTTGGGCAGTTCAGGGGAATCCGGGGCTTCTGCCAGGCAGAGGGTCACGGGATCAGAGCGTACCCTTCTCCAAAGGTCCCCTGCACACCCAGGGCTGGGCTTGGCGGTGCCTGGACACATCACCCCCTCACGATTCTCTGTCTGAACCCCAGGGCTCTTAGCCGAGTCCCACTCCGTGGCAGGAAGGCTGGGAGAGCAGACGGCAGGAAAGGTATACTCTATACCATAAAGCAATATATCCGGAGAGGGGTTCTCCCCCACAAAACAACCGTGGGAGAGGTTGCAGGAATAAAGTTTAATAAAATATAATATGCACCTAGGGCTGAGCAAGGTAAACCGACGGTCTGACTGGCATCTTCTGGAAGAGTCCTCAGGTTAGCAAGTCACAGGCGCTCACACACTCACACACACACACACACACACACACACACACACGACCCCCTCCTTCTCCCCCCAACCCCGCCCCGGGGGCTCCATCAGTATTCATGAGCCTCTTTGGGATACTCTTTATCATGCAGACATGCATGATGACACACATACAAACTAGTCAAACGACTCCCATCACCTGGGAGCCCCTGCCCCTTCCAGGCTAGCTTCCCTGGGAGGGACCTTAGAGACGAGACGCCCAACACACACACACACACACACACACACGGTCCCCGAATGTAGACTCGAGAAATGCTGTGCACGCTTCAGTCGCTCTGTGAACCGCCCTTCCTTATGTAAGCACATCTGCAAAGTCATCCTTATGGAAAATTTCAAATCGACTTGGGCTGGGACTCCAGCTCTGGCGCGTCGTGGCTGCGTGAATTCGGCTCCTTGCTAAGATTTCATCTCTCTGAACGTGTTTCCCCCGTCGGGGAGAAATGCTGCTACCAGCCTTAGAAGAGCAATGTCCGACACACAGCAGGAGTGCAGTGAGTAGTCTGGAACGAATGGGAACGCGGTAGGTCCTCAAGGTAGCTGTTACCCGGATGATGATCGTGGTGCGATCCCCTTACTACACGTGAGCTACGCGGAGCCCCTCGACTTGGCCCATCTTTTACCCACATGGCCTGCAAGGCACGCAGGTGGGCGCTTCGGCAGTCTCACCTGATGGACGGCAAGCCTGTTACTTTCCCCAGGACCTCAGTCGAGAAGCTGGCATTTATTGGGTGCTTACACCCTGCTGCTGACTTTGGGACAGCCAGCACCGTTCGATGACCCTTCTCGCTCGAGCTCTTCCCAGAAGTCATCCCTAAGTCTACCAAACGCAGCTCCTGGCATCTTAGGCAGGGCCTAGCTGAGATGGCTTTCCCAAGCAGAAATTTCTGAAGTTGATCTCTGCTAGTCTGTGGCCAGGAAGGTCCGTTAATGTCACCAATTTACTCCACTGTTAACCCCAAACTCAGGTGTCATGCCCCCCTCTCTTCCCGGATGACATAGGAATGACTTTCGATGTCCGTCCTGTGGGCGCTTGGCATTTTTATATCAGGCAAGGGAGGCCACTCACCTCATTTTTGTCATTTTTAAGATCTGCACTATTCTGCAAGGCTAGATCGGTGTGACCTTTCGTTCCCAAGCTGCCCGTGTATGCTAGAGACATCCTCTGTCTATGTTTTAACATGCACCAAAGAGAGATTAAGCTAAATGAGGCATGCCATTCATGAAAGCTCACTGAAATTATGCCTGCTAATCTTTTAAATGGCAAGAACATTATGCAATACAAAAGGAATCTTAGTAATTCTGAAGCTTTTACCCAACGGAGAAAGTCTAAATTTACAGAAACACGCTAGAAGTAAAGAAGTTCACGAAGCCTGCCCAAACTCTCCCCCACCCGGTGTGGAGAAACAGAAAGACTGGGTGGTAAGTGAGAAGGGGTGGGGGGAGGACAGTGGAGGGCGGAGGGCACAGGGCAGAAGGCTGGGGTCCCGGACCTGGCCCGGGCCATCGGCTCCCTTGTAGAAAGAGGCTCCTCTCCTGGGTCTGGACTGACCCATTTCCTGAGCCTTCTCAGACTGAGCTGACGTGCTGCCCCTGCAAAGCCTGTCCGTAGAGCGTACTTTTGGGTGGTGGGCGACGCTCGGCCACATCCCACGAGGAGCTCTAAGGGCATCGATCACGAGACCTGCGCCACGGCAGGCCCTCTCCTGCGCTCTCTCGCGCAAGCATCGGAACAGCCCGTCGGGTGTGCATACCGATCCTCACTCTGGAGGCAGAGAATCGGAGGCCCGAAGAGGCCGTGTTTCACCTGAGGCCACTTGGCCATAATGCAAACTCGGGGCCAGCTGGTGCCAAAGCCCCGATGCTGTGCCGTGCCATGCTGTGTGACCCCTACGGAAACCAAGTCTTTGTATGCGGTCATTCTGGTTAATCCCTCGGGCTGCTGGAGTGCGCGTGCCCAGGGCTCCCTGAGCTGCAGAGAGCGATCAAGAACCCCATCCGTTCCTGACCTGCCGCCTTGTGAGCCCAGGCCGAGAGGTGAAGAAATTCCTGGCACGGGCCTGTCGGTGCGAAGCCATGATTTCACGTAACTCTTAGTCTCTCCTCCCGAAACGGTATTTTGTCCAGCTTCAATGTGCAGTTTGGTGTTTGCTACATATTACATTCCTACGTGTGTCTCGTCCTACTCCAGGTGAGGAACGGAGCCTCGCCCTGGCGTGCAAGTTCACAGCAGAGGACGGTGTGAGAGGCTGCACTCAGGTGCTCCTGTACGTGGGGACTGAGCACGGTCACTGACCGCAGGGCACAGCGGCGCGTGCGGGGCCCTCTCTTCCTTCTACCTGGAAGCCGGGAATGAGGGTGTGCGGGGCAGTGGGGGGGACACATGGGAAAGAAGGGCACAGGGAAAACACAATGGAGCTCGGGAGAGAAAGCCCTTCTCATTGGATCAAAGAAGGATAAAAGGAGGTGGCGCATGAGCCGGGCAAGGCTTGGACACAAAGGGGTGAGCGGAGAGGGGGAGGCTTTCTAGAAAGAGGTGACGATATAAGCAAAGGGAAGGAAGAAGTGAGCCAGGTTCCCCGGGGGCCATCTGGGCCACTCAGGGGACCCAGACATGGCCTGCGTGAGGACAGCCACCACCCACAGCAAAGGAACGCAGAGACAGGATCAGGGCCCGCTTTAGAAAGGCTGACCTGAGGATAGACCCCAGGATAGGCCGGACGTGGAGCTGAGGACGCAGACTGCGAGATACATTCTAGGCAAAGGTGGTAAAACAAAAAATGGTGGAGAAACCCCCCCACACACACACACACAAAACAAAGAACCACCAAAAAACAAAAACAAAAAACCACCAAAAACCCAGAAATGGAGCGGTTGCAACGAGAAGGTGAAACCACATGGTGCTCTCTAGAAGACAACAGACAGGACCCTGGCAAGTGTGGGGGCCCCAGAAGGAGAGACCAGTGGAGACGAAGTGTGTGTGAAGGCTGAAGCCAGAGGAGGGCGGGGGCCCTCCTGCCAGGTATGAAGCACACAGGATGAGGCCATTGTCTGGAAGGTGAAGACAATAGGAACTGCTTCTGGAATACGGCAACCTCGCAGGACCCCCTGGTAGGAAACAGTGACCTGGGGAAACGAGACCCTGGGACCTGAGGTCCGGGGTGATGGGGGGGCGGCGATCAGAGCCCCTGGGGGGCTTCCGTGGCCCGGGAGAGGGAAGACCACTAAAGAGGACGACAGGATGAGGCCTTGGAGAGCAAGATGAGCTCAGGGAGAGCAGCGGGGTTAAACGTCAGAGGTGAAAACGGAGAGGGCAGCCAGGCCCCCGAGGACAGCCTACTCCTCTGACCCGGTTTGTGGCAGGAACGGAGAGACCAGCCCCAAGGCAGCTCACTGACTTGTGGCGACAAGGACGAAATCAAAAAGCAATCCACGTCCACGTGGAAAATGTGGAGAAGTGAAGGCCTCCCTCTGCTGTCTGGTCCACGCCGGTCGGGTGGGGACTGGAGTCCTTGTGCCCCCGGAGCCCGCGGTTTCTCACTCGGGGAGCTGCCGATGACACTTAATCAGATGCGTGGGACGGTTTTTATTCTGCGCCCGCCACACACGTGTTGTTCTAGATTCAATCCATTTCTGAGGAGGATGGGCCGAACTCATTCACGAGAACCTTCTCTTTCCTGAGAACAACATCTGTCGTCCCTGGATTCCGTTACGTACCCTTAAAAGGTTGCCCTTTAAGCAAAGTGTAGTGCTCATTAGATGTCTGGTGCGCCCGAGATATTTAAAAAACCTTTTTTTTTTAGTTCATTTTTGAGAGAGAGACAGAGAGTGAGCAGAGGAGGGACAGAGAGAGAGAGGGACACACAGAATCCGAAGCAGCTCCAGGCTCCGAGCTGTCAGCACAGCGCCCGACGCGGGGCTCGAACCTACCAGCTGTGAGATCATGACCTGAGCCCTAGTCGTATGCTAAACCAACTGAGCCCCCCAGGTGCCCCTCGAGACAGAGAGAGGCTAATAAGGCTTCCCTGTTTCAAAAGGACCCAGACAACTGGCCCCGTTGTTACAAACAACAAGTTAGCAACCAGGACCCCCAAAGCTGGTCCAAACCAAAGGAGATGGACCTCAGGCCGATCTGTTTTCTTCTCCGCTCCCAGGCCGAAAGGAGGAAGGCTCTGAAACCAAACCCGGGCGGCTTTCTTTCTGCCAGGCTACGGCTTCCCCCCGAAACCCTGCACTTCCCGCCTCCCCAGGTCCGCAACGAAGCACCCCGCGCTTAAGCTCCCGCGGCCTTGTTTTCCAAGCTCATCTTCCCTCATCTGCAAACACCGACTGCCTGGCTCAACTCCTCTACGTGCCCGCCCGTTCCTGGCTCTTGTCCTCTTTGGGATCCTTTGCAGCTGCTCTTTCTTCAGGGAAAGGGCCTCACAGAAGCTCACCGCCCGCTCCGTGTGCCAGAAGGGACACGCTGAGAACCATAGTGTCGGTAGGGGGCGGCCCAGGGAGGCAGGGGAGTATTCCGTGCGTCCTATCTGACTCTATCAAAGGCCAAGTTCTCTGGGACCGTGACAGAGGGAAACGCGGAGACTGCCAGTGACTTCTGCGGGAGGCTGTGCCGGGACAATCTTGTAGAATCCTGCCCGTGACAAACAGTAGACCACCCAGCCCTACCAAATCCAGCAGGATTTAATGCTTATTTATTTTGAGAGAGAGAGAGAGAGAGAGAGAGAGGGAGGGAGGGAGAGAATCTCAAGCAGGCTCTGCGCAGACACCACAGACGCGGGGCTCAATCACAAACCGTGAGATCATGACCTGAGCCGAAATCCGGGCAGGAAGCTTAGCCCACCGAGCCGCCCAGACGCCCCACTGCCAGTATTTTTATGGCCAGCAGCTAGGAGTGGTTTTTACGCTTTGAAATTTGAAATGATTACGTTTCAGATGGTTGGAGAAGCAGCTACATAATATCCTTATTTTGCCTCTCGGCCAGCCAGGCCCAACATATTTAGCATCTGGGCCTTTAAAAGTTTGGGGGGGGGGTCACCTGGGTGGCTCAGTCGGTTGATCGTCTGACTTTGGCTCATGATCTCATGGTTCATGAGTCGGAGCGCAGAGTCGGGCTCTGTGCAGACAGCTCAGAGCCTGGAGCCTGCTTCGGATTCTGTGTCTCCCCTCCTCTCCCTCTGCCCCTCCCCGACTCACGTTCCGTCTGTCTCTCAAAAACGAATAAATATTAAAAAAAAAAAAAAGAGAGAGAGAAAGTTTGGGACCCCTGATTTATTCCCTTGTTCTTCTCCTCACTCGCCACCCTGCTGGCCCATCGCCAGAGGACTGTGGCTTCGCCTCAGGGAAATGAGACCGAGTAGGAGGAGCCAGGAGACCAGAGCACCTGGGTGGGCAGCACCCTCCAGCCTCAGTTTCCCCGCCTGGGTAGGACCCTAGCTAAAAGGTTGCCGTGAACAGCAAATGAGATGTGGGATATGAATCTCTCCTTTAAGAGCTTAGAACATTCTCGAGATGAAAGTTGATTGTCACTGGTGCTTATTTACGACCTGATTTATCACCAAAATTTATTTTCTTTTCTTGTAAATGCTGAAGCCTGACACTCTCTCCACGTCCACACAAAGAGAGAATGCGTGCGAGGATGTGCTCAGCCGCCAGACACATGATTCGAGCAGCCTGACCCGTGCTCCCATGATCCAATTTCATCCCGGGTCAGGCTAACCTCCCCACTTGTCCCTCGTGAAGCCTGCGTGCTGGGGGTGGACACCGCCTGGCCCACTGGACACGGCTCACCTGGGCTGCACTAGGCCCTTTGGAAAACCTTCCTGCCTCTGCCTCCAGATGTATGTGACGGGAGACAAAGGATTGAGCCATATTTTTTAGAAACCCAGACTGTCCACGCTTCTTATAACACAGGGCACAGAGCAATTCAGCGAGAAGGGTGATATTTCACATTCGAGGTCACACTAAAGCTGGGGTCGCAACTTGAGATTAATTTAAGTGACACGGTGGTGACCTTATTACCTCGTGCTTGCCGGTCATTTAATGTAACGGCCTGTGGGGCCACCAAGCACGCCACTCTGACAGGAACCGGAGCCTGGAGAAGCGTAGGGTGGCCTGATGGTGGGGCCGGCACGGACCCCAGGCCTCTGACACCTTCCTCCAATTCCGAGACCCTCCACTATGGCCGCTGTCATTTGCAAATACGAGGCTGGTGGCCAGTCCCTCTCGGGTCACTTTCTGACCAGCTGAAGAGTAACTTCCTTTGGGAGGATAACTTCCACCGGTCCCCCGAAACTGAAGTATATCCCCAGCAGCACGGAGACACGTGCCAGCCCCTTCGATCTGTGCCACCGTGTCCTAGGCGGCAGGCCTGTTGGACGGGGTAGGACAGAGACCTTCCCTTGGAAGGATCAGATGACCCTCACGGACACTCCCTCCATGGACAACATCAGCTAAGAGCTCCCTTCCACGGAGGGAAAGAACTCCACACTTTTAATATGGCGTATGTGACAGGAGGGAGTGGCCGGGAAGGCCCAGAGCCACTGTCAGCACCACACAGTGCCCTTGTTTCCCTGGGGGCCCCCAAATACTCTGAAAACAGGGAGCCCTGTCCAGACACCCAAGCGGACGTCACGTCAGCCTCAAACCAAAAGGGGACTGAGCTCTGAGAGGGCCGTGGTCCCCCAGCAAGGTGTCTTTGGACTGCGACGGCCAGGGAGGCCACCACCCGGAAGTGTACCCGTGCTAGGAAGGGCCACACGAGACCTGGGAGCCCCAGACGGGCAAGACCCTACATGAAAACACAAGGCGGAATATGCCACAGAGAAAGAGAACCACCCCAAATGCCACGGCCACTGACACAAGAGGGAAGGGACTGAAAGCCAAATTTCCCTCCCTGCCCTGGACCGAAGGTGTGACACAGAAGCTGCAACCACACGCCCCTTCACTTCCCACAACACTCGATCAGAGGTTTGTAAGCGAATCCCATTCTTCTATCCATGTGAGTAGTGAAATCTAAGCGACGTCTCTAACTTGAGCACATCTGGTAAAAGCGGTGAATGCCTAGGTAAGTGCTTCTGAGCAGGGGCCGGGGCTTGCTTCAGCCAAACCTGTGAGGACTCTCCACAAGGAAGGAGGGATACTTACTCAGCACACAATTATGGAGTGCCTGCTGTGTACCCTGTGCGTGCATGGCCAGGAAGATCGTCCTAGCCTCTTACCCGTGAGGTTAAGAGGTGCAAATGATGGCAATCTGGTGTGAAAGAGCCAAGCGGGAGAGTGTCCAAGAGACGTCAGAGGCTGGCGGGCCTTCGAACACAGGCTGTTCTAGATCTCCGCCGGTGGGGTCACCTCTTGCATGAAGCCTATGACCGGGTGCTGGCCCTGTGTCCCCCCCAATACCCAAGACACGCTCTTTACAGGTCTGACACCCCTTGAGAGCCCCCTGCGGGCTGGGCTGTGACTCAGAGGTGTCTCTTCCTGGCGAATAGGCCACATTGAATACAAGTGTTGGTTAAAACACTCAAAGGTGCAGAAAGAGCATTTCCGTTCTCCATCCTTACAGCCAAATAAACAAGAGCTTTTCATTTAGAAGACAAGGAACCCCCAAATTAAACAACTTTGTTCACGGGGGAGAGGTCGACTGGAGCTACCGGGAGGACCCCAGGCAAACGCCACAGTCGGTCCCCCTCCGGCCGGAGTCTGGCGGGCAGGCGGGCACAGTCATTCTTGAAAGACTCCAAACTGTCCCAGGGATTCTCCAAGTGAAGGCTGCAGGACATTGGGCGAAAGCAAGCGTTCAGAAGCATCTCGCCCTCCATACGGACGAACGCTCCCCCACCCCTCGGCACCGCAGGGAACCGCACATGCCCCACCGAGGGCATGTTCTAGGGGTGTGCGGCCGGCCGGCTACGGGCGAGAACCGGGGTGCGGGTGAAGCAACGGGCCGTCTTCTGCTCCGGCCTCCCCACGAGGACCAGAACGAAGCCGGGCCAAGCCAGCGAACTTGGGAAAACATTTGGAAGCAGTTTCACTGACAAGCTGCCTGTGAGAGGTCCCGCAGACAGAGTCCGAGTTCTATTTTAGTGCCAACATCGGGAAATGAGCTTAAGACACATGTGTCTCAAGTCGGGGCAGCTGCTTTTCCAAACAGCTCAAAATAGAGGCTCTTTAAACCCTGCTCACACGACATCGACGAAACCAACGGGCCCTGGGTTGGGACAAAGGATTTCATTTTCTTACCAAACCTAAAAGCTTCAAAAGCTATAGAGTTTTAAACTGGACCCAATTCAATACATTTGTCAAGTAATCTGAAACCAAGCAGCTGGACCACTCACAGGGCAGGTCAGACCGCCGGGCCAAGTGCAATCTTGGACGCAACTGGGCCCACCAGTGGCCTTGCTACAGACGAACCCATCATCCTCTGTCAGGGGGTCTGCTTAGGCAATTTGTCATGGGCCTCAGCAGAGCAGAAACCACACTCCAACTCTAATTGTGGGGTGCCCCCTCGAAGCGGTGGCCAGCCTGCTGTCTGGATGTAACCAACATAAATCAAAGGAAGTCGGCTCCCGGGCTGGTGCACTGGCTGGAGAACTGAGATCTCAAAGTAATCTTCCGACACTTGCTGTCGATGGAGTCCAAGGGGCCAGGCGCAGGCGTGGCCGGCGGCTCCTGCTGAGGCCAGGAGGAGGGGAACCTCGGAGGAGGTGAGGGCCGCTTCTCGGGATGGGCACCCCAGCTAATGCGAGGAGGCCCCAGGGGCAGGGCCCCTCCCCTTTCCCGACAATCAGATCGCCAGCTTCGAGCCGGCAAGGGGACAGCAGATGCCCCGAGGCGTAGGTCTAGGTGGCATGACGGAGGCCAACGTGCCTTTCCTGAATGTCTGCAGAACCGGGGGGAAGCCGGAGGGCCAGGCTCGAGGAGGGAAGCGCTCCTGCTCGAGGCCCAAGAAGAGACGCACGTCAAAGCCCCGCCATATAATGTCCTCGACAGAACTCCCCAGGACTTCAGGGCAGGAGGGACAAAGAGCTGGCCGCTAACACCCACACAAGCAAGGGCCCCCTGCCCGTAGGTGCTGTGGGGCATTCTGGGAAATGTGTCCCCTGACCCCCTACCCAGAGCGGCTGAGGTACCACGTGTCAAGGCTGTGTGCTCGGTTCCAAAACCAGGAATCAATCCAAAACCAGGTTTACCTTCAGGAAGTCTGGTGTCGGGAAAGCCGCCCCTCTCACTCCGTCCCTCCTGAAACCCTCGGGGCCTCAGCGGGAAGGCTGCTCCCCCCCCCCCCCCCCGCAGCAGGCCGTCGATGAAGACGACAGGTGCCTTCCAGGCCGTCCTGGGGGGACGCTCGGCCGGGGTTTGTCCTGAACTGGGACACGTCCTCCCCGGGGGCAGGAAGAGGCCGTCTCATCAGTGTATCCCAGGCTCAGCTCTGCAGTGGGCCCTCTGGACGCCCCGGAAACGTGGGGAAGCGGAGAGCAAACTTTGCGGAGGCTCGTGGCTCTGTGCCAGGTCCTGGGGTGGGTCGGGAGGGTGCACAGCCACGACGACACAGTAACTGGGCTGCGGGCGGAGGCCAGGCCAGCGAGAACTGCTCTGTGGGGGCCGGCGGGGCCCCGCGGTGCTGGGTGGGGTCGGCCTCATGACCAGACACTCTGACCCACAGTGACCCCGCCGGGAGATCCTCACCCCGGGAAGGGAGAGCCGAGGCCAGTCAGCAAAGCCTCGCCCCGCAGCCCGGCTCTCAGCTGGGCTTGGCTGGCGTCCTCCACTCATGGGCTGGGTGGCTTCGAGCCGCTTTCTAACTACGAGTCTGTTCTCATCTACAGAACAGGGAGGACAGAAGACAAGCGCCCAGATACGGACCACACAGGGCAGGGCTGAGGTGCACACGGAGGGCCAAGGAGCAATCCTGGAAGGGGTTGGCCCCATGTAGGTGAGCATATCAGGGAAGTTTCTAGAGGAGGCCGCTCTGGACAGGTGCAAACTCCCTCAAGGGAGGGGGTGCGAGATATGGGCGGACATCAGATGGCAAGGCCGTAGTAGAGCAGAAAGAGGAGACAACGAGAGGGCTGTATTGACAAGTCACAGAAAAGAAGGAAAAGAGGATGCTGGGAATGGAGGGAGAGACCTAGCATGAAAGCTTTGCATTTGGGGATCATCACTTCATTTTCTCCCCTGCGTGTTTGCTTCGGTACCGCCGCCTCCAGATCCGCCCCAGGGTCCCTCCAGGCTTGGTCACGCCAGGCGAGGTAGAGGCGAACCCCAAAACCGACTTGCTGTGCACAAGCTGCCGGAGCGGCGGAGGCTGGCTGTGGAGGCACGGGCTGCCGTCCGCCCGGAAGGCCCAGAACGGGGGTTCCTCCAGGGTCGGCTGGGCCTGAAAGCACGGGACCCGGCTTGGGCAGCCGTCCCTCTGCCCTCTTTCCCAGTGCCGACCCGGAGCAGAGGACAGCGGCTCACGAAGCACCCACTCACCCTCCGGCCGCCCCCCGAGGTGCGCCCTCCCCGGGAGTTCTCCCCAGGAAGGTCAGACATCTCCACCAAAATGTAAAAAAAAAGGCAGATGGCCCGCAGCTCTTGGATAAATATGAACGAGCACTGCCAAGCTTACTGCAAACTACCCACCAATCTGCTAAGTCCCCATAAACACACATCGTTCTGTGTCCACCAGGGTGTCGTCTTGCCTGTGGGCCCAGGGCCAGACCCATGTGCTTTTCAAACATCAACACGCGTTTTGTACAAGTAAATCTAATCTTTGACAACTACGGTCTAAAGACAGTTTATAATGGTCTGCAAGGTTCTTTTTTGGTGCTTGGTTTTCTATTTGGCGACCAAGATCACTTCCCAAGGAAAGTGTGGCCGCAAGTTCCAACAACGTTGATCAGAAGGGACCCTTGGCTCAGAGAGATTTGATTAGGGTCATTTAGTCAAAAGGCAGAAGGCCATAATTTAAGCCAAGCAGGTTCAGATGGTGCTGACTTATGAGAAGAAGAGAGATCCAGCCTCATTAATTTTTAAAAGAAGGGCAGAACGAACAGGAAGAAGCCGATGAGGTACGCGATATGCTGTGTCACTGTGCATGGTTTCTCTGGCTTCTAGGAGCAGGAGCCAAGCAGCTCGGGTGGCTCTAACAGGCCCTCCCAGCAGGATGCGAGGTGGGGTCCCAAGGGATCCGGGAAAAAATGGCCGGAGCCTGGGAGGGGGTGTGCTTGGAGACCCCAATCCCCAACAGTTCCTGGTAACGGTCTGTTGGCAGGCATCAAAACCACCCAGTTTCTACGGTTTCTCTTCCGGATAAACGAGTTCTTAAGTGCCCTCCACAGACTAAAAGCAAAGCCCTGTGTAACATCCTGGGGAGGCAGAGGACAAGAGGTACCTGAAGCCAACAACAGAGAGAGCCGACGCCTTCGGCCCAGGTCTAAATGCAAGCGTCTGGGCGAGCAAAGCCAATTAAAGGTGCGCAAGGCTGGCCAAGGCGTCCCAGAGAGGCTGCTAAGACGGTAGCCAGCAGAGCTCTAGATGAAATAAAAGATAATAAAAAATAAAATCAAAGCGACTCGTGAGGCATGATGGAGAAAGAAACGAATGAGCCCAAGGCCCTCAGAGGATGAGCCTGGCAAGCCTCGCTGACATGCTGAGGAGGGGAGGCAGACAGCCCGAGCAAGTGGAGATCACCACGTTGGCTGCGGACACTCCGTGTGACGCACGGAGACACTGGGTTAAGGGACCCAGAGCTGGTCAGGCTGGGAGCTGAGGGACAGAGAGAGTAAGTGGCGCCCTCGGAACGGCCTGGCCTGTTGAACAGACGCGTAGGTGTGAAGGGCCAGTGTGTGCTCCCAGGAGCACCACGATGACGGAGAGAGGGGACCTCGGGAAACCAGGGAGGGGTGCATTCTCAGATGAAGGGGTACTGACGACAATGGCCGAGGCCAGAGGAAGGGACTGGGGACGTGGTGGGCAGTGGGCAGTGAGGAGAGGATGCCAGGCCTGTTCTGGCACCATGCACACAAGTCAGAGAATGTCAGGATAGATAAGGACTTGGGGCCAAGCCCTTCTTTTCAGAGAGGGAAAAGCTGAAGCCCAGGGGGATGAAACCCCGAGCTGATGGGGGTCGGCACAGCAAGCCCAGCCCGACTTGGGAGGTCAGAGATTCCCCAGATTTGAAGACTGGGGGGTGTTATATACATACATACACACACACACGCACGCATATATACACACACACGCATATATATACATGTACTATACTGTATTATTCTCTACTGAAAATAGAACCACCTTACTCTCTAATGGCAATATAACTGCCATAACAAAGAAACCCCTCAAATGATACAAGAGCAACGTCTTGTTAACCCATCGAGTTTGATGAATCACCTTCCAGACACAGCCATGACCAACCAACTTTGCGTTTTCATAGCGGAGTTTACCTCACCAGCCAAGCTGAAATAAGAGAACTAATCAGTGTCACCCTATGGGCCATGTGGCCAATTGGAAAAATGTCTGTTTCAGTCTATAAACATGTATGGTACCCCCCTCACTTGATGGGCACTGGGCACGTGGTCCTTGGGGATCCACCAGCGATAGGCAGTGTATGAGGTGAGGTGACAACCGGCACCCAGCTCACTAGCCGGTCAACTCCTTTCTGTGGTCCTGAGTTTCCCAAATCAAAAACAAGGAGGTTAGAGTCTAAATTAGTGACTTTCAAACTTTTTTTGTATTTTTGGTTGTAGAAAGCTATTTTCAAACAAAACTTTACACAGATGTGGAACGTGGATGTGTGCAGGCAAAGACAGCTACTCTGGTGGAAGATTGGGGGGGGGGGTAGGCCAGCCCCCTCCCCACTTCTCCCCAGCAGCTTCGAAACACTGAGCGGGAAACCATTCCACGCTAGAGGAGCTGGCTTCCCTCCAGTGACCCTCTTTGACTGCGGCCACGCTTACCTGGGACACAGACCACGAGTGCTGCCTCAGCAGTGACCCCGGCACTTGGCCTGGGTGCCCGGCTTCTCTTGGGGGCACCATTTCAGCTGCCACTGGGGAGCTTTAACTATTCTGCCCACGGTGGCGGAAGCGAGGGGAACCCACGTTTTGTCTCAAACGGTACTTGTGTTTCCATGGCGTTTTTCTTAGGTACTCTTTTTAATGGTATGAAACCGGAAGTGCCGGATCTCATGAGCCACCCAGGGAAGGGCTGCCTGTCTGAGCTGGGTGGGGGTGGGGAGGGGACGCGGCCTCAGCAGCACCTGGACAGCCTGACAAGGTCACCTCTTCCTGGAGGTTCAAGCAGCATGTGACACAGCTCAGTGCAAATATGCACTGAAAGGAAAAGGGGATTCTGAAACCCTCCCCGCCCTGTGGCATTCGCCCCGTGGCTCCGGCTGGCCACCCCGTCCCCAGTGCTTCCGCCAGGAGCGTCAGCAGCATTACCGGGTGCAAGAGCTGAGGAGCTGGGGGACTACGAACGGAAGAAATATAGCCCGTGGTTCCCCCGACCACACGCAGGGGAAGTCCTGCTTCTTGGCACATTTAGCAGCTACTTTACTTATCTGGTCTTTCAAGTTCATTTTCTCCACGTACCCCGCTGACTCTTATTTGCATGCAGATGCTATTCTAACATGAAATCTTTCACTCCAATGCTTATTGATTCCGGATGCACCCAGAACCGTCTACCAAAGGGAAGACCAAGAGCCTTGCGGCCAACGGGCTTTCTCTTGAACTGCACGGCCCTGGGCCCGATGAAGCAGGACGGCTCCCCATCTGTCAACGGGGACAGGACAACGTGAACTTGGAGGGGTTCTGGGGCAGATTAGCACACATGTGCGCCAAATGGGACTTAAAGTAACCGCTCCACCTGTTCTTCCTGGCGGCGCTGGGGCTGTAGGAACCCCCCAGGGATGGCCACCCTCCTCCCGTCAGCCTCTCCCCAGCCTGCCTGGCCTCCACCACAGTGAGGCTGTCATCATTAAGTGACTCCCCGGAGCACAGGAACCCACCCACAAACTACAGCCACAGAAAGCACGTGCAGAGACACAACGAGTGTCTTTTACGGGGCGTCACACGCTGCCCCAATCTACCCGTGGGGCTGGCTTTCTGCCCCACGCACCTGGCGGTGGGGGTGACGGAGAAGCCGAGAACGTGAGCAGCTGGAGGCAGCCGGGCTGGGGTCGGGACACAACACTGCCCTCCGGCCGTGCCTCCACGGCATCTCCATGCCAGGCCTCCTCGCCCGCAAGGGGCCTGCGAACACTTAAACACAAGGGCCTTTAGCTAAAAGTCACGCTGAGCACGGCCCATTGGTGTAAAGCTTGGGTTTGGGTTTGAGCACGGGCTCTGCCCCTTGGCAGCTCTGTGACCTTCTGTGAGAGCCTGGAAACTTCCGTAAAGCTTCTTAGCCTGTGTTTTCCCATCTTTGAAATCCAGAGATGATTGCCCACCCCACCGGGACGCCGTGAGATTAAATAATAATAGTGGCTGTAGAGCGCAGAGCGCTGTGCCGAACACAGAGCCAGCCGCCACCACCCCTGCTATTGCTGTCATCACTAGCACTGCCCGGCACAGGCCAAGTCATCGGCGAGGTGCCAAGGGGGACACCGTGTGGGATCTGACACCACCACCCAGGGTCTCTGGTTGTGCTGGAGGAGTGGGGCCCTCGGGCACGCACGGAGGCAGGACGGAGTGAGGAAGGTACTGTGGGAGGGGAGGGGGGCCTGGAAGGTCACAGAGGGGCAGGCAGCTCAGCTGGGCCTCGGAAGGCAGACAGGATGTCAACAGGCAGAAGGAGAGGAACGAGCAACCCCAAAGGGCCCGGAACATGGGAGCCCTCCAGGGGAGATCCCAGCGTCCTGAGCATAGGGAGCCTGAAGCGTCTGGGCCCAGGGTGAGTCAGTCTGGTACTGGGCTGTGGGACCCATCGTCACCAAGAGCCCTGGGGTGCCTGCCAGGGTGTGGAGGCCTCATTCCAAATGCCCCGGGACGCAGGGAAGATCATGAGCACAATGGCAACAGGAAGGGCTGGCCAGGCCGCCTCCCTGGGAGGCGGTCAGAGTCTGCAGGGCAGGCCACGCAAGGGACGGGAGGGTGCAGGTGAGCAGGGCTGTGGAGTTGGGAGTGACAGAAAAATCGCAGTGGAGACGGGGGCCCTGGGGAGAAGTCTGAGGCAGGAGGTGCAGGGGAGGGGAAGTCGGGGTTGACCCAGGCAGGAGCCCCTGACGAAGAAGAGATTTCGGGCGAGGGGAGGCCCGCTGTGGTGTGGGCACCGCAAGTGAGCTTCAGGCTTTCACAGCCGGGGAGGTTGACGCTTTCTTCACAGCTCACCCAGGACTTGGGGGTTCAGCCCGGATTTCCTACCTCCCACCCCAGCCCCTGCTGGCATGACACAGGCCGTGGGGACGGAGCTCGGGCCACCTGGGAGACGCCAGCGCTGACCCGCGGGGGGCAGATTCTCCTAGTGGGACCTCCACCTTTTCCGACCTCGGCCTTTCTTGTCAACGGTGATTTTGAACTCATTCCTGACGTAAAATATACCGCACATTTGTTTTTGGTCTGCGTCAGGAATGCCAGGGCGCCAGACCCATTCCGCTGTTCTCAGATGTTCCGTCAGACCCCCCCCGGAGTCCCCGATCGGCCTCCAAGGGGCCCTCGGGCAGGTGCTCTGTGCCACCACGGTGGTGACTGAGGAAGACACCTTGCTTCTTGTAGGGGAGCCTGAAAGGCTGTCACGTGGAGTAGTCAGGATAAAGGCCCCTAACGCTCATGAGACAAATTTCTTTTTGATTAAACAACAAATGTCCAAAAGCTCTGAAACACAACTCTGATCGACGACAGACCTCGAGACAAGTAGTATTTCTGCACTGATCTGCTCTCCCACTTGAGGATATGACCACTCATCAGGGACTACCGCCACGATGCGACTGTGCCCCCAGGATCCCCCACAGCGTCACGATTACAGAGGCACCTCTCAGTGGGCCACACGGCTTACACTCATCCATTCTACGTGTGCGCCGCCCGCCACAGGCCGGGCACAGTGTCCGGGCAAGGGGACTTAACTGGGAAGGAGGCATGACGAACCCCACACGAGGGGCCACTGCCACTCCTGGGAGGTACGGTGCACCGAAGGAGTCAGAGCTCTGGGGCGACGGGGACCGAGCTGAGCCATGAGCGAAGCATAGGGATGCATAAAGCAGAGTGGGGGCAGTGGCAGGGAGGGGACAGACCGGGGGCCCCAGAGAGGTGGGCAAGGCGGGAGACGGGCTTGGGCTTGGGGTCAGAAGGAGCCGGATGTGCCCCTCAGGCTGCAGGGAGATGCTGAATGACCCGAGGCAGGACCACGCTCCGTGCTGGAGCAAGCCCGTCCCAGATCGATGACCTCGTGCTCCGGGGTGGGGGTGGGGGGAGGCCCACAGAGACATCTGCTCTAGACCAGCAGGCTCTACTGGTCTCCAGAGCTCACCCCGGGTCCTTCACAGAGGCAGATGAGGTGGACTGACAGCGGGGGGCTCTGTGACAGAGACCAGCTCGGACCCAGGCTCCGTCACACACTGGCACGGCGACGGGGCCTTGGGAGGCGCCCTGGCCTCGTCCCCTTGGGAGGATCCAGTAAAAGGCTAAGTGTAGCTCAGGAGAGGGATTCGGGAAATGCTGCGGGCTTGCTCTTAGGTGAGTCATGAGACAGACAGGTTTTTTGTGCAATCAACCGGGAGCTCAAACACTTTCAGATTTTCTTTCCTTGTGGAAAAGAGCTTTGCATTCTAAGTAATAAATAAATGGCCTGCACACCAGCTCGCGAGATGAAATGCAACAAGGAAAAACACTAAATTCGACATTCTCTTGGAGCAGAGAGAACCACGGATGTCGCCTGAGCGCATTTTACAAAAATATTAAGATCTGACTTCAAGTGCATCGTTATGCACTGCAATCACCGAGTGCCGTGATTACCTGTGCAAAATCACACACCCGAGCAGGAGCCACTTTGCATCTGGAAGCGTCCATGCACTGTCTGCCAGGGCCTCTGATTCCCATGTCGACAGTTCACCCAGCTCCACGCTTCTGTGGGACGTCCACCAGCCTCGGCAGCCATCGGGCCCGAGACAGCCCGGGCCCTCCTCCCAGGACGGCACTTCAAGGGCCAACACAAAAGAGACACTTCGGAGTGTTACTGTTCAGAGGCCTCACTCCAGGGAAACAATGTTTCCTGAAAATGTTCTAGAAAGTAGGGGCGCCTGGGTGGCTCAGCTGGTTAAGCGTCTGAGTTCGGCTCAGGTCATGATCTCGCGGTTCGTGGGTTTGAGCCCCGTGTCAGGCTCTGTGGTTGGGCTCCGTGCTGACAGCTCAGAGCCTGGAGTCTGCTTCAGATTCTGTGTCTCCCGCTCTCTCTGACCCTCCCCCGCTTGTTTTCCCTCTCTCTGTCTCAAAAAAATAAATTTGTTAACGTTCTTGAAAGTACACTGCTGCAGCCCTCTCACGCCGCCGTGTAAGGAGCCCGTGTCCCGACGAACAGGAGGCGCTAACGACCGCGCTGCCGCACTCTGCTATGTGATTCCAGTTTCCCGACTCAGCGGCACCTCCATTATTTACCGGGCACCGGACTTTGTCCCCTGCGCTGTGCCTCATGTTGTTTTATGGGACCGTCTCATTCAACCCCTGTACCGGGGAGGCGGCTCCTGCTGTCATTCACATTTTACAGGCGATGGAAGGGAGATCGGGGAACTTCCCCAAGGTCGCCGGGCCGGCCAGCGGCAGTCAGGCCAGGGACTCAGGCCACCTGGCTCCAGACCCGAGCTCCCAACCTCTGCACCGCAAACTGCAGCACCTCGCCTCCCCTGCACTTCGCTGCTTATTCCAGAAGGACCGTGAGGCCGGCGGTGCCCGCGGCATCTGACTGCCACGTGCGTAGTGCTGCGGCCGCCGCCTCCGAGCTGCCGCCGTAACCTTGGAGGAACGGCTTCCGAAGGCCGCTCCTCTGGGCCCTGGCCCCCAGGCTGCGCCCGCAGGGCGGACACCGGCTGCGTCTGGGGCCCAGCACTTCCCGTGTTCCCGTGTGACCCGCCACCGAGGCCCCGGGGGCCTGGCTGCGTGTCCCCCGGCGCGGGAAGCCCTTCCCAGCGACACCGCGTCCCCCACCCCCACCCCCGCCTGCCAGCGGCGGGGCGGCTCGGAACCGAAGGTGAAAGTATCTGAGAGCCAAGACTATAGACTGTATACACATAGCAATTTGTTACTGTGAAAAACCATCTGTTTCTCGGTATTACAATCCTCAGAGGGCAAATTATAGCTAGCGTTCAACATAAAACATCAATTTAAACCATCAACTATTCATAATTTCAATTCTTTATTGGAAACCAAGGACATAAATGTCAGGGAATAAAGCAATATTTCTTTTATTAACTGTTCCATTCATCTGGCTATTAAATAAAACCAGGGCCCCAATAAATGGCAGGAGTCCCTGCCTGACAGCCACACCAAATAGCTCTATAATTCTCAGACGGTTTAAAACAACGAAAACGGCATTATTTGAAAAGTTAGAAACTTTAATATATAATAAAATTAAGATTAATGCGATCTTAATACCTTGCGAAACTGTTTGCAGGGCCCTCGTATTCAAATGTATTTCTTCCGGCACGCACATTTTATTTTTAACGGTGCTCATTCTGTACGGAGAACGCGCCGCGTTTATGACCAGGTTCTGCGGATGCCAAACGCCCCCAGCATTTTTCACGGATGTCTAGCTTTCCCAGGCGGGGGCCACCTCCCGCTGCAGGGCGCGCGCCATGTGGGGGCACCGTGTGAAAGTGCAGCTCGGGGAAGGGGGGTGAAGGGGGGTGCACGGCTTAAAAACCCGGTCCCACGGGACACTCACAAAAACGGTTAAGTAAAAATAGTCCGATAGGGTGGAGGGCAGGTTGTTGTTGGAAGCAATTTTTTATAATGTTTATCTTTGAGAGAGAGAGAGAGAGAGAGAGAGAGAGAGAGAGAGAATATGAGCGGGGGAGGGGCAGAGAGAAGGGAACAAAGGATCAAAAGGGGACTTTGTGCTGACAGCAGTGAGCCCAAAGTGGGGCCTGAACTCACGAACCTCGAGATCACAACCTGAGCCGAAGTCGGAACCTCAACCGACTGAGCCGCCCGGGCACCCCACGAGCCATTTTCTTAAGAGGACAAACTGAGCATTAGAAAATGAAAGCCACTAAAGAGGGAAGAGAATATTTACTGGGCGCCTTTTGTGCCCTGGGACCTTTACTGAGATCTGCAGGTGCCCTTGTCACATGACCATCCTGCAGGGTGGGTAAAATGCACGCATTAGGAAACGGGTTTGAAAGGTGAATCGTCCACTCATCCTACTCCGGGGAGGTACACCTATATGTTAACCGACAAGGAAATCAAGATAAATTTAGACGTGGGGCCCATGCCCAACACCTTACAGTCTACAGGCCACAATGACTCATAAGTAACTGTTGAGTGTGAACACAAGGGGCATCAGGGGCACCAAGAGACTTAACATCTCAGCCCACAGAGGGAGGGACAGCCGACGATGGCGGGGGTGGGGTGGGGTGGGGGGGAGTGGAGAGGCCAGGCTCCTGGGGGAGGAGGCTGCCCATGGGCTTGCTGTCTCTTTTTCAAGGTTTACTTTCTAAAACAGGGGCTGTCCCCCTCAGAGTAATGACTTTAAGGGGTATACATACAACGGCATTCAAGAAAGAGTTTCTATCCCGAACGCCTATAACCCACCCTGTGTCCTTAGCAGAGCCATATTCTTTGGGTCGCACGGCCTTTGACCCCCTGCCAACACGGCGGCCCTGCCTCGCTAGTGCACGAACATAAACGTCCCCGTGTTTCTTAACGGCGTTCACGATTTGGGGTTTTAGTGGCCGTATAATATTCCTTCCTTGTTAAGGTGGGCTGTCATAACTACTGGCTGAAGGAATGAACTGACTAACAGACGAGGGAGTGCTTTGCTTGGGCGGAGCACATACCTCTGTGCGTCCCCAGGCACCGCCCCCGTTTTGCAGATGAGGAAGCTCAAGAGGTCGGGTCACTTCTCTCTTCTCCTGACACTGTGGGGCTGCTCCCGTCCTGCACTGTCTAGGTGACGGGAGCACTCTCGGGGACCGTGGTGTCGGGGAAGGCCAGCAGGGGCCTCTCCGCCCAGGAGCGCAGAGCAGAGCTTGCTTACTCCTGCTTACTGCGGACGCTGACAACACTCCCAACTCCGGAAGAAGAGAAATCTCTGAGGGCAAACTCCTTTTTATTGGTGCCTCATTGGCCATAGCTGAGTCATACCTTTTAGCCTGAAATGCAGGTATCAAGAGAAAATCCAGCCATCGGCAGGCAAGAAGATACCTGCAAAGATCCACTTGCATAACCTCTCGGGTTTTCGTTCTCTTTCTTTCCTTTGTTACTTTCTGATTTCAGGTCATTCTGGTGAATACAGGAAACAACAGCCGACTTTTCCTCTTGCGTACGTACGTGACCAGGCAAAACATTCCTGGTTTCGTTAGAGTCGAGACTCAAGACTTCAGAGTTCCTGACATCTGCATCCACGACTTAAATACCACTCAGAACCTTCTAGATGTAATTTCAATATATGTGCATCTGTCAAAGAGAGTGACGGAGAGCCCCTCCCGGGAATGGCTCGCCACCCTGGTTCGGGCACTAAAGCAACTGGTGGTTCTGTGGAGCTCAGGCCGGACTCACTGTGCCCTGAGTTGACATTCATCATTTGTCAAACCACTATTTCAGGGCCTGCTACGTGCCAGCCACTACGGTGGGTACAGAAACAAAACAAGTTTTTGTATTCGTGGAACTTACATCCTAAAGGGGAAAGATAGGTGTCGAACAGAGAAGATGACGCGTCAGGAGACGTTAAATGCAGTGGAGAAGACAGAGCCGAGTAAAGGGGGTGGGGCTGGGGGGCCACACGGCTGGGTCAGGATTCTGGAAAAGGAACAGCGGAGGGTTCGCGCCACAGACCTACCCTAGCTCAGCTTCCTGGGACAAGGGACAGGTGTCTGTAGCGCCCCCTAGGCCAAATCTGATGTTCACACGTTAACTTTCCATTTATTTTCAAAATTCCAAGACACCGCAGATAACCTGGTGGCTAGAGATCAGAAAACAAAAACTCTGGCGTTAAGTATCTAGAAAACTGTATCCAAAGGTGGGATTCAGAGAGAGAAGTGAAAGGACCTATGCGCTCATCTGGGGGGGAAGCCCCGCACAACGCTGGGAGCCGTGGCTTCCGGGACGTCCCAGATCGCAGAGTGACCCCGAGCACTGGCTGGCTGGGGAATGTACGTAGTAAAGAGCTGATGAAGGGCACAGGGAGGCCCGTCAGCATCACAGCAGCTGTCCCTTGGACCAGGAGAGGGGAGAAGCCAGAGTCGAAGGCCTGCCTGGCAACCAGTCTACCACTTCCTCCGCACTGTCGTTTTCCGCTCCAGGGCCCGGCGGAGAACTGGCCCGAGCTGCTCATATACAAGTGCCTACTCCGTAAGGTCTTCTTCTTGAGCGGCAAAAAGATGGAAACCCTTTTTTTACTGCGACGTTAAGCACGCTGCCCTCGGCACGGAGCCCCTACCTCCGTTCAGCCGTGCGTCCCTGCGCCCTGCACAGGGCCTGGCATCCACAGAGTCCTCAAAGCACACTTGCTGAATGAACACACTGAGTGGGGACATCAGAAACCGGGGCCCAGGGACGGGGGACAATCCTGCCCCAATGCACAGGCTGATGAAGGACCCCTGGGAGCCAATCCCGAGGAATCTTTTCCTTGGGGCTGTCTCTGAGTTACTATTCTATGGGCAGGGCGCTAGACGTGATCTTTTTAACCCAACGCTTGATTTATAACAGTACACTGATAATTAATTATAAGGCTTATCTGACTGCAATTCAAAATCCAATAACATCAATTTCTCATGCTACTGCATTCACTCAGGCTTCTGCCAAACATTCAAACTTTTAAGCGCTGCCAAATTCCGCCTCTGTGTGCGATGACCCGCTCAGGGGGAGCGCCCCAGGGGTCTCCCCATCAAGCCCCTCTTCTCTCCAGGGGCCCCGGCCTGCTCCTCCAGCCCAGAACCCAGTTCTCCAGCCTCACAGGCTAAGGCAAGCCGGTGTCTCTCCACTCGTCGCCTGGAACATTTTCTGAGTTGTAAAAGTGCTCCTCCTCTGAGAGCTCACTTGTACAGCTTGTGCAGGAGTTAAGTTCCTCGCCAATTAAACGGGCGCTCCTGGCTTTATGGGAAAGGGCGGGTAGCCCCTCCGTAACTTGCAATCATCGGTCATTATTCCCCCCGCCAAGAAGATCCAGGCAGCGAAGTCAGCTGGTATTTACTGAGCACCTAGTACGTCCCAGGCTCCAGGCTGGGGGCTGGAGCAACAGCCATTCAAGGACCAGAAAGGGTCCCTTTGTTCTCCTGGGACTAACATTCCAGTGTGCCTGCATCGACAGGCAGGAAAGGAGAAACAATACGTGAGACAACGTGTGCCAGTCACAGGATAAGGACCTGAGCCTGGGGTGTGAGCGCTGGGGACTCCCGGGCGTGCCAGGGGGAGGAGCGCGGGTGCGGCACGGCCTGGGGCAGGTGGTGGGCTGGCACTGGTCACGGCCTAGTGAGCGAGGGCCAGGGCGCCCCTCTCGGGGGAAGGTGACTGTAAGGTCTGAGCTGCGTGGGTTAAGGGGAAGCGAAAAGCAAGAAAGGAAAAGCGTGTTCAGATTCCTGTTTCAGCATCCACTCAAGGGAACCGAGGCTAATTTAAACAATTCTCTGTAATGTGACTGACGGTGACTTCGGCTTCCTCTCAACTGTGATGCGCGGGACAGGTGTACAAAGCGGCACGCGGGATGTGTACACGCCTCTGGTGTAATGAGGTGCGGCGGACGGACCGACGCGGGTTTGGAGCGTTGCAGCCCGTGTGGTCGCGCCACCGTCCTAAATGCCGCGCCGCCGCCACATTCACGCTCGTCATCAGCTCCTTCGTGGCCGCTCGGAAAGAGTAAGGGAAAGAAGGAAGAGTCCAGGCTGATGGCAGGATCGCTCATTACAGCTCTCTGGAAAGCCCTCGGGCTACCATTTCTACAAGTTTTGGCTTTTAGGGGAAATTCATTTCAAACTCCTGCTCCCGTCTGGGTTTTTACATTAAAATTGCTCTGCATATTTTTGGCTCACAATCCCCATCTCTCAGAGACCAACCTTTCTTCTCTTTGATTCAGAGTATTTAAAAGAATACTGCACTGGGAAAATTCGCTCTTCGACTTGGAAAAAAAAAAAAAACCCACAGAGCTCTTCACTGCATATCGTATACACAAAACTGCCGTCAGATTTTTTTTTTTTTTTGTAAACCCACTGAAAACCCAGAACTCTTCCATTGCTGTAAGAGAATATAATAAAAAAAAGTTTGTATTTACAAGGCAAATGATAGATTAGGGGGAAATGTCTGCGGTATGTAAGAGAGGGAGAATTAAATACAAACTCTCTGAAAGCCAGTAAGAACCAAGACGAGGCAGGCAACTCGCGAGAAAAATGGGCAACGAAGGTCAAAAAGCAGTTTACACGAGAGACACCACGGGCTGACAGACGCGCCAAAGGACAGCCAACCTCGCTGCTGACTGACGAAATGTGAACTTGAAGCTATATATGTGTGTGTGTGTGTATATATATATATATTATTTTTACTAGTGGAAGATGTAACAGCAGGCATCTAGCCAGTACTGGTGAGGGTGTGAGGAAAAGGACCGTCCCGCTGTCTTTTCTGGAACCTGGTGAGGAGTAACAACTGAAGGGATGCCATTTTGATGACCGACACGTGTGTATCTTACGGCCCAGGGATATTACGCCTAAGAAAATCCATCCTCACGTAGTTCCTGTACCAAGGGTCAAGGGCTCATATGCAAAGATGCCCGCCGCAGCAGGGACTTGCTCCACGGACATTTATGTGTCACCTACTGCATGCAAAACACCCTTCCTGGTGCCTGAGTGGCCCCGGTGAACGTAAGAGAAGATCCCAGTCGTTACGTTCGGATAGGAAAAAAGAGCAATCGAAATAAACAGTCATACACTACATAATCAATAGTGGTGACCTTGGAAATGTGGGACAGAGAGAGGGGACTTTACCTTTTCCTTAGATGATGCATATCTGTAAGTGGGTTCATTGTTATGAGCACATTAATTTTGTAACAGAGCATTTTTTAAATAAAAGAGCCCCTGCCACACAAAGGCCGACAGGTAGTCGACTTCAGGAAGGTCTCTGTGTCCCACGAATCGGGGGCAGCCGCTGACCACCTTCATCCGCCACGGTCACCACGGCAGGAAAGGCAATCGCCACTTGAAAACCTCCCGCTGTCCACACTCCAAGCGCTCCCTCTTGGTGGCTGAACCCAAGGCGTGAAAACACGCGGTCTTCCCTCCTGTCCTTTCCATTTGTGTATTACACATGTAACGTACAAATGCGCTCTTATTACACGACTTAAGAAAGACTAAGGAATAAAACAGCAAAAGCCCCTCCTTGCCCTTCTGAGCTGTCCCCACAGCCAGCAGCTCTTCTCTCTGACACAAAAGGCACTTTTTAAAGTGAAGGATCCTCTCCCGAGCTGAAAAGGCCAACCTGTAATATATCTACATCTATATTTAGATTATAGAATTAGATCCCAATTTAGCTGACTTTCATCTCAGAGCGTGTGATGTTTCCCAGGACGGCCTGAATTAGATTTCCTACTAGTTAGAATTTCCTGTAAGCTGGGATTAAAAGCTCTCGTTTCCTAGTTTCTATCTTAATCATTATACAACACTTCAAATTTCTTGAGAACTTTTGAAAATATTAATATGGCATTTCATCTCCTAACAATCTGTAAAAGATGAAGAGAGAGTAAAAAAGCTCACCAGTGTGGTTTACAGAAAAGAGCACTGAACTGAGATTTTAGGAGAGCTGGTTCTGTGGCCCTGGCCTCTGGTTAAGTCACTCATCCCTTCCGGGTCAGATTCCTAACCTTCAAAATGAGGGTTTGGGGCCAGGTGAAAAGTATGTAACAGCCTGTCCCGTAAGAGCGAGTCCTTGAAGACTGTTTTGCTTTCCTCTTTCCTGTAAAACTTTTCCCAATTCCACAGGCTTCTGAGGGTGCTGGTAACGTTCCTGCTCTGGGTGTTGATGACAAGGACATGTTCAGTTTGGGGACACTGGGTGAGTGTACACTTAATGAAGCGAGCATTCACCTGTAGGTGTGTCTACCAAACCTAATTCAAACGATCAAAGTGAAAGGTAGGGACGTGTTCCACTCGGCCCCTGTGTCCAGGCACCGGCTTGACGGGGCGGGGTTGAGGCCAGCCTCTCCTAGGAAATGAGTGCCTTCCAGGGGCTGGGCCAAGAGCAGGAGATGCGTCCTGCCCAGGCCACAGAGCCATGGGGGCAGGGGCCGATGTCACCCGGGGGCCATGGGCATGGAGTGGGGAAGGTCATGAGGCGACTTGAGGCCACACAGGAAATCCGAAGGCACCCGGCCTCTGCTGGAGGGAGCAGGCCCAGCTGTGCGGACACCCACAAGTTCTCCAACAGGTCCCTCCTGAAATGTGCCCCAGGCCGCACAAGCACGGACTCCAGCTACCCAAAAAGCAAACCTCTAACACCCTGGTATCAGTTTTAGAATCAAATAAAGGAAGGAGGTAGCTGGTTAGATCGGTCAGTCATAAGATCCCGAGCTTGTCACCAGACGGACACTGATGAGAACGCTGTCCAGGTCAGTGGGGACAGCAAGTCAGGACTCTTTGAAGGCGTGAGGCCGCATCTCCGCACGTGGGGAAAGAACAGGCTCCCGACACCCACTGGGGCCTCTGCAGACAGCACGTGGTGGGGGGGGGGGTCCCGCGACCCCAAGGCCTTCTCCTCCCTCCCATGCCAGCACCCAATGACGTCCCCACCGGCTGCGGCACACTGGTCTGCGCTGGGCCAGGGTCCTGCCCAGAAGTTCTGGAAATGAAACTAAGGGCTGTGAGGAGCAAGGGGCCTCTCCCCCTCCTGGCAGCTGAACCCAAGGTCACGAATACATGGGACATACCGAGGGCATCGTTCTGCCACGTGAACGCAGCACAGGCAGGTGGCGGGCGAGCCCGGGTCTAGGGACAGCCGGAATGTGCACACGCGCCAAGGGTCGGAGGACTCCGGGGCACTGGCTCCACGGGGCTCGACCCTCTTCCAGGCTGTTTGCAGCATGCGCTCCGCGAGACAAGCCCCCCCAACCCCAATCTTAACCCAGACCGCTTCAGAGGCTGTCATGTGTAGCCAAGAAAATTCTTATAAACCTCCCTGTCCCAAAACATTACGTACCTAAAGAGCGAGAACCAAGAGACTCACGACAGGGAGAGGTCTCTGCTTCTAATGATCAGTATCTTATATGCCACATGTGCCCTGCATCTGAAATCCAAATGTGTCTCCCACACCTCGCAGATCCAGACAGAAGTTCCTCTGCCTTCGGAAACAGGTCACACTCCACACTACAGGCCTGCGATTCTTTCACGTCTTCAGCTACGCATAACGCTATTTCCATTAACCTACAAGATACAGGCCAATGGCACTTGGTGGGCAGAAACGATAACCAGCAATAACATTTTAGAAGCAACATCCTTTATGAGGACCCAGGGAGAAATTTTTACCACTACCAGAGGAGCTGTGCTTTTCCTACACAGATACTTTGTTTTTGGCTCATGGCTAGTAGGAGTCACGTGACTCATCTGGTTGCCCTCTTTGCACTGGAGGCTAGGAAGCTCACAATTAAGCATAGACTGCTTCTCACCACGATGAAGCAAACAAGGCCTGGAAACAGAACTGGATGGTTACCCAACTTCGGGTCCGGTCACTGTCTTCCCCTCCCTTTGTCTCTTCTTCCGTCCCCACTTGCTCCCAGCCTCACCGCCGTGTTTCTTCTGTGAAATCTTTTTGAAAGTAGACAGAACACAACCAGCATAGGAATAGCGTAGTGGCAAAAGCATGGTTTTAGGGCCAGATGAGCCGGGACTCAGTATCAGCCTACTGCCTACCAGCACCACCACCTTGGGAGGCCAGGGCCCTCTCTGGGCCTCAGTCTCTCCTTAGATGCAAAACGGGGAAAGTGTCTTTTCACGGTTGTTTGTGAGGATTTAATCAGCTGATGTGCATGCGTGTGCTCAGCTCCATGCCTGACACAAAGCAGGTGCTTCAGAAAACTCTGGGTTTTTTTCACTGCCCCTCTTCCTTGATCCTCTCTCCTCTAAACAAGGCAAAACTGGCGGAGATCTCACCCCAAGTCCCCAGACAGTCCCAGGAGATGGGCTGACCCACGGGTCAGTCCGGACCGGGAACGTGAAGGCTCGAGATGTTCGGCAGAGGCCTGGGGAGACCATGTCCCGTCCTTGGAGATCAGGCTCTGCGATCCTGGAGGCGGGGCCCCCAGCCGATAGTCCTGTACCAGAGCAAGTGTTTCGCTCGGTGACCATAGGTCAGGCCCCATGGCCACGGCCAATTAGGTGTGACAAGAGGCTTTGTCTCCAAAGCATCTGGAACAGAAGTGCCGAAAGTCAAGTGCACTTCTTGTGAATGCTCTGCCCCACATTTTCTGCTCCCTGGTCCCCATCACTCGACAGGATTCTGGGCCATTTTCTGCAATGGTCAGTCCAGGTTGGGTGGGAAAATAAAGAGTAACTTGAATTTGAACAAGCACAGCAATGACAAAGGCCAATCTGCTGCTAAGAGCATCACGTAGCACATCTGAAACCCAAATACAAATGTTTCAGATTATGCCCCAGCAGGGACATCCATTTTAATTTATGGCACGGAAACCGAAAGTTCTTTCCCACGTCTGCTCATCGAGGTTTTCAAAAGTATAACCGATCCCACGATCAACTCCAGGGAGAGGACAGGGAGGAGCTAACAAAGGCAGAGCCAAGAGGCACCGTCTGTCCCGTGGAATCCTGACTCGGGGAGCAGGGAGGTCAAGGGCAGAGAAAGGGACTTCATTATGAGCCCAGGCCAAACGCCTCATTTTTCAAGGTAAATGCTCATTTCAATGGATACATTTAAGTAGGCTCCAGGAGCGTACACTGCACACATTTTCCAACTAAAGATAGAAACTATGCTTAAAAAGCTAATTTGGTATTTTTAGAAGTTTGGGTTTCTTTGATCCGGCCAAAAGAGGCTTAAAATTCAGCTTCCAACTATTTTAGTCTCTGCTTCACAACTTTGAAATAGCTGGTGCTTCTTAAGTTCCTTTCAACCACTGAAAGCAGATGATTCTATAAACCCTCGTGCTGAAAACGCAGGAAATTCGGCTGCGAATCCAGGACCAACCTGGCGTCAGATTTTGCTTTATTGTGAGGATTCCACTTGTGTAAAAATGGAGGTGAAGTTTCGGAAAGCAGGGGCTGGTCACTCTGGTCTCTAACGCAACTCCAGCTTCCTCATCTGAGCTCCAGCTTTCCGTCTCTGAGGCGCAGGGAGACCCGGATTTTACTCAGTCCACGTGGTGTACCTTCCTCAGGGGGACGAGGGCCGCCAGCTGCCACGTACTCACCGTCACACCAGGCGCCGGCGCTGTGAAGCCTCGCCCCCGGCCCATTAGGTGGCCCGGCCGGCCCTCTTGACCAAGGACGCAAGGGGGATGAGAGGGGACCAGGGCCACACGGCCGACGAGCTGCAGAGCAGGGGTCAGCCTCCCCATCTGCTCCTCCACACCCCTGCCTCCCACTCGCACAGCAGGGACACCCGGGAAAGGGCCAGAAGATTCTAGATGCTCCTCCTGGGCCCTTACCACCCACGTGTGACCAGGAGTTCCATGAGAGTCTCATATTTGAATAGTCACTTGATATGGGAATCCCCCACCATTTAACTTTTATGTGAAGATGGGGGGGGGTGACTAAAACCCCAAGGCATTACAACTCTTCATCGACGTCCCGTGAGGTTACATCCTGATAAACTCGTACCCTAAGTGGAAAACGTATTTAACACACTTAACCTACCAAGCACCGGAGCTCAGCCGCGCCTCCCTTAACCGCGCTCAGAACACCCACGTCAGCCAGCAGGTGGGCAGAGATCATCTCACACAAAGCCCATCGGACCACGAGGTGTCGACCGTCTCATAGAATGTACTGGATGCCGCACAGAACGCGAGAAAGAGAATGGCTGCCGGGGCACAGGAGGGCAGCCGGTGCCTCGCTGGCTGGCTGGGGGCGGGGGCTGTGGCTGCCCAGCATCTCGAGGAGGAGAAAAGATCGAAATTGAAAATACAAAGCACGGTCTCTACTGAGCGCGTTATCATGCTCCCAAAGCCAAAAACCCTAAGTCGAACGGTCCTGAGTCGGGACTGTCGGTACAGTTACCCCAAGTAACAGAAGAATCTTCGAACTGCGTTACCCCAAGGGTTTTGTGGGTGTCCCAGCCCCGCCACCTCATTTTACAGATGAGGAAACAGGTCCAGAGAGAGGAAATGACTTGTCTAGGATAAATTCTGATTATTTGTTTCTGGGGACCCTTTACGTATCTTTTCAGAACGCGTGCCGCACACGTTGTCCCTTCATATGGAGCGGATCATTTCGAGGACGTGGTTTAATTACACATTTCAGCTAATAGAATGTGTGCTTGTGGTTTCACCATCGACAGATACATGCGCCAGCTAAGCAAGTGCAGTTTATTTCTTTAAAGCATTTGCAGACATTATTTGCAAAAGAATTGTGCTCAATGAACATTACACAAACAAGAAGCTTTTAAAAGCTTCTAAAACCCGCAGTTTTGAATCTTTCCCACTGGAGACGGAATCCAAATTGTCAACTACTATCAGGTCCACTGCGGTGTTTCAGAAGCTGTTAAGGCTTTATTAGCCTTTGAAAAAGACACTTAGCTAAGTCGCAAATGTGTTAAATGGAAAAAGATTCAAACGGTCCCTTTCCGGAGGCAGCTGGGACCCAAGTTGTGGCGCTGAGTATCGGTGCTAGGATGGACTTATTAAGTCCCTCTTGGATGGCTGGGGACAACCTGGCGTGAGGCCAGCACAGAGGAGATGCTCAAGAAACGGTCCGTGGTCTTGTCCTCCTACAAAGAGGTTTCTGCTGATCTACCCAGACCATCCTCAGATCCTCCAACTGGAATTAGTCTCTCATTTTGGGGTTTTCATACTATTCTGCCACTCATTACATCATAATAGAATATTTGTATATACTATATATATTTTTTTTCTTTAAGTTTATTTATTTTGGAAGAGAGTGTGTGCATTTGCATATGAGCAGGGGAGCAGCAGAGAGAGAGAGGAAGAGAGAGAATCCCAAGCACGCTCCGCACTGCCGGCACAGGGCCCGACTTGGGGCTCAAACTCACGAACCCTGAGATCATGACCTGAGCCAAAATCAAAAGTCGGACGCTCAACTGACTGAGCCACCCGGGTGCCCCTTGAATAGACTATATTCTCTAAAACAACTTGCTGTGAAAGCACACACCTGTTTTCAGGCCTGTCCCTGCCCAGCACTGTGGCCCCCAAAGTGGGGACTGGCTCTGGACCCAGAGCACCTGGGGTCTGGCACAGACAACCGTGCGTGTCCACAAGAACGAGCCTGCGTGGCTCCTAAAACGGGAGGTGCTTCCTGGGCTTCTGGCTTCTCCCTAACTCTCAGCGGCAGGTGGTACGTCTTCTGGGCACATCCTCAGGGCGGCCTCTGGTTGCCGGCGATTACGCCGATGCTATGACCAGCCTCTACCACATTAGTAACCAAGGCTTACTTGCCCTTACTCCGTGCCAGCCTCTGTTCTAAATGCTTTACCTGCATGAACTCACGAAATGCTCATGACAGTGTCCCAGTCCCTCCCCTTCCAGATGGGGACGCCGAGGCACAGCAACATGCCCAAGTCACGGAGCAGTGAAAGTGCGGACGCCGAGTGCAAACCCAGGCGAGCTGGTTCCTCATGTCAGGACGGTGCGGCGCTACACACCCCCGGGGAGCTGGTCTGTGTGCTCGTCGATGCCCAGAACGTCCCAATAAAACCAGCAGTTGCACACGCTTCTTCCCTGAACTTTCATGGTGAAGGTCACAGACAGGTCCTCGTTCACGGCCTCAGAAGGACACTTTTGAAAAGGATGATTCTGATTTGTAAAGAATCCAAAGGTATCCTCTTCCCAGAGATGCGAGGCCGCTAATACTTCAGAACTCTGAGACGGCTTACGACATGATTAAATGTCTAATTTTTATTATGTCCCAGCGGATCTGCTGTAGATAGGTCACATCAGTGATGCATTGTAATTGTATTCTGTGTGGATTCCATGTATAACTGACAGCTCATCAGGGCCCCCTGTGCAGTCACTGCGGACACCACACGCACGCCCGTCTTCCAGAACCGACCTGAGGCGCTCAGGCTACTCCGCAGGTTTGGTGGGCGTCACGGCCTCGCTCGTTGGGATACTTTTCGGTGGGACCTACAAAGCTGAGTCGGCAAGGCGGCCCTAACCACGTGCTGCTACTTGAGGGACGTAAAATTCCTCGAGCACAGACGTGGCGCCGCTGACCGTGTGCAGCGGCAAAAACGCAGGAATGACCCTTCTGTTTGGCTAGGAAAAGGCTCATCGATGTCAGAGTCAGGCTTGACACAGAATGAAAGGTGCAAGCGCAAAGGCGGCCAGGGCTCTGCCAGAATCCACAATCACCATTAAACCATGTGCGCACGCACACACGCCTACCATTAAACACGCGTGCACGCGCTCAAACTCGACACAAACACATCGACACCAGTACACCACACACGCACACCATGGGACGCGAAAGGCTCCCACCCCCTCTGCTCCTTGGAAATGAATCCGGCCCCTGTGATTTGGTGGAGATAAGAAGCTCGCTTCGCAATCTCTCTTCTATTTCATGAGCAGGCCTGTAGGAAAGAGCTGTCCTCTGCTCTGGGTCAAATGAAACTGTCCTCCACGTGGGGCCTGCGACCAGACAGAGCGGGCTGGCGGCCTCTGCGTCCCCTCCCAACCCCGACCCAACACTGCGCTGCCTGGGGACAGTCGGAAGGCACTGAGGTGTGCTCGCTGGATGTGGAATCGGTGCAAAACCAGCAAAACCACTTAAAACAGGATTTCCAATGCATGTCGCTGGGAGTTGTGGCTTCCAGAACTCCTGATCAAAGGAGGAGGAGGACAACAGAGATTGGGAAACCCCAAACAAACAAAGCTAGCTTTCTCTCTTGGGCTTCTCAGAAGCTATGTGTTCTGCACACCATTCTACGTCCTAAGCCAATAGCAGCAACAGCAATGGCAGCGATAACAACAGCAAGTGAGCACACACGCGCGCGCGTGCCGTGTAGCACGGGCCCAGCCCTGGTCTGAGTATTTCACTTGTATGTCTTACCTCGGCTGCTTCTCCTAACAAGCCAGTGAGGCAAGGTCTTCACGGAGGGGGAAAGTGGCTGCTTAAGGGACGTGCCGGGGCCAGAATCCACAGCCAGGGGGACCGGCTCCCCACTCTGCCCACTTTAACCATGGCCACGGCCACACACTGCTTCCCTGACATCTAGGGAAATGGACAAGGCACCGAGTGAAGGATTGCGTAGGGATTCAGCAAGTTAGGGACCCAAGTGGGATCAGACTCAGGTCTCCTGCTCCATCCCCGACCCTTTGCTTCCCCTTTCTTCCACATAACGCCCTCCGCCCCTGAGTTCCAGCCCACGAACCCGTAACAATACCCTCTCAAAAGAGAGAGGAGGAAAGAAGAAGGAATGACAGCCAATCCCCAGCCCCAGGGATGAATTACTGAGTCCAACACAGGGGGCAGGATCTGGGTCTGTCTCGTTCACCACGTCCACACCGGCTCCCAGCACGGGAGCCCATCCCAGACAGGCACCGAGCAGGTGAGCAAACGCGTGGACGGAAGAACAATTCACCAACGTGATCCTTCCTCCACCTGATTAGCAGCAAAATATCAGCTAAAAGGAAGACTTGGCTCCCCACAGGCAGGTGAGAAAAGGGGACGGTTTCGGAGACGCTGGCAAGTGGCGGCAGAGCAAGTGTTGGCAGAGAGACCGGAAGACACAGGCGGCTGCGGCCAAGACAAAGGCGAGAGTCCTGGAAGGGGGTGCATGGGGAGAGCGCAAACACAGGGAAGAGGCACAGATTACAGCCAGACCGGAAGAGCAAGTGCTTTTGGGCCAAATCAGAAATGAGACTGGTAAGTACGGCGAGGACTACCTCTTACCAAGAATTCCAAAAGCCCTGGAGAAACCCACTTCCCCCCGAAAAGAATATCCAGCACGCCGGTGCCTTCCTCTCAGGCATGGCGGGCACACCTGAAAACACTCATGTACACGTGCCTCGAACCGGAGCCCCCGGCGCACGAGCACAACAGGGAAGATAAACGACAACTTGTTACCTCTGGTCTCTGCAGGCTGCTGTAAACATCCACTACACGCAAATGTTAGATTAATACGCAGTAAGCGCTAGCTGAAATTGAGATCAAATTTCATGATCAAAAAACGTAAACAGGAGATCCCAAAAGGGCAGAGCAATTTGAGACTCTGCTCAGGGACATTTTGGTTTTGTTCCCACAGTTTCTGTGGGGTCACGTTTAAGTTTTTACTGCCAGATGGAAACGGGGGTTTTTCAGGCAAGATGAACACAGAAAAATATGAACAAGACGAGACCAACGTGTGTTCTTTCAGTTCTTCAGACTTCTATTTCCCAGCCGTGTGCTGTTGGGCAGGGGAGAGCGCGGGGCTGCTGCTGTTGATTTCTTTCCTGATTACAGAAGTAATACACACCATGGTCATATATGCTTAAGGCATAGAAAAGTACAATAAAGAAGAAAAATCTGGGGTGCCTGGGTGGCTCAGTTGAGAGTCCGACTTCGGCTCACGTAATGATCTCACGGGTTGTGGGTTCGAGCCCCACGTCAGGCTCTCTGCTGCCAGCACAGAGCCTACTTCGGATTCTCTGTCTCTGTCTTTCTCTGCCCCTTCCCTGCTCACAGTCTCTCTGTCTCACTCTCAAAAATAAACAAACATTTTTTAAAAAAAGAAGACGAAGAAGAAAAATTGCTCTAAGCCCCTCCCCCAAGGCACTCGCTCGCCATTCTGGCATAGAACGGCACACCTTCCTGGCGTGCTTTTATAATTGTAATAATCTGCTATACGGACTTCCTAAGCTGCTTGTTTTGTTGAAGCCTGCCCAGACGCTACATACTCTCTCTGCAAACATAATTTTTGATGGCTATAGAACACGTCAAAGAATGGCTGCTCCTGGTTCCTTTTCAAAACATACTGCTTTAGTTGTGTGAACACTAATCAATATTGTGACGGCACGAACAAACAGATAATAATATGCCCTGCAAATCTCCATGTGGGGCTATGGTGTGCAAGACTTCCCAAATGGCTTGGGCCAATGATATTTTAACAGGAGAATGACTGTAACAATAACGAGCAATATTTATAGCTAGCTTAAGAACTTACAAAGCATTTTCGGGTGCGTTAGGTTTGTTCAACCCTCGCAGCAACGTTGTGGGGGAGTTCTTTTTATGTCTACTTTACAGGCAGAGAAAAACCGAGGATTCGAGGTTCAACGACTGTCCCGTGGTCACACTGCCAGAAGTGACAAGGGACACGGAGCGGGGACGGGGTTAAGGGCTCCCACATCAACACCAAGATACAGAGGGCCAGCCTGTCTACCGGGCAGCTCTGCCGGACGGCATCTTGGAAGGCTCTCACTAGTCCTCCTCTCTCCCCTGATCCCTCCTCCCACACCCCTACATCCAACCACTCCCTGCATCCCTCCACTTTCTGCATGGCACAGAAAGGCCTTGGTTAAACTCACCTTTTTCCACAATGGCCAACAAATAAGGGACCTTTAGCAGACACGGGGTGGAGGGAATCTTCTGACTCCGAACGCTATGCTCTGTTATAACAACACGCTGTCTGCCCTACAATGGAATTAAAGTCGTAGCCAATGCACAGAAAAAAGAACCTTCCAGCTCACCGAATTCTCTTCACACGATCATGCTCTTAAAAATAACAAACATGGGCGCCTGGGTGGTGGCTCAGTCAGTTGAGTGTCCGACTCTTGATTTCGGCCCCGGTCATGATCCCAGGGTCGTGGGATTGGGGTGTCAGGCTCTGCACTGCTTCGGGTTCTCGGTCTCTGTCTCTGTATCTCTCTCTCTCCTTCTGCCCCTCTCCCCAGCTCGTGCTCTCTCTTGTTCTCTCAAAAAATTAAAAAATAAAAATAAAAAACGTATTTCAAGGGCTCGTTGTGCATTTTATCGGAAGCCAGGCCATCTACGACTTTCGCGGGTGAAGAATAAGAAACTTGCAATTAATCATCCAATTAATTTTCAATTCTCCTTTAACAAAATGAATCTCATTAGCGAAACCTGGAGTGGGGCAAGACACACACAAGGAACCTCGCCATAAGCTAGAACAGATCGTGAACTTGAATGGGAACGAACGTCAGGGTCGACAAACACAGTAGCCGCGGTTGAGGGCAGAGGCAGCACGGAGCTGGGGCCGCCTCGACCAGCCCGGCGGCCGTAAAACGTTCCCTACAATTCAAGGGACCATGCTATTATAAAGCAAGCATGCCAATTTAAGGCGTCTTGATGACATTTGCGTCTTATTAAAACAGCCAACCTATTCTTTTAAAGTGAACAATGGCATTCTGAAAAGCACTGCAGAATTAATCTGGTTATTGCCCTATAAAGAATCAAGCACGTAACTACGCTTGAAAGGGCCCACAGGTTTACCATGTTCAAACAGAGAACAGGCACAGGGTAAAATCCTCAACAGAGCACTTCCCCATTAATTAGGCAATGAAAACAGCAGCCTCCCCAAATCGAGCAGGAACAAACAGGAAAGAAAAGAATACGCGTCTTGTGAGGGGGCAAACGACTACACGCACCCAACGAAATTACAGGCAATGCGCTCCACCCTCGACGTAATCAGTTTCAGCAGAAATGAGGGAGATGCGCTCGGGCTTCCCGAGTTTCCTCACGCAGCTCTAAGGAACAGAAAGGGCCTCCTGACGGCCCGGGCCCTCCTTGCCCAGCAAATGGACGCCCGGGGCAGGGCGGGGGTACCCTCCGCTCCGCCCTAGAAGGAGCGAGAGGACAAGCGTGGGGCTTGGGAGAAGGGAACCGGATTCTTCTCCGACAGGACGGGGTGGAGAGGCATGTCCAACAGTCCGAGGTGACCAGTTAAAGACAGACAACTCAGAAATGCTGACGCCAGGAGAAAACCCCTGGTGTAGACACACCTTCCCATCACACACACACACACCCTCAGATGAGGTGAACACTGGATAAAGGGGGTGAAGTCTGTTTTTTCCTTAAAGAAAGGTATTATCTCCCTGTGATGTGAAAAAAGTTCCCCGTTGGACAGATGCCCCGTTAAAACCTCCGTGCCACCCCAGATCGCTTTGGATCACCCCTCCCACCGAACCAAGTTCTCTAGATACTTCCTCCTCCTCAATGTCCTTGAACCTGGCTCGGGGCTCAGCCCGGGCCCTCCAAGCTGGCTCTCAGGGAGGCCACCGCCCGTCGGTTCTGGCCCAGCTCGCCCCCTACCCCCGTCTCCATCCGGGGACGCCAACCACAACAACAATCGCGAAAGCACAGTGGCCGTTCCAGACATGGGCTCCAGCCAGGGGCTCACGCACCTCCTCCCACTTAATCATGCCAACCAACTCCAAACGATGGTGCCAGAAGTCTCCCGTTTTACAGACAGGGACACTGAGGTTTAGAGGTTCAATGACTCTCCTGGGGACGAGAACAAATTAACGGCAGGCCAGGATCCTGGCCTTAACCTGTTTCCCACTTAAAAAGGCCTGGTAAATGGCTTCGTAAATACCAGAGCCTTCCAAAAAGTCTCTTTTCTCGTTGCAAAGTTGAGCATTTTCTTACTGTTTTCAAATTAACGAGTAATAACGTCCTCACTATAGAAAACTTGAAAAAATATAGAAAAGCCTAACAAAGAAATTTTTTAGAAATCAAACAATCTCACACCATCCAGAAATAAGCCCTGCGAAGACTATTTTCTTCCTTTCTTTTTTTCCACGTACTTATGCACCAGCCTTGTGTTTACGTAATGGGCATTTGCATGTCTTCGTGTTGTTATATTTTTGCCTATCTTTCTCTCACAGACCTAAGGTGACACAGCTTCTACAACTCTCGCTTTGGGTTACAGCGTGGTCATTTTCCACACTATTAAATAGTCCTGGAACAACCGGATCAGTTACGCCCATTTCAATGAATGGGTTTTAACATAATATACCGACCTCTTATACTGGACCTCTTATACTGGACGTTAGGCTGTTCCCAGCTTTTAAGTGTTACAAGTAACACTGTAACAAACATTCGTGCTCATAAAGCTTGGGCCACATTTCTAATTCTGTCCCTGAGGACGGAGTCTCAAAAAATAGGTTTGGTGGGTCAATGGAGTACCAGCGTTTCTAAGGGAACTGTCCGCAGAAAGGTCTGAACTGACCATCCTCTTAAGGTCATCCCGCAAAGCTGTCCCTAAGAAGCTGATTCCATACCCCGTTTGATTTGTTAAAACTGATCCACTTACCACTGAGTCACGAACTATCTATTCTTTCGTGAGTCAGGTTACAAACTCTGAGTGTCTGGCGTCACATGCCGGTAAGTTAGCTGGTGACAAATATAGCCAGTATCTGCAAAAGGCCGTTCCTAATACAGAAATGGAAATGACCTAAGCCTGGCATCGTCGAGGGTGCGGGGCGACGGAGGCACCGCAATTCTCACGTCACACGGGCCTGTGCGCTCTGTCCCTTCTGCGAGGGGTGCGGACATGGCGGTGGGGCCTCCCCTTCCTCCCGCGCAGCGCTTTTCTGTTCGGCTCTAGAAATAAGGCTTGAGAAGGAATGGATGCTTGAGGGCAGAGGGTAAGTCGTGACTCTCAGCTCTGGCACAGTCAGCCTCCTGGGGGCAGCCCCAAACCCCCGGGGTCCAAGCCCGGGGCCCCGCTCCCTCAGCCTCCCCCCAGGCCGACCCAGCTGTCCCTGGCCAGAGGGGACCCAGCAGTAAGGATGCAGCGTGGGGCCGTGTCCAGGTGGGAGAGGGGCCCCCACTGCATGGTCGCTGGGACACCAGGCCGTGCAGGTGGGCAGCAGCGGAGAGGGCTGGGCAAGCGCCTCAGTTTCCCCATCTATGAAACAGGTATGCTGCTCCACCTGCCCCAGAGGCGGTTGGAGACGCTCATTAATGGAATAAATGTAAACTGCTCCCCATGGCGAAGGCAAGGGGCGAACATCTGTTCCCCTACCCTCCCCCCACCGCCCCAGTCCTGCATTTAAACAGCTTCCCCGCTCCAGTACTCATGTGAGATGGGTTTCTTGCTTGGTAAGACCCTGGGCACCAGCACCAGGAAACCCGAGGGCCGTGGAGCTGCGAGTACGTCCTGGAGTCCCTCCAGGCCACAGTATCCTCGCTCTCCAGGGGCAACGGCACCTGCATTTTCAGGCTGCTTCGGGCACACGTTAAATTCAGTAACAGATAAAGGTACCCAAGGTGGCAGGCGTTACGCCCGGCGAATAAGGATGGCGATGGTAAAATTATGATAACAGCCCTTCGCTGGAGTTAGGATTTGAAAAGACAGTGACCTCATGGGTCAGTTTTCTGGAAGCAAGAGCCTAAAACCCTCCAGACGTGCTGAGCACGCAGAGAATAAAAGGCCGACGCACGATGCCGAGCTCCAGCTCCAATATTACGTGAGAAGCGAGCCAACACCTCTGTTTGGGGTTCCCAGAAGAGTCTGGAGAGCCGAGGCGGTGCCCACCCCCCCCAAGCCCGCCTCCAGTTGCCACGGTCATGAGACAAAACAGACATCGCCAGATTCAACTGTTTGGCACCAGGATGAGCCCCGGGACGGGAGTCCAGCTGATCCAGGCCTTATCTATATTTGGTACATGATGTCAACTTAGAACATCTTATTCTTTCACATTTAATAAACCAGCTGAACACATCATTACTCACCCTCCTAGCGAACTCATTTTGAAACTCTGAAGGCAGCAGGGGTACACCTCACATTTCTTACTAAAAGAGAAGTAGCTTCAACGCCGCACCGGGGACACGTGAATCGCCACAAATACCTTTAAAAAAGAGGGAGGGCCGATTCCCACACCAACTCGCTTTACGATATTTCACAGACAAGAAGGCCGACAAACACACCAGGAAGGTTTTTCTCCTAATAAGCACCCTTCGACGAGAAGCTACCAATTATGAAAACCAGAAATGCATTTAAAGAGGTTTCGTACTGCACCAAGTGGGATGCCGGCCGTGTTTGTTTCTCGCTTGCTTGAAAGGGAGGGGGAACGAGGAGGGTGAAATTCCCTTTTCCTTCTCTAACAAGATGAGTCACCATTTCCAAACATCAATCAATCAGTGACTTGGGGCGGTGGGGGTGGGTAGGGAAAGAGGAAATGACTGGGGAGTCCCTACAGCACCTTCCAGAACCACAGAAAGCCAGGAACCCCCGAGGCACTGACCTCACCCTCCATCTCCTCACACGTGGAGACCAGGCAGCTCAGCTAGAAACGGGCAGCATGCCCCATGTTCAGGGTTTGCCCACTTACTCAACCACTCAGCAAACATCTCCGGGGTGCCCCGCGTGCTGGGCATACAGAGATGTGTAAAATGGCCCCATCTGAGGGGTCCACGCCAGCAACCACACAAGCACAGAGGCGGAAAACACAACAGGCGGGGGTGGGGGGGGATAGCAGGGAGGCTGGGAGCCTCCAAACAGATTTCTTTAAAAAATTTTTTATGTTTTATTTATTTTTGAGAGAGAGTGAGTGGGGGACAGAGGAGCCTGAGCAGGGTCTGCACCGGGAGCAGAGAGCCCGACATGGGGCTCGAACTCACAAAGCATGAGATCACGAACTAAGCCGAAGTCAGACACTCAGCCGACTGAGCCACCCAGGCACCCCTCCCAACAGATTTCTGAGACAGGTAACACCTGCACTGAGTCATAAGCAACAAGCCGATGTGAGGGAAGAGGCAGGAGGCGGCCAGAGAGGGGAGCCGGTCCGTACAGAAGGTCACCTGTGCAAGCGCACAGGCTGGGAACAGGATGGCAAAGCCGAGGAACCCTATGGGCGGTTCGGCCTGAGCACAGTGGCTGCTAAATGCAGGCAGGAAGCTGGTCAGGGGTCAGATCTCAGAGGGCCTCCGGTCTCCGCTAATGTTGGCCTTCATTCTTGAAGCACACACTCCCTGAAGTGTGTCCTGTGTTCCTACAACAGGGGCTCTCACACCTTAGCTTGGTAGGTGGGGCCGGTTAAGACACAGTGCGGGGCCACCCCCGAGTTTCCAATTCGGCACTCAGGTGAGAGGAGGCTGCTGGTCTGGGGACCACCCCGGGAGAACCGATGTTCTACAGAACAAGGGGTCAGTGCAGCAAATCTGGCCCATGGCCTGTTTTACTTTTCTATATAAAATTTTACTGCGAGGGAGGGTGCCCGGGTGGCTCAGTCGGTTGAGCATCCGACTTCAGCTCAGGTCATGATCTCGAGGTTCATGAGTTTGAGGCCTGCGTGGGGCTCTGTGCTGACTGCTAGGAGCCTGGAGTCTGCTTCAGATTCTGGGTCTCCCTTTCTCTCTGTGCCCCTCCCCTGCTCGTGCTCTGTCTCTCTCTCTCTCAAAAATGAAAAAATTTTAAAACATAAATAAATAAAATTTTACTGGAACATGCCCACCACTTACATATCATCTATGGCTACTTCACAACAGACACCAGTGGCTGCCAAAGAGACCACACGGCCTGCAGAGCCCACGGTATTTTACCGCCCTTCACAGTGAAGGTTTGCTAACCCCGACTATGGGAGGCTCGTAGGTGATTAGAAAAAGAAAATAATAATTTTGCAGTCAGTTAATTTAGGAAGATACTGAATTAATCGACGTTCAGCAGGATTTTTTTCTGCCAGGCTTTTCGGGGCCTTTAACAGCTCGAGTTAGTTTTCTGGGACTGGTGCTCCCAAGGAATGCAGCATTAGTCTGTGGGATGCCCCTAAAGGATTCTAATCGAGGGGGTTCATGGACAGAATTGCATCTTAGGGGGGCAGACAGACCGGAAAGGACTGTAACTGTTGGTAAGGAGACCAGTTAGGCAGTTGCTATGGTAACTGTACAAGATAATAGGCAGTAGGGCGGAGGTCAGCAAACTTTTTCTGGAAAGGGCCTTGCAGGCCATATGTCTCTGTTGCAACTACCCAGTCCTGTCTGGGCAGCAGAAAAGCAGGCGCAGACAGTAGGTAAACAAATGAGCATGGCTGTGTTCCAATAAAACTTTATTTACAGAGTTTCGCATGGGATGCTGGACGGTGGTGAGGGTTCCACGGTATGAATGTTCTTAAGGCCACCAACCTGTACGCTCAAAATGGTTAAAGTGGCAAATTTTATGTTAGGTATGTTTTACTGCAATTAAAACAAAAAACAACTTTATTTGTGGATGCTGACATTTGAATTTCCTAACTTATGTTATCAGAGTCTTCTTTTGTTTTCTTTTAACCATTGAGAGGAGGAAATGCCATTCTGAGCTGGCAGGGCAGGCAAACAGGTGGCGGGCTGGGCGTGGGTGGCCGCCCCCCACACTACTACGCACTGGGCATAAGGAGGACCTAAGAGATTCGGGGACCAGGAAGGCGCTCAAATCAGGAACTGGTGACTGGCTGAGCGGGGAGAAGGAATCTGGGCCTCTCTGTTCCCCCGCCCTCCCCATCAAGGTCTGGAGGTCGTGGAGGGCAATACAGGGCGGCAGGCAGGCAGGCAGGCAGGTCCAGATGCCAAGCCAGCAGGTGAAAGGCACCGTCTGGGGCGTAAGAGGGGAGGCTGTCCTGGACGGTAAGGTGCTGGTGGCCGTGCCCCAGAGACACCAGCACCCCCAGAGGGGCCCCCACTTCAGGCTGCCAGCCACTGAAGGTCATCGGTCTCCCCCAAGGGCCCCTGTCTGCCTCTGGGGACTCTGCCTTCTCCTCTCAGAAGCCCCTTCCTCAGCGACCGTACCCTGCAGACCACTCCCCAGCGGAAAAAGGAACTATTCGGGCTTGTCTGAAATGAATCATCGCTGTGAAATCCAATGAGGGATCAGGGGTTAATTAATGGCCAATTCCTCTGACACAATCTGTGGGGAAGGACACGCCAGGGCTTTTTAAATTTCCAATCTGCTCTGGGCTGGTATTTTTATAAAATACAACAAAAATGCCACTTGGATGTCACTGTAATGTCAAGATGCTATAAACGTTTTCAAATGTCTGCTCTGAATGTCTATGCTTCTCTGGCTGCAGGCCGGGTAACGACCGGTTAAGTGGCCCTCGGGCCACACTCTGACACACTTTGAGTGGCACACTGGCCTAGAACACGCCTCCTGAAGTTTCTGCTGAAAACAGAGCAAAATGTACAACCAAATCAGGCCACCAGGCCCGATTCCCCAGGGACGAGCCTCCCTGGAGAACTGGGAACCTCACTGCGCCAGCGGGAAAACCACCTGCTGGAGGTCAGCGACTGGCACTAAACAGACACCGCTACCCCTCGGCCTGGGGACGGGTCAGACCCCAGGACAACCGCTGGGTTAGGTGCGGTGGGGACCCAGCAATGCAAAGCCAGCGCCAGCCCCCGGGCCTCTCAGGGAACCAGAGGGGCGGGGACCCTCCTCCATCATTATCAAGACAACCCCGAACGCTGCAAACCTACGCAACAGGCAACAGTCGAAGGCTACCCCTTACTGTACACGCTCACGCTTATCGTGAAACCCCAAGGCGTGCCGTCCCGCTGTGAGAAGTCGGGTCCTGAAGTGTATCTAGGGCACAGAGGAAACGCGCTGCTCACTCCATACGGGCAGCCGTGAGTTTCCCATGTAAAGAGATGTGATTGCAAATCATTTTAGAAAACGCTCAACAACTAATTGTCATTATAATACCCAGTTTACATAGCCAAAATAATGGACAAATATCACCATGTAATAGAATAGTACAAAAATGGTAATTTTACTATGGGAAGTTGGAACTTGCCATTTCAAATTAGCAGGAGCTGTGAAGTGGGCATTACTGACAATGTGAATATAGTAATTGGGGCTGATTTCTTGGCGCCTGGCCGAATCCGGCTGCCTGGCGTCCTGTGAGTTAATTATAGCTCTGTTAACAGAGCAGGAGCACTTCGCAAAAAGACGCAGAGATAAAACTCAGCTCAGGTCTCTCTGCAGATGAGGCAAAATGGGAATGTTTTGGCTAGGGACCTGGTACACCGGACACCGTTCTCAACTTCCTCAAGCCACGGTCAAAGAAAATAGAGACATTATATTGCGAGGAGTCACCGATCCGTGGGAGCCAAACTTTCGGAGGGTGTCCTTGCTGACCCCAGATTTGTCTTCGTACTTTCCTCACTGTCAATGTACTGCCTAAGTAAGTCATCTCAGTGTACATCCAAAAATATTTAATTTACTGCTTGAAAAGTTTCCTTAAAAAAAAAAATTCCAAAGAAATCAAAATATGTGATTCTCCCCAAATTAGCTCTAGTCACAGACTGAGACAATTATTTCACTGTAGGCTTTTTAAAAAAATCTTTCTTTTCTTTAATTTTAGAGACTTCGCCGTGTTCTTTAAAATCTAAGGGGGATTCTTGCCATCCCCACGCCCAACTCGCTGCCGCCCGCACGCCCCGTCCTGAACAGTTCCCCTCCTTGGGACCCTCGAGGACATGCGCGCACAGCATCAGCTTATGGATTCACAGGGAAAATATTCAAGCTCGGGGTCACTCCCAGGCTAGTGAGGTCATTTTGGTGTGAAGCTAGTCAAGTTTTAAATCTGTCACCAAAGCATTTAAGATGAAGGTCGCTCCTTTCTTGCTCTGCGGACTGCTTCTACCCCCCACCCCCCTACACCCAGATCCCTCAACGTGGACAACACATCCCAGCGCCTCCCGTGGTTCCCTGTGCTCTGCATCCTCGTGCGTTCATTGCCAAGCCCGTGGGGAAACCAGCCTCTTCGGTCTCACTTGACTCTTGTGCCAGCCCTTAACGCCGGCGTCTGCAGAACCCAGGACAGATTCCCGCCTGGTGGCCCTGGGCGAGCTCTTGAACTCTCTCGACTGTCCTCAGCTGTAGAGTTAAGACAGCGAGGTCTACCTCGGATGACCACAGGGGACACACACAATAGGCCTGGCACAGCCCTGCAGCCCTGGCTTTGGTGTTGAGTAAATGAGGCATGCGACCCACGCCCCCCTGCCTGGCCCAGACCTGCAGCTCTGGCTCCTCTCTCTTGTCCACAGACCGGAGTTCTGGAATCTACTAGCGCGTCTGCCCAGAGCCCTGGGCTGCAGCAGCTCTCAGGATACCCCCCGGGACCCCCCCACCCGTGCAGAGCGTCTGCTCCATGAGGGAAGGGCAGCTCTGGCACGCTGGGCCCTTCGGAAGGGCCCAGCACAGAGAAGACGCTTGACAAAGGCAGGGTCTCCACGGTCCTTGTGCCATTTCAAACAGCCACAAATTCACTCGTAGAGATAATCTACAAAATGCCAACAGGGGGAATTTACTCACAATTTAAATAAAATTATTAATGACTGTTTTGATTTGTTTTATTTTCCTGGCAATGAACTCTGAATTCCACTGAATGGCTTCAGCCGTGTTATGCTTTGTATCCAAATGATAGTGGATGTGTCGAAAGCAAACATACCCTGGGCTGAGCCGGGGCCCAGCCGGGGCCGGAGCGGGCTGCGGTCCAAGGCTCTCGGTGGCTCTGCCGGGCAAGCTGACCCCACTCCCACACACACCTGCACCTGCCCCACGGCTCGTTAGTCTCCGGCGACTAGGAGCTGAACCCGAAGTTGCAAAGCAGGCACGGGGTCGGCGGGGGGCGGGGGGGGGGGGGGACACCCAGGAGTGACAGCACTTTGGGAAAGTACAGTGCCCGGTCCTTTTCTCTCTGGCATTTGGTCTTAACTCTGGGTAATGGAAGAAGCAGGGTGACCTTGACCCATGTACTCCTCCCCCAAGCCAAACCGGAGGGCCCTGCTCCAGAAAACAGGCCCTCTCATCTCACGCGTGGCAGGCAGTGTGGGGGCTCTGGCTTGGGGGGGGTGGGCAATGAGGACACACACACCTGCTCTCTGGTTAGGCCCAGGTGTGCACATGCCAGGGGTAAGAGCACCAACCAAGGTCTTGTTAAAGACAAGAACAGACTCACCCTCAGTGCGGCAAATGAGGACAAAACAGAGGTGACGTGGAGACACTGCCCGCTCACCGGGAGCCCGGCGGGAAGATGAAGGGCCAGCTCCTAGGCTCGATCCAGTAACTCACCGAAGGGCAGCCGTGAGCATCCGTGTGGGAGAGGGATGGGCCAGATCAGAGGTCCCAACTGGGGGACTCAATGGCCACCACTGGAAAGCAGCGGCGAGTCTGGCCCAAAGAGAGCGCTCCTAACAGTGACAGGCGGTCACTCTCCTCGGCTCGCACGGGCCCATCTGCCCAGACCACCCATCTCCCTGGGGCGTTTGGGGAGGGAGGCAGGACCTAAGCACCTGGCATTTCCCCCACTCGTTCCCCACCTTCCAGCAGGCGGGCTTAGGTCACTAATACCAGCGAGACCGAGGGGCACACCGCTTACAGGATCTTTGGGGAAAGCGGTTTTGTTTCCTTCATTCCAGGGGCCGATAATAAGCTAGAGCTGTGAGCCAGGGCAGGCCCCCTTCCACTCTATCACGGTGGGCTTGGACGGTCCCTCTCTGCGGGGCCGGGGGTCCCTCCTGTGCCTCTGACAGGTCAACCGCCTACTCTCCAGGCCTCGGTCACTCACACACGGAATGGCCAGGCGCCTGGAGAAAAAGCAAGTTTTCTTACCTGAGTCACGGCACCGACAGAGGGACAGAGGGCGTGGCAAAAGCCTGCGTGCCGCTCAGGTTGTGGTATCACTTGATTAGATGGGGTTTCCTTAAAATAATGAGGAACCTGAATTCCCATCGAGTGAGCACTGGCCGAGCACATCAGGATGAGCCAAGCCCGGAACAGACTGGACAGATGTCCCCAACACACCAGCTCACAGGAGAGCTTGTATGTGCTATGACCCCCCCAAGTCCCCGGCACACAGTAGGTGCTTTCCAACCTCCTGGAGCAAACCTCGAGCTTGTGTGTGCATTGGCAGAGATACTGGAGACACGGTTTGCAAAATGAGACGGCAGAGTTAGGAAGGACTTTTTGTTTCTTCGTTAACTGAATGTTTTGCAACTAGCCTGTTTGACCCTAATAATGGGGGGGAAAAAAAAAACAAAGCTTTTTTTTTTTTTCTTTTTCCGTTTTGCAAAAGCAGAGGTGTGCTCTATACAGGCAGGTTTCATAGACCCCTACAGGGCAGCACAGGGGTATCTCATCGACGAAGAGAATCAACAAAGACTTGCGATCCGGTCTTTGTGCAATGCAAGGGCGTTAACAATATTTTTGTAAGTTACTTATTCATTTATTCACCAATATTGATTATAACGGCCGAACGGCAGGCGTTGTGTGGTGTGGTGCGTATGCCAGGGGTCGAAACTACATTCTGAACCTCTAAAAGCCAAAAAGTGCCCACAAACATAGTCACTGCCCTTTTTTCCCTTTTTAAGTAAAAATTCATGCTCTGAAGGGACACGGCTCCCACTCGACTCCCGGCCGTCCCACTCCTTTCACTCCCGATGTCCCCGAGCCCGGCTCCTCGCTCGGCGTCCGCCCGTGACACACAATGCTGAAAACAGCTGGCTTGAGAGGACTAACTACAACCGGGCCAGAAGATGCCGCAGACGGGCCGCGTCCAGCCAAGGGCATGTAGGGAAGCACCCTACTACTTACTCGGTCAGGGGGCTTGCTCGTTTTTCTGCAATTCCCTTATGTGCGCATTTACCGGGCTGGGAAGGAGAGTAATGTCACCAGACACCCAAGGGGCAGGGCGTTAAGCTACCGACGACGAGCAGGGACGTGGTGGTGGTGATTTAATCACAGCAATTCTAGGCCGGACAGACCCCCCCTCCGTGGCTGAATGGCCAGAGAGCCAGCAGAGTCAAGATCTGCATCCAGGTCTGCCCGGCTCCGAAGCCACACACGACACACACCACGCGTTTGGCTCTGGGCAGGCTGGGGGTGCAAAGGCTGCCTGCTCACTGGCAAAGGAGACACGGCAGGGGAAGAAAGCCCGGCGGCCAGGATCTTTAGGAAGAGGTGCTGTTCACTTTCTGCCCTAAGACGCGTGGCTGGCAGAGCGACAGGAGGACATTTCGGCTGGCTGTCTGGAGCGCGCTGCGGCCGCCGCAAGAGAACGTCGTTGGAAATGACACTGAATACGGGCTGAGACCGAAAGACACGCACCTGCGGGAACTGGGCCTTTTGGAATGAGAGTTCAGAAGAACTTTTGTTCTGTTTCACTTATTCCGTGAAAGCAAATCTATGAGCAATGTGTCTGCGTTACAGACAGGCTGCTTTCCTGCTGGGAATTTTCCTGTCCGGACCGTGGGGCCCCACCCTGCTAGCTTTGGGAGTTGTCTTTCTCTCCCTTACTCAGATTTTTCTGGAAGTCCTCCAGCCCTCGAACTAAACCTGCCATACCCTAAAAAGGTAGGTGAGCAGTGTGCTTCTAGGACTGGAGTAGCTCCCTCCACCTTACTGGAACAGAAGTTGGGTAGTTTTCTGCCTGAACAGAGACACCCGGGAAACCGTGTATGTCGGCATGTCTGATAAACTACCCTCAAAACCACCACCGACCAACAAGACTGACAATCGGTGTCAGGGGCAGAGATGTGGGGAGGCGGGAGGCAGGGGGCGGGGGGCCTTTCCCGGCCTGTGAAGTGGCGAGTTGTTCTCAGCACTTTGTAGTCTTTTTAAAAAAAGTTGTAAGTTGATTTATTCATTTCAAGAGAGAGAGCGAGCGAACTGGGGAGGGGAGAGAGAGGAAGAGAGAGAATCCCACGCAGGCTCTGCACTGTCAGCGCGGAGCCCGATGCAGAGTTCGGAACTCACGACCCATGAGATCATGACCTGAGCAGAAACCATGAGTTGGCGCTTTGAAACCACGAATAGGGTGCTTAACACACTGAGCCACCCAGGTGCCCCTACATTTTCTAGTCTTTTAAGGTCTGCCACCAACTCTGAAATTTAGTAATGCAAACTGCCCCTCATAACGGATGCATGCGACCAAAGGCTCAGGTGGGGGTGATTAAAAACTCTGCCTTCTTCAAAGCCTGTAATTTGTTACCTAGTTAACACAATAAAGGCTTCCTTACTGAGCTGTGATCCCCACATGAAATGAACCGGACCAAGCTCAAGAATGCCAAGACATGGGGCACCTGAGTGGCTCAGTTGGTTAAGTGTCCGACTTCGGCTCAGGTCATGATCTCACAGTTGGTGGGTTCGAGCCCCGCATCAGGCCCTGTGCTAACAGCTAGCTCAGAGCCTGGAGCCTGCTTCTGATTCTGTGCCTCCTTCTCTCTCTGACCCTCCCTGCTCATGCTCTGTCTCACCCTATCTCTCAAAAAATAAATAAATGTAAAAAAAATTAAAAAAAAAAAAAGAATGCCAAGACATCAAAACTACTGGATTCGAGGGGCACGTGGGTGGCTCGGTTAAAGCATCAGACTTCGGCTCAGGTCATGATCTCGCTGTTCATGGGTTCCAGCCCCGCGTCGGGTTCTGTGCTGACAGCTCAGAGCCTGGAGCCTGCTTCGGATTCTGTGTCTCCCTCTCTCTCTCTCTGCCCTTCCCCTGCTCTCGTGCGCGCGCGCGCGCTCTCTCTCTCTCTCTCAAAAATAAATATTTAAAAAAAAAAAAAAAAAAAAAAAAACCACCGGATAAGTGAGGCAGCAAATCTATGGGTGTCTAACTGGAAAACTACCATCTCAGCAAGAAAGAAATTCCAGGAGCTTGAGGAAATGGATTTCGAGAAATAGATGCCACTGAGACACTTGGACTTTTGAAGCGCACGCACGCTTACCACGCAAAACAGAGTTGCTAGACATTTCTTCCATCTGCACCTTGAGGATGCTCCAGGGACGGTGCGCGAAGACAGGGCCCACAGGGGTACCCCACCACGTCCCCCGTGCCGGGACGAAGGCCGCCCCTGTGCCGGTCCTGGGGTGAGCGGAGGCTGGCACGAGCCGTTCACCGGCTTTCCCTTCAAACCAAACTCCTGCAGCAAAAGGTGGGTAGAAGCGGGGTGCCAGCAGGGCTCCCGGGTGCCCCCGCCCCGCCTCTGAGTGAGCTGGCCAGCTCCCGCAGCCTGTCAGGGGCTGAGGCTCCACCGGGCCTCAGGCTGACAGGAACAAGCTGCCCCACTGGCTGCTTCCATGGCAACGAGGTCAGATTGGCAAGCAGCCCCAGCTTTAAAAGAGCCACCTGCTTCAAGGAAGGCCGCCGGGCCGCCCGGTTCGCCCGCCTTTCCCGATGTGCAGCCGGCAGCCGGGACGGGCGGAGGGGCTGGGCTCAGGGAGAGCGGACCCTGCCCGCGCGTCCCCAGGCCCTCTGACGGCCTGTCGCGTGAGTCCGGGGCGAACAGTGGCCCTCTCTGGGCCTTGGTTTTCTCCTGAAGAACTTGACAGGGTGGGCGTCTGACTGCTCCACGCTGCCACCCTCTCTCTGTCCCCCTGCAGACACACTCAGCGGCGACAGCTTCCGTGGGCCAGGCAGGGGGTCTGTGTTCTAGCACTGACCCACCCAACAAATCCAGCTAAGGACCGAGGAGGACCTGAGGTATCCGTACCTTCCCGGAGCTACAACCTCAGCCGGAGAAGGCAGCTCACAGGAAACTCAATGACAAAATAAGGAAATATCAGAGGAGCATCTATCGTTCAGAGACCAGAGGGAGCCAGACACCTGTTTTCCTGGCGAGCGGCTCGAGAGTAACTGACAGACGGCAGCCTTCCCTCCTGCCACACCGGTGACACCTGTGCCTCCACGCGGCCGCCGCGGGCTAGCCTCGCCCTCGCCTCCACCACCGAGGCTGGGGGGCTGGGGTCTTCACGGAGCGGATCCCTGGGTGAGCCTGTTTCCGACGACAGCGCTCACGCCCTTCCTTCCCTCAGGACACAGAGCAGAAATCAGCTGGCTCTACCAGCACCAAGCCCTCCTCCTTCAGGAAGACCGCTCTCGCTCAGGACGGTGGACAGGCAACGCAGAGAAACAGCAGGACGCCGCACTGATCATCCTGTGTGCCGGGGGGGGGGGGAGGGTGGAGCGCACATGCCTGCCCCCCCCCCCGTTAGGCCAATCACGAGTATCAGGCAGGATCAGGTGTGAGGCTGTGCGTAGCTTCACACCCCATGTGGAACTTGCACTCACAACCCCGAGATCAAGTCGTGTGCTCTACCGACGGGGCCAGCCAGGTGCCCCGGCTGTGCACAGCTGTCAGCGTCCCAGGGGACTGGATACTGGGGCTCCTGAGCTAAGGGGAGTCCAACCAGTGTTATCAATCCATCCCTGCTGTGGGACACCCACACATGGGAATTCGACTGGCCCTCTCTTAAGGAGGGAGGAGGCATTAACACCTTTACCAGCGTGGCCAAGGGAGAGAAGCCAGACTCAAAGGCTAGATGATCCATTTATCTGGCATCTGGAAAATGTACAACTATGGGAACAATGGGAACATAAAGCAGACCAGGGGTCGCCATGGGCTAGGGACGGGGTTAGAGGCTGAGGACAAGAGGCGTGAAAGAATCTGGCGCTATTCAGCGGCGCCTCCTAACACGGCCCAAAATTCACAGATGCGGACACCCTAAAATGGGTGAATTTTACGGAGTGTAAACCTGACTTAAAAAAAAAAAAAAATCTCTCCCGAAGTGAAGAATCGATTTTACACTAATATCTCCACACTGTTAGCAGAAAAGGGATTACAGCATAACCAAAAACAGGTCACAGCGTTTCTCACCAAAGGAGAACGTTCAAGCCCCACGACTAGCTAGACCAGGACACGCACTACTATGATTAATTCACTTATTCACCCTCCTCCTGGCTTTGTATGGGCAAAAGGGGTTAGGTGTGGGGAGAACAAGGAAAGAATTTGCTCAACTTAAGATGGTCTCCCATTATTTTTAAAAATCTTCGGTGCCTGCTAAACTCGCATGGGCTAGAACGCGCTGGGGAGGAGGAAACGCGTGAGTAGAAAACCACTAATATTGTTCATGGGAAAACAGGAGACTGGCCAGGCCTTCGGGCCAGCGGTGCCCCGCTCTGTGCTGCGGGGGTGACAAGACGCGGCTCTGGGGCCGGGTTGGCAGGCTCGGACCCTGCAGGGCCACACCCCAGCCGGGTGACTTTCCACCAGTGAAGCCACAACCCCTCCTGAGGACAGCGAGGGTGAGGACAGCCTGGGACGAGTGCACAGAGCGCATGTGCAGAGCACGTTAGCACAGCGCCCGGGTGTGATGTGTGAGCCCTGAGCGCTGGTGTCCGTGATTATTGTTCCAATCATGCTTTGGGTACCACGGAGACCACTACCACGAAATCCTCCTCTGGGTGGGGGCCTCACTGACACGGTTTCTGACTCGACACACTCCCTGCATCCTGCGGCAGGCCATCGGAGGTAGGAGAGTTCCGGCCTGTGGCCCCCACTCCCTCCAGGACCCCGCAGATGCCCTCGCACGCCACCCCCAGCGGATCGGGCACCTCAATAACCCCAGCCCCCACCAGAGCCTGGGCGCCTCTGGTCAAGACGAATTCCATGGAATCCTGGCACCAACCCTGCACAGCGCTGTGGCCTCGGCCAGTCACGGAGTGCGGGGCTGGAAATCCCAGAAGATGCTTCCAGATCTTCACGCTGATGCCAACATTCCTTTCCACGAGGCCTTCCTGAACCCCAGCTGCCCTCCAGAAGTGACAGCACTGATGTCACGGGGTGTGTTTGTGTGCACTCAGGACTGAGGCTCCCGCCTGTCCCGACCACCACTCCCTGCACGTCGACAACGTCGTGGGGCAGCGGAGAAAGGCAAGTTATAGCCAGAGCTTCCTCACAGCCCAGCAGGGAAAACTGTCACCCCAACCAGGGACACCGAGGGAGCCTCGGTGCCCCAACCCAGTACGGATCCCCCAAGCAAGAACTGGTGGGCGCTGGTTCTAAATGCAAGTCCCCAGGCCCTTCCCGGGAGATTGCGTCGCACTAGGTGCAGGGTGGGGCCCAGGGACAGTACTTTTAACAAGCACACGCCCAGGAGATTTTTATGATTAGCTAAGTTAGGAAAATACGGACACAGGGTGGTGGCATGACTGGAAGGGAAGCGGATTTCTTAACCATTAAAACCAGGAGGGGAGAAATGCGCTGGGGTGCTGTTTGGTTTCGAGAGCACGGGGACCAGCGCCAGCAGACGAAGTGATAGGAAACCCGAAGGCAAGGAGGCTGGTGGGACCACAGGGTTGGTCACCCGGGGAACTTCCTCACGGGTCCGTGCCATTCTCAACAGGACCCCAACCGTATCCTTCTGCACACCTGGAGGGCGGGCACCACCCCACATCCACGACCGCCCGTCCTGGTTTGCTTTGCCAAATCCGTCTGCCGTCACCTCCTCGGCCATTTCAAACCTTGTCCTCTTCCCCACCCCCTACCACTCAGCCCCCTGCTCACCCCTCAAGGACAATTTCTTCTCCTACTTCTCCAGGAGAGTTGATGTCACTACCTGGAACTTACTTTCACTTCTGGCCGAAACCCTATTATCCACCGGAAGTCACTCCTGCCCTCTAGCCAGGGAGCCTGGCCCCTCTTCCCACTTCTGACTCGGACCCTTCCTTCAGAATGACCCCCCTGGTCTCATGGGCTCTCGCTCTCCCCATCCACCACCTCCTAGACACGAGTTCAGGTCCCCCTCAGGGTGCGGAAAACCATCCCCTTAAACCTTGTCCTTCCCTGGCTACCTCCTGTCTCTTTCCTGCCCTTCTCAGCCAAGCATTTCCCAAGTTCACGGCCTCTGCTTGCAAATCCCACGATCGGATTCCATATCCCCATTTCCCGAAACACGTTCCTATGTTCTGGCTTGTTATCGCCCCCGCTCGGAGGTAAGCATCGAGAGGGCAGGCACACGGCTGTGTCCTTGGGGACTGGAACAGTGCCTGGCACAGAGAAGGCACACAAAAGGCACTGGCTGTATCAACAGGACGTAACCGCGCCTGGCTCGCCTACTCAGAGAGGGTGCTGTTTCTCGCCTGGCCCACAAGAGCAGTGTCTCACATGTTCTGGCTCCACCTCTGTTCCTGGAACCTGCATGTGCTAGGCCACAGCGTGTGGCAGCGACTCGGCAGCACGTCAACACGGCCACATCCCTTCTACGTGTGCGCCCTGTGACCGCCTGGCAGAGGGAGGTGCGGGCTCCTCGGCCCTGCCCTGGAGGCTCTCCGCGGGCCAGCGCCCACCCCACCTGCCATGGGCTGTTCGCTCCTGGTGACGGCCCCACACGGGCCCAGGCCAGGTCAGGGCTCCCGCATCTCCCGCGGAGCCCCTGCTCTTTGCCCCAGGCGTCCACGGGGCGCCACCCTCTCCATTTGCCAATTACTACTCTTTACTGAAATGTTCCATTTCCGCACCAGTCTCCGGCTGGATCCGGGGTGGCCCGGGGGAGCTCTGGGGACCCCCAGGACCTCTCGCGAGGCACCGAACTGAGCAAGGGCTAACTGACGCAGGCCACAGTCATCCGCGCCCCTGGTTCCCCAGGTCCAAAGTGCCCCGCAGCTGGCGTTCGCGTCCCCTCCCCAGCCCCGGCCACGGCGATGCCACGCTCCCCTCGACTCCTCCGGGACAAGGCAAACCCAACTGCACTTCGGCCAGAAGCGACTTGAAACAAACCCGAAAGTTTACTTTGGAAAGGAGTTAATAATAAAAGTTGGAAGGCGTCTTTGGGACGATAAACACCTCCTTTCTCCTTTCTTCCAGCTTCTCCTGGTGGAAAGGCTTTCTGGGACACAACCGCAAGGCTCACGCCGCTGGGGCCACCAAGTCCAAGGGCAGGGGGTGGATGGAGAGGGGGAAGAAAACCCCACAGGAAGCCAGAGAATGTGTTTCTCATCTACGGAAAGCCGTACTCCCGTTTCTTTAATCTGCTCTCTTCGTTCTTGTAAGAGTCACGAGAGGCTCCCCTCTGAGAGCGGAGTTTTTAAAGGCTGGACGAATGGCTTTGCGAAACCCCTGCACTTCACCAAGCGGCCTGAGGAATGCCCCCCTCAAGTTTCCAGAAGTTACATGCAGAAATACACGAAGCACCTTTGGAACCCGACAGAAACCGCTCCGTAAGCACAGAAGGCTGTCAGAGCAGGCCCGACGGGAACCAACATCTCTGAGAATGAAGTGATGTTATTATTGAAGAGAAGGCGCTTTAAAAGATGTCTAAATAGCCAGGACTTTAAAATAAGCAGAAACAAGGAAAAGGGCCATTTCTTTTCATCCTCAGGTAGGAGGAAGTCAAAGGTTTTCAAGCTTATTCAGCACAACTGGACTTTTGGATCTAGCTTGAAGCCTGTTAAATTCTGCATTTTTAGACACACCACTCTCCTTTGAACAATGACCTGTAATCCATCTCACCAAGAGACTGAGGAGGCTACAGACTTCCTGATAAACATATTAAGGCTCCCGGGGAGGGAGGGGGGGAGACAATCCCTCCTCGGATTGGCCGCAGTCATTTCAATGGGCTGAGACATATTTTATGTTGAAAACTTTATTGACCAGCTAATGAGAGTCAGGGAAAGAGAAGGTTAGAAATCTCAAATAAAGCCAACTTCTTTAGAAAACCATAAATGGCCCTTCCGGCTTTTTCACTACCATAGAAGTCACTTTTTAAAATTTTATAATAAAAACCCAGAAATAATTCTTGTTTTCGTCATTTTGAAGTAAAGCTCTCAACGTTGTCCTAACTTAGAGCTTAGAAGACACGATGATTATTTTTAAATGTCTGGTTAAAAATTAGAAAGTCTCAAAGGTAAGCCACAAGTATGTGAAACTCACCCTGAGCATTTCTATTTCTGGTCAAGCACCAAATAGGGTTCTAAATGAATGAATATATTCATCTTCACTATCTTATAACGAAAACGGCCAAAAGCATTTAAGACATTAAAAAACTACTGAAACAAATTCTTAGTTTCTGTGTATCATGAAACCTACAGAAAATTATATAGAAATGAGCCTGATCTTTAGATTTTAATCCAAAGAAGAAAGAAGGGGGGGGAAAAGTCTATTAAGAAATCCATGACAGCTGATAATGTGGGAAGACAGACCTAATACTGTTTGCTTAAAAGAAAGGTAAATAGCTCCAAATTCTTTTTTAAAAAAAAAACAAACCTAATTCATTATTTTTTAAAGGAAAATGTCCACTTAAATATAAATACCAACAAAGGCTCTGTATTTTTTTTTCAAGATCTTCAGAATCCCTGGAATAATGCCTCTGCCAACTAAAACACCTACTATGAATTTAGTAATGGGTTATGCAAACATAAATTATGAGGCCAGACATTTTAAAAGGAAAAAAAGGTGATTTATTGACGTGCTGGAGACAGAGGCAGGATAGAAGCACTATTTCAATTTTCCATATATTCCTCAACACTGCAGATGTATTAATGTGAAAAGAATTTCAAATAAAAATGACTCTCGGTTCTAACAGATCAGTCAGTCACTTGAAAAGGGTTACCAAGGAACTCCTTTCTCGCACTTAAAATCAAGAACTGAACACAAACAGTGAACCTAATTTGAAGTACAAATAGATTCGAATGATAAAGAAAAAAAATAGGTAACTGTTTCCCTTGCCTTAAAGGAGCAAAGAGAATTAAACCATAAGTTCTGTTCTCCATGGTATTAGCCCGACCTGTCCAGATCAATTTTTTTAGTATTAACTTCATTCCTATTCACAGATCATTGGCGGCGGGCGGGGGGGGGGGGGGGGGGACGACGTCATATCACTGTGGGAACCAGCATTTTTTCTTTGCTGTGGCGAAGTAATCATTTAAATATACATGAAATGTTTTTCGTGGCTTGTTTATATATAAACAAAATAAATAAAAATTAATTAAAGGAAACAGAAGCTATCACCCTTTCCCGAATAGGTCATGGGAACCGCATTGGCTGATGAAAATCCCTGAACACACATCACCAGAAAAGGGATCTTCATTTTTCTTCACTGTGCCAACGGCTGACAGCTTTGCAAATGGTCCTTTTCGAAAGCACACGTCACTGGCCCGACAAGCCTACCTCAAAAATAGGCTGGAAAATGCTCTGCTAATAAAGAGCACACATTTTAAAATGCAAACACGAGAAGAACATCTCTCTGTCTCTTGGCCTTGTGCATTCCTCCCCAGAGAAGGCTAATCTGGGCTCGTACGTGCACATTCACTCACACTCACTCGCACGCACGCAATGGGCTCCTGGCACTTTGATTATGTGAACACACCTGGCCCCAGGGAAATAGGCTGAGACCAGCCCCATATTTCAGACAAACCAAACAGCCAATAGACAGTAATGGCTTTAAGCTACTGATGGCCTGGGCCAAAAATGAAGAACCACTTAATCTTCGGAACGGAACTGTCAATGTTGGGAGGCCCGCAGCCGACCTTTCCCCTGGTCTTAATCACAGCCACCTATGATAACAGAGCGGGGTTTATTTTTGTGCCTGGCTCTAGACGACAATGATCAATCCTTCAGTTGGGACTACTCTGCATCCACACCACGAACTCGGTCGGGCAAGTGAAGAGTGCGCCGTTTCCGCGGATCCCTGCAGTCACACGCAGGAGGAAATTCACCTAAGATCCCCATAAAGTAATTCTTTCAAAACTCTCAACGCTTTATAAAGTCGCTCCAAACTAATCTACAAATTCAATGGAATCCCAGTACAAATCCCAACGGAATTCTTAGACTGGAAGTGAATAAACGAGTCTAGAAGTCATGGAGAAGTACAGTCCAGGTCATTCTGAAGAGCAGTGAGGACACCCCCGCCCCTCCAGGATGCCCAGCCTTAGCAGTGAGATTGGGGATGGTGGACCCCACGGTAAATGGTTCTGGGGCGAGGGGCTCTCAACGGACAGAGGCAAATCAGAGCTTCACACAAACACATTACAGGCCTAATGTTAAAAGCGAAACCCAAAAAACTGTTGAAAGAAAACACAGGACGGGCGCCTGGCTGGCTTGGCCAGAAAAGCATGCGACTCTTGACCTCGGGGTTGTGAGTTCAAGCCCCACGCTGGGTGCAGAGATGACTTCAATAAATTAAAAAAACAAACGAACAAACAGGAGACGGTCTTTATGACATCAGCAGAGGGAAGATTTCTGAAATAAGATACAAAAAGAACGTAAACTTTACATCTAAAACCGGAAAACATTCGTCTGCACTAAAATTAAAATCTTCCAGCGACAAATGACACGAGAAACAACGAAAAGACCGGCCACGGCCAGGGAGGAGATACCAGCAAAACACACACAACAGAAAGTCCCGATTCAGAATATTAAAATTGCCTGCAAATCAGTAAGAAAATAAGTCAACAGCCAAAGAGATAAAATGAGCAAAGGATATGAGCAGTTAAAACACAAAAAATAACTCTGCTGGTCAGTCCTTGTACAAAAGGGTCCTCACCCACGTCGGAAATAAGGAAATACCGCAAAAATCAGTGAGGACCTGGGCAGGAGCTCGGCGGTGGGGTAAGAGCATGCGCCACTGAGAGCGACTACGTGGCCCACGGAGCTGGTGGAGCTGCGACCGGCGATCACATCTCTGGATGTCCCCGCCCCACAGAACTCCCAGCACGAGCTTCCTAATAAAGAAAGAGCGTCAGCAACGACCAGGAAGCCACTTGCTGCCTCGGTGGCAGCGGCTCCCATCTTCTGTGGCTCCTGCACACGCAGAGCACTGTGTCACGGCTCGCACGAATAAGCTAGATGCATCCAGGCGGCGCACAGGACGAACTCTCTAAGACGGGAAAAAGGCCACGTGTCAGAGGACACGTACATATGCAGCAAGATACGGTTTGCGCAGCACTCTGTGTATAAATGGTAAAATCCGTGTATACACACAATGCCGACCACTTAGGAGGCCATAAACGTTGCCATGAGTGCAAAAGGCACACGGAGAGGAGACACTGGTCTGAGGACTGGGGCTGCGGCTGGGGAGGAAGGTGGGAGGAGGAGGAGAGGTAGGATCTGAGCTGTGTGTTTAAGGTGTTATTTCTATTTGGGGGGGAAAAAAAAACAGGCATCAGAAGCAAACCGGCAAAACGTCAACATCGACCCTATCTTCGTGAAGGGCAAGACAGTGTTCTGTTTTCCCTACTTCTCAGGATGCTAGAAATATTTCACAGAAGAAAACAATTAAACCCTGGTACACGGCTTGGTGTACAAAAGAACCAAGTCACTACAGGTAAAATCCTGGGTGAGGCCTGAGTGGGGCTTGGGAGAGGCGGGGGGGGGGGGGGGCACAGACCTTCCGGGTCTTTCTGCCTCAGTGGCTACTCCCTCAGACAAGTTCTTGAAAGAAACCATGACGGGGTCTGTCTGATGCAGAACGTTTTTAGGGGTGAAATGCATCCCGTGCCTTACGGATGCAGTCCCGGTGGCCCAGGGCTGCAGGTGGCGTGGAACGTGTCAGGGCTGAGGTCGGGAAGAGCCGGGCGGTGGCAGGCCATCAGGACACCTGTCCCAGAGGCCTCCTTGAAGCGCCCCAGTGCAGTCAGTGAATGGGGAATAAACGTGAGGTCACATCAGGGACCCAGGCGGCCTTCTGGAGCCAGAACCCTTTCAAGTGTGAAGAAGGGGACGACCCGGCAGGGGTGGGGGTGGCTGCATCAGGCTGCAGTGGTCCAGGCTCGGTTCTCCCCACTAAGTGCCCTAGGAAGCATAGCTGCTGGGGAGCCTGGGGCAGTGGGAGGGCAGCTCTGCGTGCCTGGACTGTGGCCGCCAGGGCTTGTAAGTGCTCCCCAGGGACCTGCTCCGGCAGACCTGCGGCCACTCGGCCTGGACTGGAATCTCCGGCCAGCTTCACCACTTATCAGCTATGGTTCCTCCTCCTCCTCCTCCTCCTCTCTGGGCCTCAGTTTCCCGCTCTTTGCAACGGGGATAAACAGCGTACTTCTGTCACAGTCATCCCATGTTAAATCAGCCAATGCATCTAAAGCGTTTAGAACGCTGCTCGGCACGTGGGGAAGGGCTCAGTGAGCGGCAGCTGCTGTTCCTGGCTGTTACATACCGCTGCGTCCCTGCAGCGACCGGCGCCCTCAAACCAGAGTTGCCCTGGGACACCCACTGCACACAGTGGGGCGGCCAGGACTCTTAGCTGCATGCAAAATGAACTCTCAACAGAAAACCCCAAGAGGGGAAAGGAGGTGAGGCCTGCTAAGAAAAGGGCCGCCCGTAAGGCTGGGGCCCGTGGGGAGGGCGTGCAAGTGTGGCCCTGGTGGGGGGCGCTCTCCGGAGGCGCGGTGCTCGGCCACACAGCAGCATGCCATGGCCTCCTTTCTCAGATCAAACGACAGAGGAGACCTGGCTTGCCTGGATCAGAAACCCAGGCCCCGGCGGAGCCAGAATCAGGATCCAAGTGTCCGGATTCCCAAGAAAACGCTCTTTAACTCTATCGACTATATCATAGTCTTCTGGCGAAAATACTGGGCTACAGACAAAAGTACTGTGCTCCGCACGGCAGGCTCGTAACACTCCTTATAAACTTACTTTTTTTACGCCAACTCAGATTTGCAAGTTAAAACCCAGAGCGGACACATTAGTGCATAATCAATGTTCAGGGATTAGTCGCACCCACCTCAGCCCACAGCCCCCTGCCCCCTGCCCCCAAACCAATGAAAGAAAAATCGAGACAACAAATGTCAGGGTCAGTGGGATGACAGGTCTCTTTCCTGACTGACGGACGTTATTTCAAGACAGAAGGGGAGACTCTACTGTGCTCTGGTTGACCATAAATCCCAGATCGCAGGCTACTGGCTCCTCCCTGGGCACACGCTCACAGAACCCACCTGCGTACACGCACACACGCTTTAAGAGTGTGTCATTTCAGAGTCCTACTCAAAATCAGTATTGTCTTCTACCAATAGAAGAGAAGCTGCTCACAGTTAAGTGACTCAAAGTCAGCTTCTAGAAGCTAAAAGGAGACAGAGCAGCACAGTGGTCACGGCCTCATTTTCAGGAGTCTGCTGCCCGGTAGGCAGGTGGCAGACGCGCTCTTAAGTGGCACTAACGACACCCACGTCCTAGGGGACAGCCAGGGGCCATGAAGCGTTTGTAACGCCCTCGGCATAATGCTGAGCTCTTTGGAAAACACTCAATAAATATTAGTAAACAACAGTTCGCCACGATTCCAACCAAACCGCATGGCCTTCCCATTCAGCCGCCTTACAACGTGCACACGAGGGTGCTTACTGAGAAGACCATCCCGAGAACGACCTTCTCCATCCAAAATGCACTTGGGCTGAGGTTACGGCTACGGACCAGAAAGACGCGTTCCGGGCTACTCGCGAAGAACGGCTCCCAAAGAGCGAGTCCGGCGGCCAGCTGAGCCAACGGGAGACAAAACGACCTTCTCTCTACAGATGGAAGGAAAACTGCTTTTCTTTCACTCAGTCGACTCAAGTCTGCAGCAGAAACTGGGTCTACGGTTTTACAGACTGATAGGTCTACCCTGCGCTTTTGAGAGTACTTTGGAAATTTTATCGTTCGTGCATAGCTTTAAAATACGCTTGCGGGGGTGCCCGGCGGGCTCAGTTGGAAGAGTGTGCGACTCTTGTGCTCGGGGTTGTGAGTTCAAGCCCCAAGCTGAGTGTAGAGATTATTTAATAAAAAAACAAACAAACAAAAAAAAACCTTAAAACTAAAATACACTAGTGAACACAATTTCTCCTTTCAGAAGATTAGATTTTAATAACGCACATACAGCGCACCATTTATGAAGCCTCTATTTGCCAAGGTTATTCTGGATTATTCTACAACATGTTGTCTGACTCATAATAACTCCCGGAGAGTTGTCATCACTCCCCGTGTTTGGACGAGAAGACCAGAGAGGTTATACAACTCGGCATGGTCTCGACTAACTTCCATACCGCGTGAATCTAATTACAGTCTTTTCCTTTTGACACTTATTTGTCTGTTATGCTTAAAATAGCCCTTCAAAGACTGTGAGCCACACAAGGAAGCGACACGCGGGCTCAGGAAGGAAAGGGAACGCCAGGCCTATCCACGTTTCAGGGAGTGATCCGGACCGGCGGCCCCACGGGGTTCACAGGAAGCAAGTGTGGCCTGGGGCAGGGGGGTGGGGGTGGGGCTCTCAGACGCCACCCGGCTGCCCCGTGGTCCGGGCTCCTGGGTCACCAATGCATCAAACTCAGAGATTAATTCTTCACTGATTACCTAAGAATTCCCTTTTCTGGACCAAAGACAATTGAACAACATAAGGTACCTCAAACTCAGATGTCCGCTGACCGAACTTTCTCACGTCTAAATTGAATAGCACCCCGGTCTCAGAAATTAGAGGCACCGAATCGGCAGTCGGAAAGTAACGGAGTGTTAGGAGTCAACGAAGATGACCAGGCTCTGAGCTAAAAGGAATTTTAGAGACCCCGCCCCGGTCCCTGCTAAACAACCTGCCCAAATTCATCCTTTGCAGGGGGAGATACAAAGGGGCATTTTCAGTCTGTGATTCAAAATGCTGCCCGAACTCTCTGAAGAACCCCCACCCCACCCATACTCACTCGTTACCCTAGTGTCCCGTTTCAGTTCTGACCGCCACCTGAAGGTCCCCTGCGAGCCACGTGTCTACTGTGTTTACTTGGTCGCTGTCTGCCTGCCCCCCTAGGAGAACCGGAACCGTCTCTGGGCGCCTGCTGCCTCCCCGAACCTCAGACTGCCCCTGGCCCCCGGCAAGGGCTCAGAACTACTTGCAGAAGGGAACGAGGGAGGAAAGCACACGGGTCAGAAATGTTTACTGAGCACCTACTACATGGTCTGTCCATCTGAATCCACTTCACGGGCCTAGTAACTGGGACGTGATCAGTTCTGCGTATTTACACGGGTCCGAGTCTCAGAATGCTCGGCGACCTTGGTCAAGATCATTTGACCCGAACACCTGCTCCACTCCGGACGTGGGGCTGGACATTTACCTTCCAGGAATCTCACGCACTTCTCCCCCTTGAAGGATGCATGATATGTTTCTGCAGAAGAAGGAGCTCAAGTTTCTGCCCCGATGCTACTAAGGTCAACATGCGACTGAGCAATGGAACTACCACTGGATTCTCTCTCAAATGGCCCGTGTTCAAGCTAACTCCTCTGCTCTCCTCCCTGGGAGCTTGGGGGCAGCCACAGGGTCTGCATGGACCACAGGGGGGAAATGGAGCCACCAGCCACGTACTGACTCGGGGCTGAATTCAGAGCGACTTGCACCCATCGCCCCATCACGCTCAAGAGCAGGTTTTCTCTCCAAGGGACCCCAAAGAAACGAGGAAATAACCTTTTGGGTTGATAAACTGGCTTACAGAGTTTAATTGGTAACAGTTAAAAATCTCACTTTTAATTTTTAAACTTTTCCTAGTTAAAGTCTTATTATAACTTAACGGTGGGTGATTCTAGAATGATTAAACGTCCAAGTTGATTATTTGAGCTTTACCACTTTGCCAGATCCTGGAGTGGCCCTTTAGAAACCAAGTGGTTACTGCCAAAAGGAAAAATTCACCAAATACTTCTCAGGGGCTGGGGGGGGGGGGGCGGTTTGCTACGAAATATCAGAGAGAACAAATGAATAATTTCCTTACCCCCACAAAGAGCGGCATTAACAAAGAAAAGTCTAATTGGGAGAAAAGTCACATACCGGAAAGTTTACCCTTTTAACGTGTGTAGCTCAGTGGTGTCTGACATTTTCACAGAGTTGTGCAACCCCTTCCACGACCCAGGGCCAGAACACTTCTACCATCCCGGAAAGCAAGCCCAGACGCATTATTAGTTGCCCCCCTTGGCCACTTCTCTACTTTCGGTCTCTTTGGCTTTGCTTCTTCTTGACATTTTGGAGAAATGGGATCGGGTGGCATTTTGTATCTGGCTTCTTTTACTTCGTATAATGTTTTCCAAGTTCATCCCTGTTGAAGCAGATGTCACTGCGTCATTCCTGTTTACAGCTGAGTAACGTTCCTTTGTATGGACAGGCGACACTTTGTTCATCAACTCTTCCGTCGAGGGGCATTTGGGTTGCTTTTACTTTTTGGCTATTTTGAATTATGCTGTGGTGAGCATTCGTGTGCAAGTTTTTGTGTGGACGTGTTCTCCATTCTTTTGGATACACACACACACACACACACACACACACACACACACACACCTAGAGGTAGAAAGGGTGGCTGATAGGGTGACAATGCTGTTTATCATTTTGAAGAATTGCCAAAGAAAGGCATTTCTTGAATTCCTTTTTTAAAAAGTTCTATACAAAAAAAAAAATAAAAATAAAACCGAAGCATCAAATAAAATTTTACTAGCTGCCTGTCTGAGAAATGAATCTTGCAGAATAATTTGCGTTTTTAAGAATTCTGTTTTGTAAAGGAAAGATTCCGAAGCAAAGGCTAAAAATACAGTAAGGCTTTTTCATGCTATGGTCTTCATCAAGTGCCCATGGTATGCAAAGTGCATGGCTCAATACAAAGGCCTCACCCGTCAGAAGTGGGAGAGGGGGTGGGGCGCCTGGGTGGCTGGGTCGGTAAAGCGGCCGACTTCAGCTCAGGTCATGATCTCATGGTCCACGAGTGCTGATGGGGCTCGGTGCTGATGGCTCAGAGCCGGAAGCCTGCTTCAGATTCTGTGTCTCCCTCTCTCTCTGCCTGTTCCCCTGCTCATGCTCTGTCTCTCTCTCTCTAGCTCTCAAAAATAAATAAACATTTAAAAAAATTTTAGAAAGAAGTGGGAGAGGGACGCCTGGGTGGCTTAAGTCAGTTAAGTGTCCAACTCTTGATCTCGATTCAAGTCTCAAATCCACAGTTGTGAGTTCAAGCCCCGCACTGGGCTCTGTGCTGGGCGTGAAGCCTACTTAAAAAAAAAAAAAAAGCAGCAGCAGGAGAAAGTGATTATACCAGAGCTTCAGGCTCCTGGACCCCCCAACATGAGCAGTGAGTTAGGGGGGTGTCTAGCTGCCTGCCATGCTTATAAGCCTCCTCCCCCATCACTGAGGGGCACGTCTGGTCTGCCCTGCTCTGTGCAAACCAGTTTGTCAATCAGCGCTGTGGGTCTTCAATAAACCCACCACTCCCACGTCCAACGAGATACGAGGAAATGGATGCTGATATTTCAGGCCTTTTGTGTGCACTGATTTTAGGTTCTTAGGAGGACGGAAGCCACACACAAAAGCCGAGGGGTCACTGAAGAGCCACACGGGCCTCTGGAGTCCGGCCGTCTGTAGGAGACGAGAGCGGAGGATTCACTCGCGACTCGACACGAACGTCCCCAGTAGCTGCTAATAAGGCTGTTTCGTAGTTTAAAAGGCACAGGGGGTCCCGCATGAGCCCCTGCGCTCCCCAGCCCAAGTCCACGATGCAGTGAGTGAGGCCGGACGTGCCGGGACCCCTCCAGGCGGCCCGTGCAGGACGTGTCCGTTGAGTTGCAACTTTATTTTTAAGTGACTCTCTTTTTCCAGGCTGAGTCACTCTCTGCAGTGTCTGTATAAAGGCTGTAGAGGCAGTGACTAAATGCATCTGGGCCACAACTATATATTACTCCCCCGCCCTCCCCCGGCCTGCTGGCTCCTCCTCTCCCGGGGAGCGCAAAAGGACTCCTGGAGTTGGCACTGCCGTCCTCACCTCGGCGACAGGGGAGTGCGTGACCTGCGTGTGAGGGACACGACACTGGGGCACGCGCTTTCTCACTTTATTCCGAGGGTCCGTCCTGATCAATAACTAGGTGGCTGTGGCTTTCCTGAAGAAGGTGTCCCCTCCTGGGCCCCCAGGGGTCCCCCCCTGCCAGAGGTGGGAGGGGACCCACAGCCCTAGTTGTGGTTTTACAGATGGCACGAGATCCCTTTCCAGGTCCTCAAGACGACTCCTGGCTTTTGGTAACAGTTCCCCAAGAATGAAAACTTCGGAGCAGCGAAACCAAGAAGGAGCTCAGGAAATGAACACCAGCGAGCAGGCAGCCACGTCAGCCATGAAGAGAATGCTCCCATCAGGGAGCCGGGCGTGCGGCCGGCATCAGGCCCGGGGCCACCTTCCGGCGTGGACGGCAAGGGAGGGAGGGGTGGTCACTCCTGCTGTTGACCCCAAGCAGCTGTGCCCACGACGGTCAGGGCCGTGACAGCAGCAAGATGTGCCATGGGACTTGGGCAGGAGGGACGCAGAAAACACGACCCCGGCGATGAGCGCCGTGGGCCGGGTCTCACAACGATTAACGCTCCGGAGAGCAAGACGTGTGGACACACAAGTACGCTGGGACAAAGACGACCACTGCGAGTCCCTAAATGGCAGCCCAGTTGACGTGGCCCCTTTTTAGGAAGCATGATTCAACCCAGCCAAGTCAGGCAGACAAGTGCCTAAGACGGATTCCGGGGTAGCAGCTGGACACACAGCCAGGACAGAAGTGAGTCCTGAGGGTGGCTCCGTGATGAAATCGCGCGCCCCGGCTCTCTGCTTCCCCTCCCCGCCCCCATGGAGGATGAAAGGGCCTGAACAGAACAAAACAAAGCCGTGCTCTTTGTGGAAGCGAGTCTGACACTGAGAACCTTTCTTCTGAGAGTGGAGCGTGGCGAGCGAGCTGGGCCTGCTGTCCCCTGCAAGCGCCCAGTGTCCTCCCTGGAAGGGCCGGCACCTCACTCACCCTCAGAGCCCGCCAGTGACGAGCACGGACTCAGGGGCCACACGGCCTGGGCTCACGTCACCGCTCAGCCGAGTGGTAGCATCTCAACTGATGGGAGAACAAGAAAAAAGGAATCCGTAAGTGGAACCGTGAAACCCTAGCGCTGTCCTGGACTTTCCAGAAATGACTCCGTTTCCAGCAGCGCGGAGTGGGCCCAGCATCGCGGGGCTGGTTCTGGGCAGTGCCCGCACGCTTCCGAGTCCCTGATGACTTGGTCCGCAGTCAGCTTCATTGCCTCGACTGCCATGCGGGGCATCAAAGGTCATCCTGGCCTGTACCTGCGATCTCTGATCAGAGCAAGAGGAAAGCAGAAGGCAAGCAGCACTTTGTGGCCTACAATCTTCGAGAAAGCCGCCGCCGCCCTTCCTGCGCACGCTGCCACCAGCCTAGCCTCCCCCTTCACCAGCCTCGGGCAGGAGGAAAGCGCTGGGGCGGCCCCATCCCCCACGCCCAGTGCTCTCCGGGTGGGGCACACTGAGGCTGCAAGTGTGCGTCTCGGGGGCTGTGTTCTAGGCCAGGGGCTCCCAGGTGAGCTCCGGGGAGTCCGGGAGAAACTATGCACAGGTGTGCATTTCAAGGGGAGCAGGTCCGTAACATCCACCAGTATTTCAGACTGAGAACCAAGGCCCAAAAGGAGCCCTGCTGACCTGGAGCAAGGGCTGCTGCGGCACATGGGGCTTAGACCTTTATCACGGGTAGAGGAGTGTTTCTGGGGGGAGAGTCGGCACTCGGAAGATTCCAGTTAGATCATCCTAGCACTTAACATGCCAGATCGAGATGTTGTACTTGCTGGTAAGGAAGATAAGGAACTGTTCAAGAACAAGGATAGGGTTGTATCCTCAGGGTGGAACCATCTGGCACATGGAAAGTGTTCAAAAAATATTTGCAAAATGATTACCTGTCACCACAAACCAACTTCTGAAATACTGTGAGCTGAAACTACCTGCATTTGTTGTGGGGTTTTTCTTTCCAATGTTTACTTAAGAGGGAGAGGCAAAAAAATGCTCGCACGAGCAGGGGAGGGGCAGAGAGAAAGGGAGGGAGAATCCCAAGCAGGCTCCACGCTCTCAGCACAGAGCCCCACTCGGGGCCCAATCCCGTGAACGGTGAGATCATGACCTGGGCTGAAATCAAGGGGCGGACGCTCAACCGACGGAGCCCCCAAGGGCCCCTTTGTTGTGTGTGTGTGTTTTTTAAGCTCCCTGAGCTAGCTTTCAGGAGCAGAATCAACTACATCTAATGTGCTTCGTGCTGTGTGTTCCAAGTTCAGACTGGTAACAAACACAGCCTGGACTGTAGGTTCCAGGCTGGGGTGGAGCCCTCTACACGCTCGCGCGTGCGCGCACACAACACACACACACACACACACACACAGCAACCCTGAGAGCTGGGCGCTATCATCACACTTTTGACAGGTGACAAAGCTGAGACTCTGGGAGGTGAAGTAATTCACCAGTGCCACCAGGCAGGAAGGCACCTGTGTAATCCACACACAAAGTGACAGAATCTAGAAATATCCCAGTCTCTTAGGTTCACCTAATCGATCATTAATGCAATAGGGAAGGGATGTTTCATTCCAAAATTAAAATTAAAAAACATTTTTCTTTGAAAGGGATTTTTTTTTTTTTTAATCAGAGCAAGGTATATAACACTACAATTTGGGGGTTAAAAAGACGTAAGCGGTAACATCAACTGACCATGAAGGAATTAATCGAATGACATAAAATGGAACCTTTAAAAGAAAAATGCATGAAGAACCTTCAAGACACCTGCCCCGCGGCGCCCCCTAACCCGCTGCTGGCTCCGAAGCCTCCCGCACACCCCCCTTCCCTCTGGACCCCAGCTTCCCCAGCTACCCGCGGGCAGGGCCACGCTGGAAAACAGGAACTCCTGTCAGAAGACCACCTTGCTCGCCTGACTTTTCTCTGGGGCCCTAATCCCGCACATTAGATGCACTAGACATCCGACGGACACTAGGAGCACATCTTCTTCCCCAGAACACAGAGCAGGGGGGCCCCCACATGCTCGCCGGGAATCAGCACACTAGGGGCAAACCAGTCACAGCACAGCCCCGCACGCCACCCGCCCTGGAACGAGGGCCTGGTTCTCCCCTGGCCAACGCCATGAGGCGCGGGGGGGGGGGGGGGGGGGGGGGGTCCCGGTCTGTGTTCCCCCCGAGGAAGAGGCATCTCCTGCCCCCAAGCCCATTTTTTTTTAACCCCTGAGAACAAAGTTCTAAGCGACCTTCACTTTTACGTCCACTCTCTCAAAGAGTTTCCTCGACGGTAAGTGTGAATTTATTTGCTCCGCTGCTAAACGATCCGTCCGGCAGTATAGTCACAAGAGGGGACAGATGCTGGAGAAACATCGGGACCCCTCTGCACTACGACCTCAAACAGACGATCCAATTTCCCCTCTGAACCTCAAGCACTCACTAGAGCCCCGACATGTGCCACCAGACCCTCCCACACATCTGCTCTCCCCTCCGCGTGCCCCAGAGGATTCAGCTATAGCTCCTGCCCCCACCCCCACTCTGGCCTGACGTGGCTTCACCATTACACGGGATTCTGGCTGGTTGGCAGCACAAGTGAACCTATCTTCTCTATCAGTTCTTGCCTCAGGGTTCCCACAGGGACCCCACACGGATTTCACGGATGGACCTGGGACAGGAAGATATGAGGGCAGGGCGAGGAGCCCACAGAGCCTCACCCTCCCTGCCCAGCGTCCTGCAAATCCCTGTTGCAGCAAGACCGCTCACTGCAGCAGGAGTAGCCTGAGGGAGCACCAGCCTCGACCAGCTGGCAGAGGCCAGGAGCGGGCAGGACGGCGACCTTCCGTCCCCCTCAGGTGTGTTCTGGGCCCCCCTTCTCCATGGACGACAGTGTCTAAACCTGTGCCCTGGAAAGAAATGCTCGAAATGGCACTTATGAACCAAGCTGCTGCTTCCCTGAGCCTCTTCTGTTTACTGAGATTAGGAGATAAAATGCTACCTGTTTGGGGGGGGGGGTCTTCAAGCTGTGTGAGCTGATCTCCCACTTCCATGTCAGGGGAGGGGCTGTACCCTCAGTGGCCGGAGGGGACCGCACCCCCCCTCGGTGCCCCCCCCACCCCCCAGAGCTGACAGGAGCCTGGGACTCTGGGACAGATTATGTTTACTTATTGTCTGCTGCCTCGGAAGGATGACCTTGACCTTCTGTTTTGGATTTTCCAAGGAAAATGGTCACCAAGGGAAGGGCAGTAAGAACACAGGACAGAGGATGACAGCTCGTTACCGGAATGGTAGAAAGGGTGGCTTGAGGGACAGATGTGAAGGGCGTCGGCCAGGGGAAATGGAGTCAAGGGCAAGGATGAGAGCTCGGGAAACCCCATGAGACCCTCCGGGAAGGCCTGCTCTAAAGCAGCCTGAGAGGAGAGGAATTAGAAGGCGGCAGTGCCGGCTCCTGTCTTTACTCAACACGGAGAAGAGCGGCTCCCCCGTGCTGCACGGAAGGCGGTAACGGCACGAATCACTACAATGAGCACCTCTGCTTGGACACAACGCGGAAGACCCAAGTTTAAGGGCGGCGGCGGTAAGGGCAAGCAGTGGGTCTAAAATTTAAAGCCCTTAGGTGGGTCTGCCCCAAAAGCCCCCCCTTTCTTCCCACTGGGCTCTCGTGTTTTCTCCCCAAATATTGATTCTGAAAACAGAGGGTTAATGATTTGTTTCCCAAAATGACTCACGACAGCAGCGCACTCCCTGAGGCAGCAAACTACTCTAAGACACCTGAAACACGTCTGCGCTTAAAAGTCCCTATCACACATCGTTTTTCAGGAATATTATGAAAGTCGGGGGCGTGCCTCCCCGAAAGCAGCGTTTCTCCCAGCCCTGCTCCCGTGTCCTCCACGGAAGGATGCGGGCAGTCCACGCTCCCCCGACGGGAGGGTGCAGGGGGCTGGGGTGAGAGCCCGCGGCCCGAGAACCATCGTGGGCCAAGCCGGCGGAAGCTCCCAGAAAGCAATTCCCACATGCGTTCAATGGTCTCTGAAACACTCCCCTCGCTTTTTGTTTCTTACAAAGCCTTTGCAGGGACTGGGGGAACCAGGGGCCTAGAAAACGGACCGAGGAAACGCTGCCCGAGCCCCTCTGAACACGGCCTCTCCAACGTGTACTGACGAGAAAAACATAGGAGCCCGTGAGGAGCACATTTCCAGGGCCCTTTAAAGCCTATTTCAGGAGCCAGGGGCGTGTGACAGGCCCCACCGGACTAAATGTCTGTCCGACAAGAAGGATCGGCACGTGGCGTCCTCGGATGGGTGCAGCCTCGGACAGGGAAGCCGGGAAGGGGCTCTGAGGACCCCCCGCACCCCCTCCCGCTACGCCCTCGCGCTCGGGGCTCCTGCCAGGACTTGGGGTAACGCGCCAACAGACGCGGGGCGCGGGGCCACGTGCTCTCCTGCGTCCCGACAACCGTGCGACGCCCGCGCCCCCAGCCCGCCGCGGGGCGCGCAGTCTGCTGGGGGCGAAGTGCTTACAAACACAGCTCCTGAGTCTGTCCGCGGGCGGGGACCCCCTCTCGAGGGCACCTGGGCGGTCCTGCGGCCTCACCTCTGGAGTGTTCTTCTTGAACTCTCGGCTCTGCTCGATAAGCCGCTTTCTGGACTGCTCGCTCTCATCCTGCCGGTTCGCCAGTACTGTTGCGGTGGCATCGAGTTCCCTCTGTCGAGAGACACAAAGGGAAGACAAGGTTGTCATCGCCGCTTCCTACCAGAGGGGATCATCCCGGCATTCGACCAGGACCCGGGACAGGCCCCCCCACTCCGTGGCTCTGGGGGCTAGCAACTCCCGGGCGGGTGGAGGAGGGGCCGGGGCGCAGACAGAAGGGGACACACCCGGGCAGTTCCCACCCAGCCCGCGGGGCAGGACCCGGAACACCAAACCGCCTCGGCTCGGGGTGCGGTGGGTCCGTGCGCGCCTTGCAAACGACTGCTTCGGGGACCGAACACGCAGAAACGTTTCTCTTTGCTAAAACCAGCGTTAGCCCAATGCCCCGATATCATCTAAAACGTTTATTTTTATTTCGAGAGAGAGAGCATGAGCTGGGGAGGGGCTAAGAGTGAGAGACACAGAGAACCCCAAGCAAGTTCCATGCTGACAGCGTAGAGCCAGATGCAGGGCTCGAACCCACCAACTGTGAGATCATGACCTGAGCGACATCAAGAGTCGGACGCCTAACCCACTGAGCCACCCAGGCGCTCCTCGTTTCGGCCTGTGACAAGCACCCCTTCTTGCGGCGCCTCTGCGCCCTCGGACGCTGCGGTCCTCTGGGCCTCCCGCTGGGACGTGCTATTTGTCTGCGGCAGTGTGCGCCTGGGGCCTGTGCACTGATCCTTGGTTTGCTCTCATTTAACAGTACATGTTGTGGGCTTCGGGCAGGCGAGGCGTCATGTCCATAACCTGTGACTAGTTTTCAGGAGGGATCTTTACGAGGCAAATTCCAAGAACAATGGCTTGCAGGATGTAGTCAACTTTGGAAATGAGGCCCTTGGTAACAAGAGCTATTATTCTCAAGCTGCTTTCCTTACACTGAAACTCTGAGAGCCACCAGGGGTGGGTGCCCCGTAGGCGGACCTCCGCCCCCACGACAAAACAACACTCAGAGCAGCAGAGAACCTGTGCCCTGGCCTCGGAAATTCTGGGAGGAGCTGCCAACAGGATCCGTTTCAAACAAGCCTGCAGCAGATGGGCCCAGAGTGGTGTCCCGGGCCGACAGCAGGGGCACAAGGACACGTAGCCACAGCCACCAAAAGGCCCATTTTCCTGCTCAGCAGCCTCAGTTACTAAACGCACACAGTGGCACATTCTGCTCGGGATTCAATGTCACTGGCTCTGCGTGGTTTCTCCGTGGTATGGTCCTTCCCCTGGGGCCCAGCAGGGCAAGGACCCAAGCAACGGCTGCAAAGCAAGACAAACCAGACTCGGAGATCCTTCCACAGACATCCAGAAGCACATGAGTGCCCCCCCTCCACCGCCGCCCCTATGAGGTTTCACCTGCTTCCCTTTTCAGCGGAAATAACCCGAGCAGTTTGGGGGGGCCTCCTGGTGGGCCCTTCACTTGTACAGTACAGGGCGGGCCACGGCCAGACAGGACGACAGGGCGCTGGAGCCAACATCCAGCATGGTGTCAACTTGGAAATCACAGACGGTTTTTACTGGGGGGGTTGGGGGGGTGAGTCACTCCCCACCACACTCTCTCTCTCCCCTGTCGTGTTTCTGGCATTACAGCAAATCTTGAGCAAACAAGTCCAAAAGAATAACATGGGCTAGAATTCAAGAACAGACGTCAAAGCTACTGCAGAAAAGAGGGAAACACTGAACATTTTGATAGACCACATTTGAAACACATCCCAGTCGAGTGAAGGCAAGGGAAAAAAGAGCAACCGAAACGAATGTGGGAACGCGGGGATGGAGACGGGAGAAGGAGAGCAATCGCAGATAAGCAGAAGGCTTTTCAAAAATATAAACAATCTGGTAAGGAGGAGGACTTAGACGGCTATATTTAAGCAGCAGCAGCAGAAGTTATAAAAGGAGGCTTCAAGAAGTGGGGAGAAACGCCAATATTGAAACATGACAGAAAAAGTAGAGTTGATGTTTTGTTACAATCGCCCGCAGATGCAGAAAACTTGGGAGAAAAACAAAGAGCACTGACTGCTTTCAACGAGGACCTTAATTCCCGGGCGGGGGGTGGGGGGTGGGGGGTGGGGGGGAGTCACCCAATCAGCTAGAATGGCTGGACGCTGGGGGGCACAGAGAGGATTGTGGGTCCCAGCCCTGATCCCCGCCTTCCCATCTAGGGGGACGAGCGTGGGGGCGGTGGGGGCAATGCTGTGGGAGATGTGGAAGGGCACACGGTCCATGGGCCCCTCTGTTCCCTGCGTGCCCCACACACTGAAGTCCAGTCCAGCCCACAAGATCCATGGGCACATCCGTCAGAAAGCCCGACCAAGGAGGGTTGAGTCTGAGACAGGACCCCTTGACGGAAGGCAGCAAACCCACCTTTGTCACAGGGTCAGAGGGCCAGTGCACCGGGGGTGACGTGCTACTGGCAGTCGCGGGCCCTCCGGGGGCCCGCCACAGTCCCTTCCCCACGCGTGCAGACATATGCAGGTCCTCATAGGAAACCAACGGGGATCTCCGGATTTAATACCGGGCCGCGGCCCGCCACCCCAGAAACAGACCAGCACAGCCCAGGAGGAGAGGGCTGGGCTTGCCTGGACCCGGGGTTTGGTTGGTCAGACTTAGAGCTCACAATCTTTGACCAGGTCCCTTACAAAACCACCAAGAGTCCTTCTGAAGGACACCGAGGCTTTCTACGGTTGTTGGGACAGCGCAGAGAAGAGACGGCTATTAAACATAAGCCAAATACTGTTTTATTATCTACCCGGCCTGCCTATTCTCAAAGTGTCAAATACAATGACACATTAACAAGGGAATTTAACGTGTTTAGGGGAGGTGGCGGTAGAGGCCTCAA
>CM053564.1:30034623-30053399 GCA_028646485.1 Cryptoprocta ferox
CCCCCCCCCCCCCCCCCCCGCTTTCCTTCCACGTCCAGCTGACCCTCGAAGAACACGGGTTTGAACTGCACGGGGCCGCTTAGACGTGGGGGTTTTATAGCACAATACTGTAAATGTGTGCTCTCTTCCTTATGATTTTCTTCGTAACATTTTCTTTTCCCTTTATCATAGGAATATGGTATATAATACACAGGACACACAAAGCACAAGTTAGTTGACTATTTATGTTATAGGTCAGGCTTCCGGTCAATGGTAGGCTCTGAATAGTTAAGTTTCAGGGGGACTCAAACGTTGAATGTGGATTTTTGACTAGCCGGCACTCCGAATCCCCCCATTGTTCAAGGGTCATCTTTTGACTATTCTAGCCATGTGCACGCCTTATTACCCAATTCAAAAACCTGTAACAGGTTAACTTTTTAAATCCTGCTGATGTGAAAACTACACGGATTGTTCTAGAAACGTATTTCACATCGTGCGGCCCGTATACGAGTGTTCGTGGCCCACGTGTCCACCTGCCTAGCAGCAGAGGCCTGGAATAGATGACCTCTTGACTCACCCTGGTAATTCCAAAAGTGAGGCAAGCACGTCCTTTGTCAAAACAACAGCTGTTTCTTACACAACGCGCCGCACACCGGCCAGTCCCCGGGCTTACGAACGAGGAGGAGGCGGCCGGTTACAGAAAACACCACTGGCCCAGGCCAGGACTTCCCCGGGGACGGGCAGAGGGCGGCGTCCCCTCACAACGATTCAGAAACATTCTCCCGCCGGAAACAGCCCACGGCCCCAGGTCCAAAGTGATGGCAGCTGGGCGGGGCTGGCGTGCGGGCTCTGACACCCGGGCACCCCCGACGAGGCTCGGGGCGGGGGAGACTGTCCTGGGCGAGTGTCTCACAAGCACAGGCGCCTGGATGCGGGACCGCGGTTTCCTTTCAAAGTAGCCACGCCGGGAGGCGACGAGGCCCGGTGGCTGTGAACGCGAGGCCCCGTGTGCACGGGCCATTCCCCTGCTGGGAGCGGGTGGCCTGCCCCGCACAGCCGTGGACGCCTGCAGTCGTCGCTTCCTCGCTGACGAGACCTGCTGGCCAACTTTCCCTCCCCGTTTCTGACAGGTCCTCAAAGGGCACAGTGCCTAACTTTTAACTCTCCCTCTGCCTGAACTCCAGCCTCTCGACCAAGTATCAAAGATTTATCAAACACAAGAGGGGGGGCGCCTGGGTGGCTCAGTTGGTTGGGCATCCGACCTCGGCTCAGGTCATGATCTCACAGTTCGTGGGCTCGAGCCCCGAGTCGGCTGGAGCCTGCTTCCGATTCTGCGTCTCCCTCGCTCTCTGCCCCTCCCCCACTCATGCTCTGTTTCTGTCTCAATAATAAATAAACATTAAAAAAAAAATTTTTTTTTTAAAGATTTATCAAACACAAGAAACAGAGGCACCTGGGGGGCTCGGTCGGTTGAGCATCCGACTTCGGCTCAGGACATGATCTCAAGGTTTGTGAGTTCGAGCCCCGTGTCAGGCTCTGCGGTGACAGTGCAGAGCCTGCTTGGGATTCTCTCTCTCCCCCTCTCTCTGTCCCTGCCCTGCTCTCTATCTCTCTCTCAAAATAAATAAACTGAAACACATATACACACAAGAAATAAAAAGTGATCACAAGTGCCTATTTAAAAGAAAATTCTTCCAAATAAGACAAGTCTTAATAACCTCAGTGATCACTTTGAAACCGCTCACCTTTAAAGTAGGTAGGTCTGCTGTTCGTCTGTACTGAACTGCGGGGGGGCGGGGGATACCTGCAGAGCTTTTGGGAGACTCCCCTCCAAAAGCCCCATTGCCAGGCCCGCCCGGGCTCCCCGTTCCTCTTGGGCCCTCTCCCCCAGCACCCCTGGGGTGGTCGGGAAACATACCTGGCCAACTGCCTCAGCAATGCAAAGAAGTAGTCTCTGCTTTTTGTCTGTAACTTTAATTGAAAGAGTTCGTTCGGCTGGTGTTTCTTTTGGGTTTACCTGTCAAGCTAATCAAGTAGAAGATCGTGTATACGAATTCAAACTGGCTTGACCAGTGACACCAAGAGGATCTGTACAAAAAAGGGAAAGGCAGCCCCAGTCTCTGCACGGGGTGGTCCCCGGGGCTTTTCCTGCTGTCTTTCCAGCAACGGGGTCATTTGGACAAATGCAAGAAGTGGGTAAAGGGCCCCAGCCCACCTACCAGCCGCCCCGCCCAGCCCCCTACACCGAACATCTTTAGACTCTTCAGACGGTGGCCTCAGAGAACCCTGGCCTGCAGTCCAGGCTCCATCCCGGCAGTAACCTGTGTGGTTTTGGCCAAATGACTTTCCCTTTCTGGAGGGAATTAAGATAAAACATGTACAATTTGGGGCACAGACGTGCTCCATCAAGGGGAGTTTTTCTGTACTATCAGAGGCACGCGCTTGACCTCAAGCCTGAACCCAGGCTGCCACCAGGGTCTCCAAGGAATGTACAGATGAGTCAGAAGCCGACCCTGACCTCCAGGTGCCCACAGTCCAGCTGAGGAAACCAGGCAGCACGGAAAAGCAACGACACCCGGTGGAACCAAAACGGAGCAGGGATTAGCAAAGGGAGACTAGGACTTCCAGCAAGAAAGACCTACGAGCTTCCGCAGAAGCCACCCATCCTGGCTGGGGCCTGTGGGCGGGATGGGCTCAATCCCCATTTCCCTCCCACCCCATCCTCTTCCCCCCACTGAGTCCCTGGCACAACCTGGGCGGGGGAGGGGGGGTAGGTGCTGTCAGAGACCAAGAACAGGGGCTCAGAGGAACCAGGAGCCTGGTCACACCCGCCAGGGGAGGGGTGGCAGGGACACAAGAGGAACACGTCAATACGGAGATAAGTGGGTTCAAATAGCAACGCGGAGGCCACTTCCCCAAACATGTCCACCAACAGCGACCAAGACATCCACCGTAAGCGGACGGGTAGGTGTGCGCACATTTCGTTGGCTCACATATACACAAGAGGCCTCTGGAAGAGACACGGGTACCACTCTGTATCCTGGGGAGGACAACGAGGGACGGGGGCCCTTTTACTTTCTCCCTTTTATTCCTTTTGGACTTTGAGCACCTAACCGTGGCGCCTTCTGCTAAAAAGTATCCATTTATCTTTCCAAACCTCATTTTTTCCCTATAATGAGACGCAGGCTCTGGCCAACCCGGCTGACTGCCCCCCCCTCCCCAGAGTGGTGCTCCCCGAGGAGCTGCGGGAAGTGCATTTTGTTCCGTCCGTGGGTGTGAGCACCGACAATGCACGGTATTTAAAGGAGAACCTTGCAGAAGTCCCGAAGCAAATGCCCCTGCTTTCACTCACTTTGTAAGTTGAGGCAGACGACCGAGTCTGGGCTCGCATTTCTCAGGTGCTCTCTTTGGACCCTCGGTTCTCACCCATCGCTTTCCCCGCGCACGATCTGATCCACCTCGAGTCCCGCCAAAGTCTGAATCACGGCTACAGGGCCCTGTCAGGCGGCGGCAGCCAGGGGCCGGCGGTGAGCACACGCTCTCAGGAAGCCCTCCGCGCCACTGGATTAGACGGACCTCCAGCGGGGATCCTGGGGGCACTGACCGGAGGAAAACAGCACACCTGAAGCAGGAAGGCAGGCGCGGGAGCTGCAGGAGTGCAGACGCAGGCACCCTGCATTCCCTGGGGGCAAGGATCACCTCTCAGAGCTGGGGAAGCTGTCAGGCGGTCAGGACAAGCACACACCCCCCGGGGGGAGGGGGCAGGAGAAGGGACGTGCCACGGCGCAGCCTGCATCTGAGCGTGTCGTTCCCTGCTCACAGCTGCCAGTGGCTTCCTAGGGGCCCCCGCTGGCTTTCCTCTGCTGTCCCCAGAGGGCCAGGTCCCCTCCTTTCCTTCAGACCCTCAGCATCCGCTGTTCCCTCCTCTTGGAGGCCTATCCCTGCTCCCCTTCACCAAACTGTCAGATCTCTGACTGAAGACCACTGCCCCAGCCCCCGGCCCCCAGCCGAAAGAGACCTTCCGGCGTGAGGCCAGCTCCCCGAACTGCTCCTGGCGGCAGTGACCCTGGTTTGCCAAAGCGTCTGCAATTCTGCATCTGTGTGCGAGTGTGCGAGACCAGCACAGCGCCCAACGGGCTAGAAGTTCCAGGAGGGCTCGCCTTCCGCTCACTGGCGAGCCCCCAGCACTTCACGGGGTGCTGGGGCACACCACAGGGAGGCAGTCAATATTTGCTCAATGAAACAATAAGCTTAAAAAAGAAGACGAAAGGGAAAAAAATTTTTTATAAAGCAAAATATACAGGAAGGGGGACGAATTTAACAACTCTGCAAGGCTTCCAGTCGGAAAGAGACGGCTGCAAGCAAAAGGCTGGCCCTGAACGGTACAGAATGTTCTAGAACAGTTCAGGAGACTGTGGAGGCCGAGGAGGAGGAGGGGGTCAGCTGACAGAGCTGGCTTCTGGAAAGGCAAGATGGTTGGGGAAGGAGGCGTGGGGGGCCTGGAGGAGACCCACACTCCTCTTGCTCAGCCTCAAAGGATCCTGGATTGAGCCCTAGAATGGCACCATTTTAAAAGAATGAGGATCATTTGCCCACGAGGGACTCCTCCCTGCTGGAGCCGCCCTGGCAAGCTCTCCTAGCAGCCCAGGAAACAACTTTCATCAGAGCTCCATCCTAAGAATTTGGAACGGGAAAACAGGAGCGGGGAAAAGTCCGTCCTGACAGTGCTTTGGGGAAATTAGGCAGCAGCAAAGCAGACACGGGGTTTGCTGTTGGGGTCTCCCCCTGCCTGTGAGAAGGGCCCCCATCTGCCCCCTCTCTGTGCCCCCGTGCCCCCAGGAAGGAGATCCCAGGAAGGCTCCGGGGGAGGGGATGCTCAGGTTTTCTAGCTCGCTGGGGGCTGAATCCGAAACACTTTACTTTCCAGCCGGCCTCCTTCTCCCACCTGAGAGCAGGACGCAGGCTCCTGGCCGGATCCCCAGGGCACAGGTGCTATGCTCACAGCGCCGGTTTCCCACCACAAGGCTGGGTCCTGGTCCCTGGCACCCCAGAGAGAGACAGAATCCCTGGGGCCAGGGACAGAGAGGAGGGGCCTACGGGGCGGTGCATTGGGGGACCGGTGTGCCTACGGACCTGTTAGCTCTGCGACCAGCCGAGCTCTCTAACCTACAGCGGGGACACATCTCTAACCTACAGCGGGGACACATCTCATGGGGCTGTCCTGAGGATTAACTAAGATAAAATGCCTGAAACATGACAAAGGTAATTCCTCTTCTCCTCTCCCTATTCAAGCTGACCCCACCTCATATAAAGATTAGTGCCTCGTGCTGCTCTCACTCTAAAGATGCTCTTGTTCATCTAACACGTACTCAACGGTTCTCCGTTCTGGGACACGACCTGGAATTCACTCCTGATCTAGGAAATGCCAGTAAAACGATTTACTCCAACACAGACTTCCCACCTGTTGCCGTTCCATCTAAAGGCTCCACCACTGGGGACGGTGGCGGCAAGCTTTCTCGGTGTACGCTTTTTAAGAGCAGGCTCCATCGTGGAGCCCAACGCGGGGCTTGAACTCACAACCCTGACATCAGGACCTGAGCTGAGATCAAGAGTCGGTCGCTTAGCGGACTGAGCCACCCAGGCGCCCCCTCGGTGTCTACTTTTTTAAGAAAACATTTTGATTTTGAGTCAAGTGAATGTGCTACCGACTCAGGAAATAAAAATGAATAAAATAATTAAGTGGCCTCACAAAGGCTACGAGTGCAAAGTTTTCGTGCGAGCCCTTTTGTGAATTCCTCGGGATTGAGAAATTTCAATAGAGCACCGAGATCTTGTTTTTTGTTGTTCCTCACCCTGCTGAAAACCCACTGTGCAAAGACAAAAATGCCAGATGTATCCCACGAGCATTGCACTACATATAGTACTTGCCAGACTCTCATTTAAACAGTGAGACGTGAGAGACGGCGTCTCGGTGATGCATAATGAAATACAGACGGATCAGGGCACCGGTGTGGCAGAGCGGGCCCGCGTGGCCCGGGACTGGTGCGGGGAGAGGGCAGGAGGCTTTAGCCCGGACAAAAGGATCCTGCTTTACATACTGCCCAAGCCACAGGAAACTGCTGACACTTGCCCAGTTTTGAGCTACAAAAACGTCTGTTTCGGAAGGAGGCTTCTTTACCACTCTCTCCTGCTAGATCACAAGACAAAACTGAACTCTGCCCGGCGGCCTCGGCACACAAGGCCCCGAACAGCAGGAGTGCTCGCCCCCCCTCCTACCTAGGACTTCTCTAGGCACCCTTCCTCCTCTCCTAGCCCCCCACCTTGCCCTTGCTAATTCTCTCGGCTGCTTGGGCTCCCTACTGCTCTCTCTCCCGGGGTGAAGCCAGGGCCTCCTTGCCTAGATGCCTGGTCTTCCACCTCCTCTGTGTTCCCCAGCAGGACCCGCCCTGGGGGCCAGTGAGGGCCACTGCGGTCTGACCTATTGGCACCCCTCCACACACACAGCCCGTGGGCCTTGGGGTGAACCTGAAAGAGAAGCGGTCACAGGAGCTTTTGCTCATCCCATGTCACAGATGAGGAGACCAAGGCTGGGCTAGCCCTCTGCTAGCAAATGCCCGGGAATAGCTACCTCGACTACATGACTTCCATTCTTCTTCTTACACTTAGTACGCATTAGGAGACGTATTTTAAAACCAAATGAGAACTTGTTACAATTTTAAAAACCGTCCACAGAGGTTGATCGGGAGGCGGGGTGGGGGGAGTCGAGTTCAAGGGAACTGCCCCACTGCTCTGGCTGCAGGACAGGAGATGAGGGTCAGAGAGAACAGAAGCCCCGGACCCCCACAGCTACATTCAGGATGCAGGCAGATCTGTAGCAGACTGGCCGGCCAACCAAGTAATTGGACCCAGGGACCAATTAATTGAGGGGAATGAATGAGACTGCACTATCCAAACGGCAGCCACAGGCCACATGTGGCTATGTCCACTGAAGACACATTAGAAATTCAGTTTCTCTGTTACAGTAGCCACATTGCAAGGGCCAGTGGCCAACTATATTTGATGACACAGATAAAGGCCGTTCCATCAAAGCGGCAAGTTCTACTGCACACTGCTGGTCTAGAATGACCCTCCAGGGTCCCAGGATGATGCTATTATTAACAGTTACAAGACTGACACTTAACACACCCATGAAACTGACGATTAGCTGTTTGGGGGGATCTGCCCAAAGTGCTCCACGAAGGGGTCGGGGGCCCAGCCGCACTCTGAACCCAGAGCTGGCAGACCATCTCCCGGGAAGCTGGGCTCTCGGCAGTAAGCCACACAGGCGCCCCTTCCCCGTGCCCCAGCGTAACGCACTTGACATTCTCCAGCAAATAGGAGGTAAGGTCACGCGCTCAAAATGAGGCAGGGACACGAAAAGCATGTTTTAATCTCAAAAAGTAATGATGCCGCCGCCAGAAGGAATAGCTCCGATCTCATCCATGCTGGTAAACGCTTTTCTCCTAAAGTATTTGTTTCAGAAATAAAGCCTTTAATTTGAATGCTTTAGGAGCCAAAATTTCTGTCTGTTGAAAATATTTGTTTCTATTGTTTGGCAGGAATCAATTTGTTAGGGCACCAGCCACTCTGGCAACGGCTCCCTTCCACTTCTTGGGGAAAATGCTTGGCGGCAAAGGCATCCGCCGCCCTGCAGCTCTCGCTCGCTCGCTCTGTTTGGGCTATCCCGGCCACAAACATCTGCAGGCACAGACAGAGGCTGTGAATCGAGCCAACCAGCCAGCGCTTGCCGGGACTGAGCCGCTTTGGGGGTCATTAGGAATATACGACTGGGCTTGGCGGACAATCCACTGAATTTGATTTGCACAATCAGAGTCCATTTCGCTTTAATTATTTTGCAAGCGGTCCAAGACCGGTCACCCAAATGGTGGGTGATTTGCCCACAGAGCCCCATCCCTTGTGGCATGAATGAGGTCTGGGGAGCGAGCAGCTGGAGAATTTCCGGGCGACAGGCTCCATCCTGGCTACAAGAATTAGGTCACCAAGACACCCTGAGCCTTGGTTTTTTCATCTGTAAAAGACACCCCCCCCCCACCCTGGCTCACGGGGGTGGCTGCAAGACCGCATGGCAGGAAGAAGGAGAAAAACTCCTGTAAGTTAAAAAGGTTCCACAAAAATGGTAGCTCTTTTTCATTTCTGCAAGGGTAAAGTATCTTCCAACTTCCTCACTTAGCTCCCTTTTTTGAATGCTACGGGGGTGGAGGAGGGGGCACTTAAGAGACAGATCATGAAAGTTAAAAGCTATCACAGTTATAGGTGAAGTGCTAATAACTTCATTTTGAAACTGTCAGGTCGGGTTGTTTTTTTTTTTTAAATCACAGCTGTGGCTTGCACTAGAACTCCACCTGTAGCTGCGTTCCCTTCTCACGTTTTAATTAGCAAATAAAACTCCGAAAAGCTCTCCAAATGCTTTTTTGCCTGGAATTTATCAGTAAAAGTTAAAAGGATGCCGAAGTGGCTCCTGGGGGAAACCAAACATGTAACAGGCGTCGATCGACGCCTCAGACGGAACGGCTCATGTCGGGCCCGGAGATGCCATGTCGGAGCCAGCTCTGATTTTATCTGAGCAGTTAATTTTCAAGACTTTCGGTGCCATGTTCAGCGAGCAAGGTTTGCAACATCCTGCCATTGGCTGAGACCTGCTGCCAGCCAGATGGCCCAGCAGAACGACACTCGTATGGCAGAGAGTGTGAACGTCGTGCTTCCCCGACTCGCTCCTGGCACCGGCAGGAAACCTGGGTGCTGGGCACCAACAGGTGACGCTGCAGGAGGGCTCCCCGTGCCCACAGCCGAAATGTGACATTAAAGGGGCCATTTAAATCCTCCAAGAGTTTCACCTCTAGCTGCGCCAGATGCACAGGACACCAGGGAGGAAGAGGGGCTGCTCCCAGTGTGCCCACTCTGGGCGCTGGAAATGACGAACCACCCCCCCCCCCCCATTTTTCAGCTTTCTGAAAAACAGCTGCGGGGATGCTTTAACTCAGCTAAAGAGCCATCGCTAACTATGGAACACAGACAATCGATACACACAACTGTGACAAACTACTACTAGGTAAGGGGGCTCTGATACTAACCCAAATCCAGCACGCTCAGCCAGCATGGCCCCCAGTACCCTCCCAGCTCTGACCGGGCATGAATAGCCCCCTCTTCTTCCCAGGGCCACATGGGGTGCCAGGGAAAGGTTCTTGAGGCAGGAAGTTAATGCCAATTACAAGGCATTCTGATCTCTCTGTGACGGCTCCAAGTTCAGGTTCTCGGCACCGGTTTTTCCCCCTCACACTGCGCTGTCTTCTTCTAATCGCACAGATGCTGCTTAGCTGGGCCTAGGAATATTTCTCTGTAGCGCATGTTCTTGGTTCCCTATGGGTTGTGTCTCTGGTGACAGGTCGAGGGGCCAGGGGGACGAGAGGACTCTAGTCTGGGGGTGAAAGGCAGCTCCCAGTAGAGCATCATCTACAAAAGGACACCTCCCACCCCACCCCACCGGGCCCTCGCTCGGCAGTACCAGCCAGGGGCCCAGACACCCGGGCATCGCCCATGCGGCATCAGGAAGCAGCTCGGGCCAAGCGGCCTCAGTTACGCTCTCTGGTTACTTCTCTGCCCAGGCCACTCCATCGCAGGCAGGAGGCCACAGGCCGTGAGATTCAAGCAGGCGGCCAGCGTCCCTCCGTGCCAGTGTTCACACCCGATTCTGCCAAGCTCATGTAAGCACAAAGGAACCATCACCACAGATCCGCAACGATAATCGAGATCGTCCACGATCGCCAACAGAAACAACCAGTTACGTTCAGGACACTCCACTAATTCTGGAACCTACAGCGACATAGTTACTTTATCAAGATTTTCCACAAGAGTGGAGACCAAAGAGGATTTCCGGGTGTGCTCCTGGCTGCCCTCCCCCCCTCCCCCCCACCGAAGTGTCTGTGTAAGGGGTTTCACCGGATTCCTATACACCTGTATTTCACTTAAGAAGCTGTAGGAACCACCAAGCGCAAAAGCCCCGCATGTGTGGCTGCGGCACCCGGCCTGGGGACGGGAGGTCCGATGAGATCAATCCGCCTGTATCCAGAAGACTCTCAGAAGACAAGCTATGACCGGTTTCAGAGCACGTTTGTGAAAACACGGGCCACAGAGACCAAAGGCTTCCCTCCCAGGGGACGCTACACAGCCCGAATGCTCCAGGAAACCGCTGCCCTCCCGCCCCGCCGCTGGGTCAACTGACCATGCCCTCATCAGAGCAATTCCCGAGCCCCTCGTGGGAAAGACAGGGCACAAAGGGGCCAACAAACCTCGCTGGTGTGCAGAGGGCTTCTGACCCGGGGAAACAACCGGCCTACTGTTAAGGCAGAACACTACGGGACCGGTACCCAGACTACCTGGGAGCGGACAGGAAGGGAGGGGACTTCCTGTCAGCAGGACTGGGGACAACTTCACAGGCGAAGCAACAAGAGGTGGCCTTGAGGGATGGGGGGAGAGACTCACTGTGGGGGGAAGGGGGCATGAAGGAGGTTTCCGGAAGGCCTAGAGTGGGCAGAGGTAAGAAAACTAGCCGCAGCCCCAGTTTACAGACTCACGCTTTACATGCCTTGTCGTCTGAACCACCACTCTGACCCTACAACACACGGTCATTCCGGCCGTTCCCCCCTCACCTCCACGGTTCAGAGGTGAAGGTCACCCGACCGAGAACACACAGCCATGGAGCGAGATTTTCTGCCCCTAAATCTGCTCCTTCCACTCCAGCAGAAAACTCTCAAAGGCGCAACAGGCTTGGGGCTGACATCGCAGCAGCCGGCTCCCAAGGGCACAGAGGGAAAACTCGAGGGCTCCTTCCTCTCCTAAAGTTCCGTGATTATGTCTTAACTGAGGAGCAGGTGAAGCTGCTCTCCCCTTCCGTCCGCGGGCGCAGGCCCTCAGTTCGCTGGTGCCAGACCTGCTCTGAGAAAAGGCAAGTATATAGCGGGGTCTCGCATGCCAAAGTCACTCATTGTTTGCTGGGTCACTAAGAAAGGCAGGAGGTGGATCAAGGGACAGACTGGGGGCACCTAACGAGGCCCCGAAGGTGCATCTGACGCTGCGTTGAGTCGATGTGTTGTCGACTCTCTGAGGCTACCAGTGATCAATGCAGGTCTTTAGAAAGCTCATTCTGGCGGCGACAGGAAGGATGGATTGGAAGGAGGGGAGGCTGAGTAAGAGCAGGCCCTGTAGTTCAGCAGAGAAGCCACGGGGACAAGGGACAAGGGTCCCCAAGGGTGAGAGATGTCCAGCCTGAACGCCTGGGGGGCAGGCAGCTGCCCAGGGAAGTCTGCAATGATATAAGGAAAAAGGAAAGAAACCCAAACTGTCTCTAAATTAATCCTGAATCAGCTTCAGAGGATAAAGTAAATACAGGAAGCAGCCGCAAGAAGAGAAAATAGGATATACTAAAATGGAATTAGGAGCCTGGCACCAAACAGCGGTGGAGAGCTGCCCGGCCCAGCTGCCGCCAACTTCTGCTTGCGGACCCCACCCCCGGCGCTTTAAATGCTCACGGGGGTCCCGGAACCAATCAGCGCGGGACCTGTCAAATCTGACTGCTGGAATAAAAATGGAAAGGCCGAGTGGCAGCCGTAACATGGAATTTCCTTGTTTTTATTAGTTTAAGGCTCTTAAAGAGTAACTTTTACATTGGGGAAAACTTTTCAAATATGTACTACTTGAAACTTAGATCCAAGCTACTTCTCACATGTTTTCAATCACTCTGCTTGCCAATTTTACTAGTTATCAAAAGACATTTGTGGTTTAAAGCAGGAGAATGGGCTTCCCCCTCCCAGTACATCTGCCCTTTCCCGGGGTGACCTCACCCCGTTGGATCCCTGAGCCGGCCGGCTGCCAGAAAGGCCCAACGGGGCGGCCTGGGGTGTGCTACTGGGCCCTGCAGCTGGAAGACACAGACTTGGCAGTGCAGGGACACCTGAGCAAGGTTTGTTTTTTGTTTTTTGTTTTACAGAAACTGGTAAAATCCAGCTCGTTGCTTTACCGTTGCCACGTGGATGCATCCAGCAACACGAGTCGGTTCCTCAGTTTTCAATACCTGCAGCTAAAGCCATGGAGCTTTGGGGACCCTAATGGGCTGGTCGTGCCACATCCTGGCTCAACGCTGAGGCTGGCCGGAAAGAGAGTGACGGCTCCCGGTGACCCGAGTGTGATTAAACCAGCCAAACTACGCAAGCCGTTGGAGGTCTTCTGCTTCACTAAGGGCAGACCTCCCAGGTCTTCACCAAGAGACCCTTGTTCTGTTCTTGAGGCGCTCACCTACCACAGCCGGGAGTGGCTACACTTTTGAGGGGGTCAGACCACAGAGGTCTCCTGTCCAGTGGCATGCAGCTCCGTGTCGTGGCTGAGAGGACAGAGACGGGCAGAGGGACTTTGAAATCTCATTGAAAACAAAATGAAACACACACATGGGTGTCCTGAATAGTTTGCCTGATGTAAATTCAGAGCAAGGCCTACTAAGACGACAGGTGCACCGGGTGTGCGAGCTGGAAGGAGGCGCGCTCTTTACTGCACACGTGGTGGCGTGAGCGCCGCTTCCTGCCCATCCACGTCCACTCAAGGGCCCCATGGAGCTGGGCTGCGTCTCAGCGGGGCCTGCCTGCTGGCCCGTGGGCATCAAGGGTAATACTGACTCCTGAGAGATTACAGGGAAGCAGGGGGCGGGTGGCAAATGGCTACCAGTCTGCCCCTTCCCCATCCACGCCAAAAGGCAAACGAATCCTGTCAAGTGAGAAACTTCAGATGTAGTTTGTTAGGACAGGCTCCAAATTTCTGGCATCAACATTTATTTTTAATCGAGCCGATTTTTTTTTTTTTTCATTTCGAAACCTGTTAATTCCATGACTGAGAATTCATCAAGTTTCAGGCTGGAATTAATTTTAGCAACCGCTTTATACCAAAAATATTAGTAGATGGGAGCTGTGGAACCGGCCTCCTTCGCACGCTGTCATTGCCAAGTCTGCGTGTTCACGTTCCTTTCGGAGAGTGTGGTTCACGCCGCCGACAGAGCGGAGTTCTGAAGTCAGTGAGCTCTGTCCCCGCCAGAGAGGCGCGCAGGGCTGTGGGAGTGGGGCTGGCCATCTGTTCGCTGGCCCTCCTTACGCAGAGCTCTGTCCCCTCCCCACCCAGGGTGGGGACTGTCACCACACACACCCATCCGCCTTTCAGCGAAGCCGTACGGATGACACACCTACTCTGGGTGGGAGCCTGTGCCCACAGTGACTGGCATGTCTTCATTCTCATGTCTGCCCATTTGCTGACCTTCTGCTCGAACCTCACCCTCGAGAGCAACCGTCCCCACCTGGAAGGCCGCCCGCAAGAGTGAGAGCTCCACGTCGGGAGGCTGTTGACTGGCGTCTGCTCTCCCGAGACACGCATCTGGCTTCGCTTTATTGGTGACAGAAGAAAACACGGCCCCTGCGTCGGCAGGGACCCGGCCACGCACGAGTGTCGCCAACACCATCGGGCAACAGTAACCACCTCTGGGCTGATTCTGCCTAAAAACCTAATCCCCGTGACACCTCCTAGAGGGCGGCTCTGACCTGCAGGTGACTGCATGGAGCTGCTCGAGTTCCGCTGGGAAGGGTTCAGAATTCCGGGGCCTCAGTCCTTCTCCCCCTACAATCGTACGGATACGGGTCCTTCTTGTCACCCAGAGGCTGAGCCCAGCCGGTCCCCCGGCGAAGCTGGCAGACGCCTCTCCCCACGGGCGAGCACTCTCTGCTGAACAGGTCGACACCCCCAGCACAGCACTATCAAACCTCCGGGTTCCTTTTTCAAGTAGAATCCAAACCCAGCAGCCCCGGTCTCTTCTTTGGGCCACCCCAGTCCTCAAAGAGCAGCCAGAACCCAGGGCCAGGCTCGCCCCGGCTACCAGGTCCCCAGGGCTTTGCCGCTGGGATTCCCACCCACTGCGGCTTGTGATGGGGTGGCCTCCCGGATTAGCTCCACCTTGTCCCGTACATATCGCCAGGAAAAGCGACGCCCCTGTGACTTCTAGAATGTCCAGCGTCTAAGGAACCTGGAAAGCTAACTGGGGCTCAGCCTGGGGTGGGAATTTGGCTCAGACCCTCCCTGCGCCCAGACGTAACCCAGACGGGGACCGGCCGGAGGAGCACACTCCAGGGCTATGGAGACGACGCTGTAGTCTAACAATCAAGCCAGGATCTCATCTTCCAGGCTCTTCGCTCTAGACACACCCTTCAGGAGCCCCCAAAATGCTTACATGCCCCCCCCCGTATGATTTATCCACGGGAGTCTTATCTAAGACCAGCATGAAAGCACGCCGTCACTCATGAACCAGAGGGCCTGCCGAAGTCCGCACTCCGCTCTGCACTGGCCGCCGCACTGCCAGCCCTTCAAAGCCTGGGCCGTAACTCACGTAGGTACAGAGCTGAGTGAAATTCTGCTCACACCTGGCATGACTTCCTGGAGAACGAGAGTACCTCCAGACTTGTTAGCGAATTTAAAGAAAAACAAAACCAAACCAGGGGTGCCCGGGTGGCTCAGTCAGTTAAGCGTCTGATTCTTGATTTCGGCTCAGGTCATGATCTCGCGGTTGGGGTTTCGAGCCCCGCACTGGGCTCTGCGCTGATGGCACGGAGCCTTCTTGGGATTCTCTCTCTCTCTTTGTCCCTCCCTCACTCACATTGTTGGTCTTTCTCAAAATAAACAAAACACACACACACACACACACACACACACTCCCCACCTAAGACATTTTCCCACCTGGCACCCTCACTGGTGACGAGGCCCCATACAGAGCACAGACATGGGCCCAAACAGCAGCATGGACTTTGGAGCAAAGAGTGTGCCACTTATTTACAGCGTCTCCAAAGCGTTGCAGGCTCTAACTTGAATATATATTTCACACAGTACCAAAACTTTTAAATATCCACGAGAAGATTTCATTTTTATAGGCAATAAACATTAAATCTAAAGGGCTAGAACATAAAAAGTGTTTTAATGCTATATAAATCACCTTTCCCTAGACAGACTAAATCTCCGAAGGTTTTAAGGACTGCAGTATAAATTTTTATGGCAAATTATCTACATAGAAATTATCTGCATGAGATGCGCATTCCTTTCTCATTTACATAGTGCTGACAATCTTTTCCGCCCCAACAGCCAATCCAGTTCGGGGGACTCCAACGTACAGGGGAAGTACAAGAGCCCGAGCCAGGAGGAGATCCCCCCTTCCCTCTCTCTGCCCATCGCGCCTCCCTTTGATGCAGCTAGGTCTGTCCACTGTTCCACAGAAGTCTCCGGCTAACCCACAGCCCAAATGGGTACGGCCACGCCAAGGATGAAAGGGACACTCACAGGCTGTGCCCCAGGTACTCGGCTGCCTGCCGAGTTTCTTGTGGGCCAGCGCCAGCCTGCTCGATCCCCCCAAACCGGTGTTCTAAGAACTTTCTCTGTTCGAGGCAAGTCTTTCGCACATGGCTACGTTTTCCAGGTTAAAATTTTCAATGGAATCCCAAACAATGTAGAAATTAGGAGCATTCAATCAGGGAGCAAAACAGGATCGTGGTACCAAGCAACATTTTATTATATCAGCAAGTTATCAAATTTATAACCTGCCCCCCAAAATGGAAGGAGACTCAGAGTTTCTATTCCCTCTCAAGAGTTATTTTCTGGGGGTGCCTGGCTGGCTCAGTCGGTTAAGCATCCGACTTCAGCTCAGGTCATGATCTCGTGGTTTGTGGGTTCCAGCCCCGCGTCAGGCTCTGTGCTGACAGCTCGGAGCCTGGAGCCTGTCTTCAGATTCTGTGTCTCCCTCTCTCTCTGTCCCTCCCCGGCTTATGCTCTCTCAAAAATGAATAAACATAAAAAAATCTTTTTAAATTATTTTCTGGTAACAGAACAAGAAGTAGCAGGAAACATGCCTGCTTTCTGGCCTGCTATTAATCTTAGCCAGCCGTCTGAGGAAGGAAAAAGAGAGGTTTCTGGAAATGTTCTCCCTATTGGTTTTATCCATATAATAAATATTAAAGTTAATTTTTTGTGCCTCTCATCTAGGATGGCTTTAGGTCCTTTAATGGTCTAAAAATTTAAATACCGCTCTCCTTCATATTCTTGCAGGGCCTAATTAAACAAAAATAGATCTAGCGCCACAGAACTCTCCACAAGAAATGAGAAAGGAAGAAGCGTTTTGGCAAAGGGGCACCCATTTTAACAGACTCTAGCTTGGATGGAGAAGCATTAGCAACGGACTGATGGCAAGGGAAAGGATACTTTAAGAGCATTTTTCAATTAAACAGTCACTTTCTCCTGAAATAAAAATCCACATAGATTTTTAGGCTGCACATAACATAGTAATGATGAGCCCATTTCCTCTGGCTCATTACAAAATTTTCTTGTTGAAGTGGCAGTTTCTGCCCTGGACGTCTAAATGAGGGTAATTAGAAGCCCACAATAAGTTTTGAAAAACAGAACCACCAGAAGACGCTCCAGAATATGGTACCACAGCGCTCTGCTTTGCAAATGAAGAAGCTAACGTTTTCTCTCCAGATTAAACGACACTCGATGCCAACTAACAGCAGCTTGTGTAATCTTATTTAAAATGTGCTAAAGCATTACACCACTTCACCAAATGGGAGAGAACGGAGCAATACCAAAGCCTAAGATGAAAGGAATCTGACCGACAAATTGCTTCTCGGTGCCGTTTTCTCAAGGGGTCCACCGTCCTCCGCTTGCCCTTGGTCAGCCTAGGGCGAGGAAAGGGACAGGACGTGGACAGTCTCACCGTTTAGATCCATGAAGGACGCTTCTGGGGTCTGACTCCTTCAAAGACCATCGGGTGAGTCCCTTGCCCCTGGTGGGTCTGTTTGTGGGGACAAAAGGCTAAAATGGGAACTGCCCATACCCACACGGGGCTTCCAGTCTAGGGTCTGTGTGAAGCAAAATAAGGCAACCTGGCTCGTTCACAGCAGCGGCGACAACAAAGCCTTACATGGAATATGCTTTAACGTTTATTGACGCTATGAAATGGAAGAGACGATGAAAAAAAAAATGAGGTGTTCTCTGTACAGAAATTCAACACCCACACCAACTGGTTTAAAAACCCAAATGTCACAATGCCTTTTAATTTGGGGGGGAAGGTAAAAATTGCAGACTACTGCCCCAAATTTAATAGCTGAACCCAACAGCCCCAAATTTGGAAATCAAATGCCACCATCTCCTTGAATCCTTCCCTGTTCTCCCCTGCCTGCCCTCTGTGGCACGTGCCACATTCTGCATGGCTTTCAGTTATTAGTGGGTCCTCTTGGCCCTACTAAATACAGCTCCTAGGAGACAGGGGAAGTCTTATTTTGTATTGGACTCCCCAAAGCTCCTAGTGCAGGTTGGAAATACATGCCTATCATTAAGTGAAACTTCGTCAGATGCACATTCTTAGAAGATTCGACTCGAGGAGCTCCTTCTAAACAGCCAACTTCCCTGGAGTGGAGTTCTCAATGAATGATTGCACCAAGTGTGTCTACATCTAATACTTAAAACATCTTCGAGAACAGAAGCACAGGATCTGCGGTAATTCTGAAAGTTCCCTCCATAGGAAAATGTTCAAAACGCGATACAAACACATTTTTAAAAAATAGCAAAAAAAAAAAAAAAAAAACTGCAAAGTGATCTAACACTAAATAAGAATAAAGACATCCTATTTAAGTGACCAAAGAGGAGTCGAAAATAAGAAGCAAACAGCAGCTGAGACTACGTCAAGCCACACTTCAGAAATAAAGACGATCTCACAGTGTGTCACGTGAGAAGCAGGTGGCAGTGACCACAGCCGTGGAAAGGTCTGAGGTTAACCACTCCAGTTCACGAAGTATATAAGGATTTAAAAAGTCGAAGAAATGCACTTCAGAAAATAGGAAAGCAGATCTGCATTCTAGCAGCGAGAGAATATACACAAAAGAGACTCCAGCTTATGTTTCTCTTGCAGAGACCCTCCATCGTGCCCCAGGCTAACCCACAGAAGCACCAACTTAAAAACGTAAGGCGTGTGTTTCGCTCTGACCCCAGTAAGTCCAGCGCAGGGCCCTGCCAGGTGCTCTGCCCCCTCCAGCCCCGACTCCTGCCCAGGATGGAAAGTAGGCTTGGCGTTCTGGCTGGGTTGGACCCAAGGCAGGAGAGAGGGGGGTTCTGGGGGTAAGAGCCCTCCTGTCAGTCTGCTTTGACCAAGCTCTCATGTCCCCTTTATGGTCACTGTCTGGACCTTTGTTATTTCTGGAGCTGACACCCTGCTCTTCTCTAAATGCCCACTTACCCCACCCACCATGCCAGGATGGGGTTCCTGCTCTGAGCCGACAGACTCCCCAGCGCCCGCACTCTTCAGGTCTGAACACTGCCAGCTTCAGATCTCCTCGTCCTGCCTGTCTGCCACCTCCCGTGATGCCGCCCTGGTGCTAAAACCTGTTCATCAGTGACCCCGTTTTTCCTAGCACTCTCTTCTTCCAGTCCTTTCCAGCCGCTGGCTTTCCTTCTCCCCAAATCATTTGGGACGCCCCACCACACACCAGAAGAAATGGATTTACTTTCAGGCCAGCCGTGTCTCCACTACAAACACCCTGGTATCCCAGCTAAGCTGAGCAGGGGTGGAAAAGCTTGGATTTCGAGAAAACAGAACATCTCCAATCACTACTTATGAAAGGAGAGTCAGGGTACTCTGCGTGTAGCCAGCAATATTGGATTTGCAATGGCAGGGTTCC
>CM053564.1:30053499-30231981 GCA_028646485.1 Cryptoprocta ferox
CTCTCTCTCTCTCTCTGAGCATCAATTTTCCTAATCTGCAAAACAGGAGTGATACTAAGTGTGTGGGGTTTGGGGAGAACTGATTCAATTCGGCCAGCTTTAATGACCGTCTCCTGTGTGCCAGACCCGGGGGAGAACGGAAAGACTGAGCCTCGTTCATTCATTCGTTTGTTCATGCAGTTGAGGAAGTGAAATCACCACAGTGAACATGACCTTCGGGCTGACGGTATATAGGGAGGATACAAACCAGTAAGTGTTAAATACATTTCTTTATTTATAAGTAAACACAAATATAAGCAGACGTATGTAAATCTGAAAGCAAACATGAGTTTAGTTTAATAGCCAGTGGAATTAAATGAGATAAAACCTGGTGCCAGGCACAAGGAAAACACTTAAAAATGTCTAGAGAGGGGCGCCTGGGTGGCGTGGTCGGTGGAGCGTCTGACTCTGGATTTGGACTCAGGTCATGATCTCGTGGTTAATGAGTTCGAGCCCCACATCGGGCTCCACACTAGCAGGGCGGAGCCTGATTGGGACTCTCTCTCTCTCTGCCCCTCCCCAGCTCACTCTCTTTCTCTCTTTCAAAGTAAATAAAAACTGAAAAAAAAAAAAAGTTTAGTGAATTAACTGTCTCTCAGTGAGCTTTATCCTGGAAATCCCTAAATTTAACTCTATATTAACTTTACACATCACAGTTACTTTGCCTTGGATGTGCTCTCCTGGAGTGAGCACACTGAGGTCCCCACGACTGCTGAGCTGCACATAAGCCAAAAGACACCTAAGAATTGAAAGCTTCTAAGCAAAATCAAGGTACTGTCCTCACTAGATACCGTTCGGTTTGGGTTTTCACGCCCTGGGTACTAGGAGGAAGAAATGCCGTTTGAGAACAAATGCTGTTCGGGGCTTGCCCAGAGCAGAGGCTGTGGGTCCTGCCCCACTGGCTGGCTCCTCCCGGAGGCCCCCGTCAGGGACAGGGGGTGTCCATGGCCCAGGGTCCGTGCAGGTGGTCTCAAGGCTGGTGCCAGTGTCCTGGGTGGCTCTTGCCCTCTTTGCCAACACACAGTTCAGAAGGGAAGGGGCAGAGGAGCGGGTGGTTACAAAGCGGGCAAGGAGGACGGAAATGACACCAGCACCTCCAACGCCCTAAGTCAGGGTCGCCCTCCCAGAACCTTCGACTCACGGAGCTCCTTTAAAGCCTCACTTCCAGCATCCGCCAGCCCAGAGGTGACCCCCCACCATGCTGGGACCCCATTCGCAAGAACATCTATTCTTCGGCACAACTGCTTTCCCAGATCTGTGCTTGAGACGGGGTGGGGGCTGCGTGGTGGCGGAGTCCTGAGGTGAGCCTCAGGGCCAGGAAACGGGTGAGCCTCAGGCTGCCTCCAAATCACAACAGGGCAAATGTGACCCAGAGCCAGCAGAAGGAAAGGGACAGGAGTGGCCATGTGGGGCCTCCCACAAAGGCCAGAGCTCACCTGACCACCACCCCCCCCCGGGGAAGGGGGGCACTGCTGCATTCTTGGGGATAAAATCCAACTTCAGCCAGGCTGGGGTAGATACTTACAGGAACAGGACCTTCCAAATACGCACCGCCCATGGGGGTCCACACACGGGACTGTGAGCTTTCAGGGAGCAGTTGCGGGCCGGGGTGGGTGGGGAGAGGGGCTGTTGGGCCCCCTGCCTGAAGTGCTGAGTGTGGCTGAGTCAACAGAAAAGTCAGCACAGAAAGCCAGCGCCCCTCTCAAGGTTAGTCCCTGCAGGCTCCCGAGGCTGGGACTGACATCTGGCAAGGTCTCTGGGCTTGCAACCGCACAGAGATTCGGGTCTACCAGGAGACAGGAGAGGCCTGCGAAACTTCACCTGCCACTCGCGGAGTGCCTTCCCAGGGGGTCACAGGGACCCTGGGGCCAGAACTGCCACCTGCGTCTCACACTCCTCCTCGTGAGGGATGACTGACTAAATTGGAAGACGTTAAGAGCTTAGACCAGTCCCCATCATCAGAAAGAGCGAGGCAAAACGCCCTTGGAAAACATGGATATTTACAGGCTAATTCACAAGATACAAAGAGACATCCTGAGAGCACTGAGCTGGGCCTCGAAGGGCAAGGGAACTCTGAGGTCTCTTACGTCTTCTCTCTTTCCTCTTCCCCTTCGGCCCACAGGAGCAACTGCTTCTCCCACAGCATCCATCCCAGAGGCCTCTAGATCCTCCTATGGACTGTCACCATTGACAAGCCACTGTCATCTCTGCCTAAACACTGCACAGGGGGATGTGGGCCCTCGCCTCATGCCCCCTCCTTGGCCGGAAACCCTCCCTGGGCAGGGCACCCCTGTACCTGAAGCTAGCGATGCTCCTCGGGGAACTGGAAGGTTTCTCCCCGCCTCCAGCCAAAGGAAACAGACCTCAAAACGCTGGCCACATGAAAGGCTCGTGTGTAAAAATAATTCAGTTCAACAAGTATTTCCGCTACATGCAAATCACAGAACGAGACGCTGCAGAGGGCACACACAGACAGGAGAGAGGAAGCTGGTGCTTTAAAGTGCCTGAAACCCAGCGAGGAAGCGAGGAGACCAGAGTGAGTGGAAGGCTCCAGAGAAGAGCATTCTGTGGCTCTGGCACCACCACAACTAGGCAGAAGTGGAGCCCAGCATTCCAGAAGGCAAGGGGGAAAACGGCTTCGAATCACTGAAGATCTCATTAGAACAAATCCCCTGTTTATCCAACATCTGCGGTGTCACTGTGTAAATATCCATTAAAGTGCCAAGTCAAGTATTAAGCACTTCTATGCTAAAGTCAATGTCCTATAATGCACAGGACTTTGCAAAAAGGAGGGGGTGGGGCGGGGGAAGGACATTAAACCGAATTAACTGTAATCCATGAAATTGACAAACGTGTGTGTTTCGGTCTCAAGGCCCCACCTATTAGGTCCGTTCACCTCTCCTGGAGAAGCCTGCTTTCCCAGGCACCCTGCGCCGGGATACTGTGCAACTCACCTACCCTGTGGGGGGTTGAACAATCACCTTTCCAAAACTGCACCTGGTCCCCGAGATGAGTCCCTCCCACCCCCACCCCAGGAGCACACTGCCTTCCCCACCCCTTCTACAAACCTGCACCGAGGCAGTTACGGGACAGAGAAAAGCACATATCAAATCGTGGGAGAAGAGCAAAGAGTTCTGGCGTCAGATTATTTCTGGGAATCCGTCAGGAGGACTCTTAACTACAGATAAGATGAGAGATCTCGAGGTCTGTGGCCAGGGACTCCATTCCCCCAATTTCTCAAGAGCATCTGGCACACTGTGGGGGGCTCTCTAACATGAGCTAATAAAAGCACAACAATAAACAGAAGTAGCCTTCTGAACTAAAGCCAACTCTGTCTGCATGTACATATTATACAGATCGCATGCAAGCCAACAATTTCTATATTATGTTAGTTTCGTCCCAATATAATTTCAATAGCTCTATTGTAAACAGAAATTACTGGCAGGGTTCTGATTAAAATGATGGCAACATTCCGTATTCAGACTGTGTGACAGACTCGCCCCGTAATATAAATAACTTGATCGAAAAACAAAACAAAACAAAAAACAAAAAAACCCAGGGTGACGAGCACCATTCCTCCACACACAAAAAAATCGGTGAGATAGGAAGATTAAATGAACCATCCCCTTCGCAGCCTAAAAATGTAAAAACGGAGCCTGTAAGGCTGGGCCTGGGAATCAGTCACCGATCTGGATTCTCTGGTCCCCATTTCCAGTGACTCAGGGCTACGGTACATTAAACAACAAAGGGGGACATACCACCACACAGAGGTGCTGTTTCTTAGAATATGCGGGAACAGTGGGGCTTCACAAGCCTGCAAAGGCTTTATTCCTGATTCTCAAATCCCAGGACATCCTGAGGTGGGGGATTCCAGGCCTCCAGAGACTCCGGAGGTCACCAGGTCATCACGAAAGGAAGACTCTCTAGGAGCCGGGCGGGGAGCGGGGACCACACGCATGCTCCTGTGGTTGGCTCCTGTGGGAGCCCGCCTCAGTGGCTCCCATCCGCGTACCACACACGGCACTGCGCCGGGTCCCAGGTTTCAAAGTAAACAGGTCATGGGAGGCGCCACCAAACTCAGGTTCTGAGTGGGAGACCAGGAAGGGCAGGCCCCCTAGTTTCATTTCCACGCACAACTTCCCTTGACGATCCTGTTTTTTTCCTACAGTGAAGTCGCACTTTGATGGTCTTTGATGATCATGACAAATTTTCATTTTTTTTTTCAAATTTCAGGAAAATAGGTCTCTGAAAAGAGACACTTAGGATAAGTAGGCTAAACCGAACGCTGTGTGTGGGGGCGGCTCCACGGTGTCACTGTCAGCTGGTCATCGGCCCTCCAGCAGGGACTGCTAGGTGACTAGTCACTGGCACCTCAAGGAGTTAGTGGGCTGGCTTACGTGCATGCTTATTTATTTACTAGCCTCATCGGCCTCTTCCTCTAGGAGAGTAGTTCCTTTTGCACTAATTCACTGTGCTCCTAACATCTGCAACGTTGCACCAGGCAGCCCGAAGCTCATGGTCTCAGTCCCCAACCGTGTGAGGCAGGAACAGTAGAGTAACACAGACCGGCCCTGCCAGACCCAGCACTGGGCTAAATGCTGTCGCCCTGAGCATCCGCACTGAGACCCCACCGCCGCCCTAAGGAGTCCTTTCTCAGACAAGGACACAGGATCAGAGATGGGGAGAACCATGCCCTTGGCCCCACAGCCAGGGCCCAGCCCTGCCAGCTTTCTGAGCCAACCTCTCCATTCCCAGGTGGCCTGCCTCTCCGGAGGGCAGGGGACAAGGCTATCACAGAAGACGCTGGTCAGCAGGACTCTGCCGCTGTGTTTTCCCACAGAGATGAGGCCAGGCTCTACGTCTGTCCTCCTCCCCCCAGCTGAGGGCCCAGTGCCAAGGGCCAGGGCAGGCGGTCAAGGCCGGCAAGGGCGTGATCATCCTCGTGGCCCCTTCTCCCACCAGCCTGCTGCCCAGACGCAGAGGGGCGCTCGGCCCCATTTTGGGAACCAAGTTTCTATATTAGATTCCGACCGTGACTCAGTTCCGGTGTGATAGAGTGACTCGGCCGTCCTGCCCAAGTGCAGAAAGGAGCCGCCGTCATTTCTTTTCCCCCACTCTGTCTTCCCAAACCCCCCAACTGGGAGGTTTCTGGATGCCCGAGTAACACGGAGTTGTTGTTCACTCCCTTTTCTCTGCAGACCGAATCCCCGATCACATGATTCGGTGGCCCAACAGGTTCTGTCAAAGTGCTGAAAAGGCAGAAGAAATTCCTGACAAATCGGGAGCGTCAGAAAATCAATTCCCAAATGCCATGTAATTCACTGACAAGCCCACCGGGGCATTAGTATTGAATGGGAACGGATTTCTTTTCTTAAAAAAGGACAAAGATAAGAGCAAGAAACATATTTACATTTTGTCTGCAGACCAGGGCTCTCGAGCCGGCAAGCAGGAGTAATGAGAACAGCTCGTCACAAACAACTCGGGCCTGCCAGCGATGAAAATTAATGGGAAGGTAAAGAACTCCTTTTGATGCTGGAAGGGCTCCAGTAAAAACTGGTCTGTACATGGGAACACGGTGTCAGACTAAGAGAGAATCAGCTTGTCTGACTTGTGGTTTTCTTGACAACATTCATCTTCCCTTGGCCTGATACAGGGCAATTAGTGCTTGTCAGCTGAATCATGTGTTATTAAGATCATTCAGGCATTTTTTAATTACGGTTAGCGAGACAGACAGTAATGAGATCTCCAGCAACTTAAACTTCCCACTTCCTTTTCAGATAAATCTTAAGCTGCCTTTTTTTTTTCTCCCCCCTAGTGATGTTTCAAAAGAATTGTTTATTCCTGCAGGTAGATACATGCAACCTGGCCCCGGCTTCCCCCACGCCACATAAAACATCGACTGCCGGGGGTGGGGGGGGGGCACCCCCCAATCAATCAGACAAAGACACCTTTCTCAAACATCTGCTCCCTCTGCTGGGACGCGGGACAGGCCATCTCTGCTCGAGGAAATGCTCTTCGCAGGGGATCCTGCTCCGGAGGCCTCTCTGGATCGGTGGCGCGCCTTCCAACCCCGCGTGGGCCCTTTCTCGGCTAGTTTCTCTCCCATCCCTGAAAAGGGTCACAGTCTGTGCTTGATCCGACGTGAGCCCCAGTCCTCGGCCCAGGAGCTGTTCTTCCCGATTAGCTCTTCCAGTCACGTGACACCAAAGCCCCAGGAAGCATAAAAATGATTTAATTTGCTTTTATCGTCTATATTTCATTCGATTTGCTTTTAAATTAACAATTCTCAAAAAGGTTAAGGTGCGGTCTCTGGTTCGACTTGAATCTGGGTTCATAATTTTTGTCTTTTTAAATGCTCCCTTTACGTCGATATTTCATGGAGGGAGTAATTTCCTTTCCTGGGAGATTTCAAATTTTTACGGTCCCAGTTCTTTCTCTTTATACAGCCAGGAGCCAACGTGACTTCTGAGCTATTCCTGGTTCACCATCTGTTTCTTTACGAGGCCAGCGAGAGGGGTCTGGGGGACGCGCGATAAGGAGGAAAGGCCCCCAAAGCCCACTCCTGCGGGGGGACGCGCCCCCTCCTCAAAAATCCTCCCTGAGGAGGCCGCTTCTGGGGAATACGGACTTCCGAACACCTCACGAGAAGCTTCGATCACCAGTCAACACACTGGAACAGAACTTTCTGAAGGCAAGTTCTCCAAACCTTATGACCCGTTCCTAGGGGTATTTTTGCGAAAGCCATTTTTAAAACTCCTTTTCCTAAGTTTGCTCGAAATGTTCCTTTCGGTGGCGCACGTTATGTAACGCTTCCTGGATATTCCTGTGCTTGGAGTCCTGTGTGCCTTTGGTTGTTTTCTAAAGCCAGCCTTTTTCTGGAGGTTTTTATACAATCCTGGACCGGTGTGCACTGCAGTGCACAAACCCATCCTCCCTCCCCACCCCCCAGCAGAAGTCACCTGTCCAGTCCGAGTTGACTCCTGTTTGTCACCGCCCGCCACCAAGGCTCATGAGCAGGGAAAAGGAGAGCGTGAGCCTGCAGCCCCGTGCGCACACACACGTACCCCAACGCAGCCGTGGGCTCAGCCTGTGCTTCGTGCCCAAGGTTCACCCAGCCGGGCACCCGCTGCGAAGCCACTGTGATTCCTCTGGTCAAGGCCAATCCTACAGGCAAATCGATGCCTGTATCTGGAGTTGCACCGGGGACCCTACGGGCGACCCGCCTGGCACCGAGGGAGCCCACTTGTATCTTCCAGCAAGGCCAGGCCATGGAAGAAGTGGACCCCACTGGGTGAGCCAGGCGAACCCACTGTGGGGGATCACACTGACTGAGGAGACCGCTGGCTGGGCCTTGGGAATCGGGCCTCCGGAATGGGAGGCGGCAAGCCCGAGAAAACACTGAAGGCCACGGGAGCCATGGTATGACCAGCCACATCCAATAAGACCACCACTGGGTAAAACCAGTTTCATCCCAGTAAGGCCAGCCTCACCCCTGTAAGACCACCTTCATCAGGAAGGAACAGCCTCATCAGGTTAAGGCCGGCCTCACCCAGCAAGAAGCTAGCAGCCCCTGAGAAAGAAACTCCGACATGCCAGTGGTTAGAATATACTCACCTAGAAGAATAGAGCAGAAAGCTCTGGTATTTAAAGGGCCAGAAACTAGACATAAAATAGGGAAAAGGAAGGGAGGGACCCACCCTATTTTCAGTGTCCTTGCACAGGGTGGATGACTTAGATTTTACATTAAAGCCATCGGGAAGGGACACAGAGGGACAGGGAGGGGGCCAAGGTCCCCCAAAGCTAGCAGGTGGTGCCCTGCATTCCCACGAGCAGCCCCACGCCCTCTCCCTGGGCTCAGTTCAACAGCACAAGTCAGCCCCGGGGGGACGCTGTGCCTTACAAGAGTTGGCAAAGGCCCTGGCACGCTATCTAGGTTTGCATCACTTACAGGGAATGGACAGGGCCGGGACGCCCTAGGAGAATGCAGACAGGCCTCCCAGCCTCACGGGACTTTGGAGAAAACAGTTTCTTCTATTAAAAACCCTGCGAGCTGCTGGTTCATCTTTTTGCTCTTTATGAACAGCACTGTAAAAAATTAATCGTGTTAAAAAGCATCGGTTTGTTTTTGGGATGACACAACTGCACTGCTCTGAACAGAAGCGCGTGGAGTCCAGCCACATCCCGGCTAGAGAGGCACTCCTGGGTCCTCCGGGCCACTGCCAGGCTGGCCGCCCGCTGGCTACCAGGTCGCTGCCGCTCTTCTTCCCTTTTTATTTTTGCCAGCCTTCGCTGTGCTCATTTAGTTACCTCGATTCCTCACTCTGCCAGGATGTCTGCTTCAAACACCACCTAGCTAAGATGCTAGTACCTGCCGCTTGCTGGTTGGGAGGTCAGTCCCTAAGAAGGCTCCTCCCTTTTCAGATGGCACGCACTGAAAGCCACTGCCTGGCTCATAAAAGGAAGTGGTGCTGGTTGGGGGGAGGGGGTGGGGAGGGAAGAGAAAGGGAGGACGCTCCCGAGTGTGGGGGTGGCAGCCCACAGTAACGGATTCCTCTCTCTTCTGACTCCGTGCTCCGGTGCACTCTTAACACACCTAACACACCGCCGTGCAAGAGAAGGTGGTCTGTTCTGCTTTGGTTTCTGCATCCCTTATGTGCACACTATCTGCACAACTGGACCGGACCAGGAAAGAACCAGAACTCAAAGTGGACTCCAGGGTGGGGGAGAGCTACATGGGCATGTGGGGGTAAGCTGGCAGCACCCATCACATTCACACACGCCCCTGTCCGCCTGTCCGTGGACCCCTCCCCACCCCCGCACCTTGCAAGAATGTATCCTGCAGATATATGTGTAACAGTGTCAAGTGGCACGTGCACAAAGTTCTTCGAGGAGGTGCTGTTGGAACAGCAAAGACTGAACACAACCCAAGTACCTATCGGTGGGGACCTGGGTCCATAAATACGGCCATCAATAGCTTCTATAAGCTTCTGCCACATTTGGGAAGCCTAAAAAGCAGTTAGTTTTTTGTTTTGTTTTTTTTAATTAAGAAGCAAGGTATAGAAGACGGTGCATAGTATGCTAGACTATGTGTACACAGAGGATAATAACATAAATTCATATCTGCTTCTGTGCATATAAAGAAATTCTGGAAGGATACTCAAAGAAATCAGCAATAGTAGGGGCGGGGAGGGCAGACAGGAGACTGTCCCTATGCCTTTTGTTTTGGAGCCATGAGATTGATTGAGTTACTTGGAAATAGGGAATACAAAGAATTTAGTGCAATTGCTGCTATAAAAATGGTCCAACTTTTCCGGAAAGTTCAGGGAACAGGTACCCACGATTTTAAAAATAACGCTCACACGACTCACTCAGCATAGCTTTTAGAAATTTAACCTAAAGAAATAATCAGACATCAGGAACTATCATCAAAACCCACACAGATGTAGAAGGATATTCATCCCAATGCTTAAATATAGTACATGTCTAAAGTACTAAAAAGCAGAAAAAGATCGATTTAATGGAACATGGGGAATACTGTACTATATATACGTAACTTCAACAAACTACATACTAATTTCCTTTAACATGGAAAGATAATTTTTTTTCTTTTTTTAAAAAATGTTTATTATTTTTTGAGAGAGAGAGAAAGAGAGCAAGAGGGGGAGAGAGAGAGAGCGCGCAAGCACACGCTAGCAGGGGAGGGGCAGAGAGAGAAATCTCAAGCAGGCTCTGCGCTGTCTGCACAGAGCCCGACAAGAGACTCGATCCCACGAACGGTGAGCTCATGACCTCAGCCGAGATCAAGAGCCAGAGGCTTAACCAACTGAGCCACGCAGGCGCCCCTCAGAGAGATATTCTTAACCTCCCAGTAAACTCTCCACTGGGGAAAGATCGGGAACGCTCGTTACACAAAAGTTTCCAAAGTGCTATACCACTCACCTAGCTGTATATTTACATAAAGGAGGTTTCTGGAAGGACGTGTGCCAAAATGTGAACAGTAAGAGGACTAGTGGTGACTTTTGTTTCCTTCATTAGATTTTGTAGCTGCTCCATTTTTACTTGCCTTCCTCACTACTGAAAATCAGAGGGACAAAGTCATTTCCATTTTGCAAAGAAACATTAAAAAGGTCAAGTAGGGTTGGGGTTTTTTCCTCTCGGGCAGAATGCTGAGGCCCACATAATAAAGAGGGGAACCTCAAAGGCCAGGACAAGAGGAGCGCTCGGCCAGGGCACAGAGTCGTGCCTGAGCACCACGAGGATGGCCTCGCTCTCACGGGCCCTGACCAAGCTCAGGCCAGGTGCTCTTTTCCTGGTAAACAGAAACCGGAACCAGAATAGCGAACACAACACCAGGGGCTCCGATGGGGAGCTGCAGGAGCAGAAGGGTTTTCACCCTCCCTTCTCTTCCCTTCTATGTTTGGCACAAACAGTTCTCTGGCTTTATTATAGGGCAGTGTGACAAAAATACATTCTAGCGGCAATGAAACACCATGTCTAACAGCCAAGTGTTTTCAGTTAATAAAGGGCTCTGCTTATAATAAGAGAAATCGCTGTCTAATTCAAAGCGGCTGAAATCTAAGCCCTCACCCTGATTTCTGGGTGATTAGCGGTATTTTTTAAAAATGAGAAGAAACAGCACCCCACCGAAGGCACGGCACACAGTTTATTGGATCTGAGAGACTGTGAACTTGTAAATCAAAGTGGCCTGGGTTTGGAACCTAGCTTTACTACTTCATGAAAAACTGCCCCGGACAAGTTCATCTTTCCAATATCCCCCCTTCCTTGCCGGTGAAACAGAGAGACCCTGTTGCCAGGTCCCTGTGCAAGATGCCGGGACTCGGCAGCAAGGACAACAGGCCCCAATTAGCCTCATTTCCCCTTCTTGACCTTCTCCTAACCATTTCTAACCAACTGTTAAACACGGAAATAGGCTAGCCCCTGGCACCGGGAGGGCCCCGTTCAAGGGGCCAAATAAAGGCCTGCAACAGAGGCTACGGATGAACGATGCATGCATTCTGGAAGCTCTGGGGTAGGCGGGCCCCTTCTAGCGGCAGGAAGCAGGAGTTCAAATGCCCTAGAACTCAATGATCCCCAATTCTTTGCTTTAGGTAAAAGTGAGTTCAATGGTCTTCACACGAGACATTCACCACAGCCGGCGAGTCTGTCGGTTTTGCTTCAGGAACCTTGAACCTCTGCCTTGGACAACAGGTGCTCCTGGTTTCTCTCCGCCAACCAGAGGCCGGACTTGGTGGGACAGGGCAGCGCGAGGGCCTGTCACTGCCCAGCCTGGGGACTCAGGGCCGGGGTCTGGACGGCCCCTGCACTGGGGATCCGAAAGGATCACGATCCCACGAGTTCCCAAGAGAGCCCTGCACGGAGGTGCCACGTCATAACTACTTCCTTCCTCCCCCCTGCGTCTTGCTCCTCTCCGCTGCCGGTCAGGTTAACGAGCTCCTGGCGAGTGCTTCCAGAAGAGTCCGAGGGCTCCTGGGGAGCTCAGACTCCTCGTGTTTCAGCTGCTTTTTAAGTAAAATGCAGATAATGCTACCTGCCTTCTATTCACCTTTAAGGATGTTGTCGGGATTAATTGAACGGGGCACAGTAAGCTCCTATTTCCTCAGAGAGAGACACTGGGTACGTAACAGGATATTAGTCCATCAACGGTCTGCTTTAATGTCACCCCCCACAAAGGGAATGTACCATTTCATTCTCATCCTGACTGCAATAACCCTAATTCAATTAAGCCAGAAATCACATTCCCAGCAACAACGCTTATTTCAGGGACAATGGACACCATTCCAGGCTCACGGCCTGGATGATACTAAATATAATTTATAGTTTACTTTTGCGGAGGTATCCCGAATATTCGAAGGGCTACACAAGGAAATGCGGGCACTATGGGTCTCATCACTTGGCAGTTCACCGGTCCTCATTTTTCGGTAGAAAACTCACCATTATTGAGCAGAAACAGTGGCAAAAGGCATAAATAATCCAAGGAGAAAAGACATCTTAAAGTTGCCTTTTTAAAATGGAGACAATTGTAAAAATTGTCACCTAACTCCCTACATTTGAAATAAGAGAACATAAAGAGTCTTCAACAGATACAATGAAAGTCACCGTAACTCTAGTATCCTGTAAGTGAGCAGATGAGGGATATGTACATAAAACACCCCGATCGTGAAAAGTTTAGGCTGTAAGTACAATAGATTACCATTCACACAGATATATATAAATAGCATAAGTTGCTTTATTTTAAAAAAAAAATTTTTTTTAATTTTAGAGAGAGAGGGACAGAGAGAGAGAGAGAGAGAGAGGGAGGGAGGAAGTGAGCAGGGGAGAGGAGCAGAGGGAGACAGAGAATCCTAAGCAGGCTCCTGACGTGGGGCTCGATCCCATGACCCTCGGATCATGACCTGAGCTGAAATCAAGAGTAGGACACGGGGCGCCTGGGTGGCTTAGTCGGTTGAGCATCCGACTTCAGCTCAGGTCATGACCTCACAGTCCGTGGGTTCAAGCCCCGTGTCAGGCTCTGTGCTGACAGCTCAGAGCCTGGAGCCTGCTTCGTTCGGATTCTGTGTCTCCCTCTCTCTGCCCCTCCCCCACTCACTCTCTGTCTCTGTGTCTCAAAATAAAATAAAGACATAAAAAAAAAAGAGTCGGACACTCAACCGACTGAGCCACTCAGGAGCCCCCACTGCCTTATTTTTTAATACAGATATATTTCCACCGCACAGAAGAGCCCAAATTCCTACGTGCCCCCACTCAGCTTCATCAAATTTTAACATTCTGCCATCTTTGCTGTTTTTAAAGGAATAAAATCTACTCGGAGACTCCTTCTACCTCCTCAGTCCCATTTTCTTCCTCCCTTCCCCAAAATAATCACTTTCCAGAATCTGCCACTGGCCTTTCTTGAGAAATCTCTCTACATTTTCTAGCTCTTTAGGACCCCACGGACAACACAAGGAATGGTTTTACACATTTAACACAGAGACAGGACCGCGTCGTGCACACCCTTTAGCAGGCCTTCCGGGCTCCACGCGGTGTCTGCGAGGTCCAGCCACGTATGGGCCTGTCCTCCAGGGCAGCGCTGGACGACGGCGACACGCCTCCAGGACCCTGATGTGCTTTCCGTCTGCCCCCGTGTGCCGCCACGACCGTTCTCGTAAGTGCCTCCTTGCACACGCGCCCAGACACCTCCAAGAGTGCTCCGTGGACTAGGAGCCTCCTACAAATCACTCCGGTGGTCATTCGGCTCAACGTGCCCCCCGACGGGACGGAGGTCACGCTGTGAGCCCTCGGTATACTCAGACTAAAAGTCTTGCCACTCTGAGGGGTGTGTGAAGGGCAGAAGGGCGTCACTCTTGAAAGCCATCGCCTCACTGAAAACGACTCCTCTTGGTCCTCACTGCGGGACCCGTCCACACGGAGCCGAGGCCTGTGTTCTGCCGAGCCAGGGGCCCCCAACAGCGCCAGCGGGTCAGACCACAGGAGGGTGAGCCCCGCCATCGCCCGAACCCTGGAAGCTAGGATCGCAGGCTGGCATCCACCAAGGAGAAGGGGCTCAGACAGCAGGTGGCGCGCTGCAGGGTCCCGAGAAGAAAATGTCAACCTCCAGCTCTGAGCCCCCGCCCCCCCCCCAAGCAGACAGGGAGTCCAGCGCCGTAAATATTTACAGAACTGATCAGTGCAAGGCACTCGGCAAGGGTTTTGTTTATTTATTATTTACAGACTTCATCAGCATCTATCCTAAAATCGCTCGTTACCAACTCAAAACAAAACAAAACAAAACAAAAACGCAAAACTCTCTACCCTCACAGCTTTATCTGAACAACCTGAACAGGGGAGACATGAAAACCCTCGCACAAGGGGGGAAATCCAGCCGAACCAGCTCTGCCACTTTCGGTCAGGCGTGCACGGCTGTGAGGTCTCCCTTTAGTTCGTATTCTCGAGGCTTCCTCCAGAAACAATCTGACAAGTCCCTAGACTCTCTCACCCGTTAATTTGCAGACAAGAGTTGAGGAAGGGCGGAGAAGATCCAGCCTTGCCCGGACAAGCACACTTTCTTTCCGTCCCCCGGACGCCCCTTCTGGAGCCGGGGGCCCACGAACAACACGACCGGCTGCGTGACCTCGAAAGGTGCGCCGTGGTGCTGAGGGGACATGGGGATCAAACGGCAGCAAGGTGCTCAGTCCCCTACAGGGTGAAGGAGGGTGGGGGACGGCTGCGTCCATGTCGGGAGGGGCTCGAGAGAGTTCGGGGAGGGCGGGCCCAAGACACAGGGACGAAGACCTGGCTGCCCCGGGGACGGTGGCCCAGAGTTGCCCACCTCGCTCGCACGTGGGAGGGGGTGGCCAGTCCACTGCGGGCGGTGATGCGGCCCTACAGGGAAGCGGGCAGCGAGGCGACGGGGGAATCCCTCGCAGGGCAACAGTGTTTAGACTCAGGGGCGGCCAGGGGAAGACACCGGAACGAGGTTCCTTATCCTACGCCCTCCGGCCCGTGCGCCCACAGCAACCCACCCCCTCGCAGAAGCCTCCTGACCTTGGCTGACCTTGAGCCATGCCATTTCCCTCCCACCCCCCGCCATTCCCTTCCTCCCTCCTTTGCCGCATTCTCTGCCTCCAGCGTGCCCAGCGCTGCCCACGCCTGCACTCAGCCCCTGGCTCTCCTTCCTTCAGATTCCGTCCCTCGGGGAGGGCCTGGGGCCCGTACTGACTCCCCCTGCAGCCCCTCCAGCCCTCATGTCTGTGGAGCACCTACTATGCGTGCAGGGAGTTTGGCACAGAGGGGACAGTCCTGCCTGGTGTCTTGAACACTTCCGCTGATTTGAGAGGTCTGTGAGGCCGCCCCTCCTGCCCTCTGGGTTTTTGGCGCAGACCTCGATTACATCCCAGTCATGCCCAAGGGCACACCTGGGCTCACCCTGGTCTCCTCCCTCCCCTGCCCCTGAACATCAGGTACCATGTCCTCTGACTTTCTCACCTCTGACACCGGCCACAGGCCCTCTTAGCCTTGGACCCAGGCTCCAGGCCCTCCACCCCCTCAGCCGTCCAAAGCCAGAGGTCTTCCTGACCCATCACTGCGGCTGTCGCACTGTCCTCCTGCACAAAGTCTCCAAGGGTCGGTTGGCACCCCCATGGCACATGCCCGGCTCCCCAGTCCCCGTACTCTTCTGCTGGGCCCCGCACTCCCCGACTCCCTTTCCAATCCAGCCATGGCATCCTCAAGTTCACAGGCTCTGCTCCCGTGTGCGCCCCTTCCCAAGACCCTGCCCCTTTCCCTGCCAGCCTGGTGATCTTCATCCTTCACCTCCCACTTCAGACGGTGCCACCTCCCAGAAGCCTTTCCCCACAACTCCTGTACCAGTGGCCCTTCTCCCGGCGCCTCCTAAAGCACGAGCTGTCTGCCCCTTGGAGTTCTGTGCTGCTCACGAGCCTTCCTGCAGTCAATGTGGCTGACTTTTCCCCAAACAGCCCATCGCCCGGGTAAGGGAGCGCCCCGAGGGTCGCAGTCGTCATGGATCGCAGAGCTGTGGGACCAGCGAGTGCTCCTCCCAAGGAGCACCAACAGCTCGTACCGTGCAGGGTAAGATGGACCGAGCAGGGGAGGTTGGCCTGCAACTGGGGCAGAGGTGCGGGGCCGGAGGGGAGGAGGCGGGGGAGGGGCAAATTCAAGCAGCCCCCAGCAGCCAGAGGAGGGATCAAGGCCAAGGCTCAGTGAGCAAGCAGGAGGACAGAAGCCAGCTCTGCAAAGGCGGGGGTGGAGCACGGATGAGGCTAGCCTCAACCCAACTGAAGGGAAGTGAGGCCACCAAGCAACCAAGCCCACAGGACTAGCCTTCTAACGCTCTGACACTGAGGCGGCATTAAAGGTTAAAGCCGCAAGTGAGTGATTAGTTGGCTTAAAAAGAGAAGAGCAAATTTATCTCAAGTCCGAGCTTCTGGACACACCCCGAGATGAAGGTCCAGAGAGGAAGGCCAGCAGGGAGCGCGTCGGTCACCTGACGCACTCTCTGGCTTCCGTGATGTGCCCCCACCCAGGTGTCAGGGAGGACGCACACAGCGTGCGGCTCAGAATTTCGCCAGTGTCCTAGGGGCCCGTTCTCACCCCCCAGCCTTCCCCCTCTTCCCTGGCGGCAGAGCCTCAGATCTGCCACAGCCATGCCACTTGGCACTCCGGGTATGCCTTCACCCTGGTCACTGCCAGTACCCAGGACGTGCAGGGGCGTCGCTGTGGCTCGGGCTGTGGGACTTGCCGCCTGGTGGCCAGACTTGAAACCAACAGTCCGCCGCTACAATGGGGCTTCCGAAGGGCCACCTGAACAACCGGACGGCTGGCCCCCGAGCCGGCACCACCGCGCACGTTCTGGAAGGCACCTCTCTGGAAGGGACCACCATACTCTTCCCTGCTCTGTGTACACTTACGCATTCAGAAAACAGAAGAGGCTTGTGGAAACACAGAGCACGTTAATTATCACCACGGAAAATCAAACCACACTGAAACTTCAAATCTAACTTTCATGAAACTTTGTGAACCTTCTCGTACGCCAATCTCCCCCACAGGCCCCAGTGGTGCCCTCTCTACAAGCTTTGAAGTCAGAGGACAAAGCAGAAGCACCTTTACGTCAACGTTTTATGGCCTGTGTTGTCTGGAACGTCTCAGGGTTGAAATTCTCACGATTCCATTTGCCACCAACAACTTACGGAGTTGTTGATTGCATCAGCCGTGAATGATCAGCAAACATCTATGCCTGCTCGTTTATCTACTCTGGTTTAATTTGAGCCCTTAAAATAAATGTTCGTGTCTGCAACAAAGGGTCTGATGTGATTCTTTTGTCTGGAGACTATCAAATGAGCACTCCAAAGTGCTTCCTTTGGTAGATGTCAAGGTCATTTGCTTCGCCAAGGTCTCTCAAAAGCACCTGCTGTTTTCCTTTGAAACCACTAAAATCTAAGTCCCATGAGGGCAAGGGCTGTCATAAGCCCCAGGACCTAGCACTGTGCCTGGCTCTTACCGAACACATGACAGAGATGAGCTTCATGAACGAGGGAATGAACCTCACTGGTTTGTGGCCACCATGAACCGCGCTCAACACATCCGTGCACCTGCAAGGTGTAGGCACAGGCTTCCTCCAGTCATGAATGTCTGGGTTCACGGACTACATACAAATGTGTGAGCACATGCCGGCTGCCCTTGCAGCTGACGGGTCAGAGGCTCCCCTGTGTCCCGTCCGGCCCGCGTGCGCCAGACACCCAGCCCTGTACAGCACCGATCATGACAAGGCTTAACGAACATCAGACTTTGACGCCACTCTCTGCCAAGGGGCTCGTCTGTCATCTGAAAATAATACACTAAATCATACAGGATGTCTAATAAACATTTAACGGCATGAGAAACACAAGAACTCTCCAAAGTGCAATTCTTAAAGGCACAGAGGCCACTGCAACTGAAAGAGAAGATTTCTCTTGAGCTGATCTGCATGAACATCAGTGCCTCTACAGCATCCAGAAATATGTTCTCAAAAGGTCATGTGCATAAGCGTCCACTGTGAAGAATAAAAACAGTTGTTCTGGGTTTCTTGACGAATAAGAATAACCACTCTGTGAGCAGTGCAATTGCTGGGGGGCATGTGCAGCCAAACAAGCAGGGCTTTGTGCACCTGGCCCTCAGCACCCCAACTCCACACCGGGCGTGGAGCCGGTGGAAGGACAAGGCGACCAGGCGCTCGGACCTCGGATCCCAGGAACCTAGGCCCCAGCCTCCTCTTCCACCTGGTGGGCTTGAGGCCGTGGGCAGAGACTCAGCCCTCTCTGGCTTTCAGCTTCTTCATGACAGACTCTCAGAGGACCGGTCTCCTTTTGGGGATTCTGCAAAGCCTTTCGGACAAATGATGTGTACCTCGCGAATACTGCTTGGCAAATAACATTTCCCACCTTTTAATTTTTTTTTTAATTTTTTTAAGTTTATTTATTTTGAGAGAGACAGAGAGAGCATGAGAAGGGGAGGGGCAGAGATAGGAGACAAAGAATCCCTAGCAGACTCTGTGCTGTCAGTGCAGAGCCCAACTGTGAGATGACCTGAGCCGAAACAGAGAGTCAAACGCTTAGCCGACTGAGCCACCCAGGTGCCCCTCATGGTTTTTAGAATTAAGGTGGCTCACTAAGTATGTTCCCCATCTTGATGAAATATTAAGTTTGAGTTATTAAAAATAAATGCCATCGTTAGGGAAACACAAATCAAAACCACAAGGAAATCTTACCCTCACATCCATTAAGGATGGCTTCTATCAAAAAAAAATAAATTAGGGGCGCCTGGGTAGCTCAGCCGGTGAAGCGTCCGACTTCCGCTCGGGTCACGATCTCACAGTCCATGGGTTCGAGCCCCACGTCAGGCTGGAGCCTGGAGCCTGTTTCAGATTCTGTGTCTCCCTCTCTCTCTCTCTGCCCCTCCCCTGCTCACTCTGTCTCTCTCTCTCTCTCTCTCTCTCTCTCTCTCTCTCAAAAAAAAATAAAGACATTAAAAAAATAAACAAAAATAAATAAATAAAAATAGGTAAATAAAAAAATAACCAGGGGCACCTGGGTGGCTCAGTCGGTTGAGCGTCCAACTTTGGCTCAGGCCATGATCTCATCGTTCGGGAGTTCAAGCCCCGTATCAGGTTCTCTGCTGTCAGCACAGAGCCCGCTTCAGGTCCTCTGTCCCCGTCTCTCTGCCCCTCCCCCACTCACACTCTCTCAAAAATAAACATTAAAAAAAAAAGAAACAGAAAATAAGTACTGGCGAGGTAAGGCAGTCAGAGCCCTTGTGCACTGTGGGTGGGACTGCCAACTGGTGCAGCCGCTGTGGAAAATGTTGTGGCCCTTTCTCAAAATATTAAAAACTGAACCACCATATGATCCAGCAAACGTCTGGGCATATACGCAAGAGGACTGAAAGCAGGGCCTCAAAGAGCCATCTGTACGTCCGCGTTCACAGCAGCCTTACTCACAAAAGCTGAAACATGGAAGCGACCCAAGCGTCCACCCGCGGAGGAACGAATGAGCAGAGCGTGGCCTATCCGTGCAGGGGATACTACGCAGCCTTACAAAGGAGAAGCATCGTGTCCTGTGCTGCATCGAGGAGTAACTTGAGGACACGTGTGGCGCGAAATAAGCCAGCCAGGAAAAGTCAAACATGGTTACGATTCCACTTCCACGAAGCCTCCAGGCATCCACGGACACAGAAAGCACCGTGGATGCCCCCGGATGGGGGATGGGCAGTTCATGTATAATGGGGACAGAGTTTCGGTCTCACAGCATGAAGAACATTCTGGAGATGGATGGTGATGGCGGCTGCCTAATAATGTGAATGTGCTTACTGCCACTGAGCCATACCGTTAAAAATAGTTAAGAGAGTATCTTCTCTGTGTACTTTACCATTTTAAAAATTAGGAGAAAAAAAATCTGCCATCACATACACATTACATGTGCCTCCTGACCTCCTGATGGAAATACATACCATCACCTAGGAAAGAATCTAGCTCCCCACCCCACCTCCCAAAAGAGCCCAAATTTGATCCTCAGATTTAGAAATAGATTTAGGGTGGGGGTAAGAAAGGAAGGGGGGGTGTCCTGGTCAATTAAAAGAATTAAAAGACTGATGCATGAACCAATCACAATGTGAGGGTCTTACTTGGTTCCTGATTCAAATTTTAATTATGATATTTATGGGAAAATGGAAATTTGGGTATGAGTGGATAGTTGATATTAATGATTTTTCTTTTTTTTTTTTTTTTCCATCTGAGGGGACTTACGGAAATGGACTGTGGTTGCATTAAAAAGAAAGTCCTTATCTTTTAAAGATACACACTGAAATATTTATGGATGAAGTAAGATCCGCTGTCTGGGATTTGTTTCAAAATCAAGTTGGGGTGGGGAACGGGAACGTACTGTTAGAACGAGGTTGGCTGTGAGCAGATAATTATGGAAGCTGGACGTGGGTACGAAAGGATTCATTGGGCTCTTCGGCTGGGGTATGTATTTGAATTTGGAACCAAGTTTTCCAACTACACTGAACAACAGAGGGTATTTATCCTTTCTGAACTTTAAATTTCAGGTGTGACATTTCCAAACACATACCTGGCGCCTATATATTCTAAGAAAACCAACAAGACAGTTACCCCCACACCAACCCTGGCAATGAACAATTTAAGGCCACCCTGGGTTGCAAATTATACCAGGATTTTAAATATGCCCCTCAATGCAAATTAGGTGAGTATAAGCACTCAAAAAGAGGAAAAACCCACCGTGTGCAGGCAACCCAGAGGGAAGGGGGCAGGTCCTGAGCCCGCCCAGCTGGAAGCCATCTCTGAGCACCTTCTGAGCCTGTGTTAGGGGGGCTGGTGTTGAGAGGGTCACATGTCACGGGCAGCTGTTCTCTGTCAAGCTGAAGGGCAATTGCAGGCTGGAAGGGCAGGCAAATAATTCCACGGATGGGCTGGTGTGATTTGTAAAGTGAGCCAAACAGGAACGCTGTATCATCTACCATATGACATGCTTTATTCCATAAACCTACCAGAATGTAAGCTCCTTATGGGCAAGAGTTACCTTGACCTCTCCTCACCAACCCCAGAACCAAGCAAGAGGGTCTGGCCCATGGCCAGGTGCTCAGTACGGGCTTCCTGAGTTACTGCTTGAACACAGGTCAGAAATACACGTTTGCAGAAAAATATCCAAAGGAAACGAATCGCAATGTTCACGGTATTATGACTCTGGTGGTGGGACTGTGGGTGATCGACAGAGCCACCCTGGACGTGTGCAAATCCCACGCATGCTCCGAGGCCCAGCAATACCATCACCACATCAGGACCCTTCGCCACCCAGCCCCCAGCCCTAAGCCCCCAGCCTACCCCTGGCTCACCCTGCTGCAGTGAAGGTGGTGTGCACCTGCCTTCTCCTCTCCAGGCAGGAGCTCCCAACAGCCAGTGCCGGAACGAGCTGGGAAGCCCCAGGATCTGGGGCAGGGCCAGGCAGTTTGTGAAATTCAAAGGACAGAAACATCTCAGTCCCAAAAGACTGGGGCAACAGTGGGTTGCAAATGTGACACCTGTTAACTGACCCTGAACAGCTAACCTACTGAGTGTGGAAATGGATCTTCCACATAGACAACCAGCTACTTCACAGAGTTTCAGATGATCAGCCCAGGCCAAGAGAGGGGAACTCCGAGGCACAGAGAATGACCCACCAGGACAGAAAGGATGATCAGGAGCGCACGTCCAACTACCAGGTGGATGCAGCTGACGTCCAACATTCAAACTCCCACCGCCGGCAGGAAGGAGGCAGGGCACGCCCTCCCGGAAGCAGAAACGGTGACACGAGGCACGTGCCTATCTCCTCCTGCCACCAAGACCGAGTGACCATCTCTAAAGCAAGTCAGCACCTCGAACGTCCAGAGACTCAGGATTTTGAGTCAGAGGAACTAGTCCAACTCCTGGCTCGTGGCAGTGACTAGCCCGGGGCCCTGGGGCAGGTGCAGCAGCAAAGGACCTGGGGCAGAGTTCTGGGTCAAGGCCCCTCTCCCCCGTGATGCCCACAGACTGACTCACGAGGGTGCCACACAGTAGAAATTCCTTCCTCACACTGTTGTTTGTTTTTTTTTTAGGTATGATATTGGGTATATGGTGTTTAAAAAAAAATGAACACGTTCTCTTTTAGAGATAAATACTGAAATATTTACAGGGAAGTATGACATCCTTTCCAAAATTCAAGTAAATGGGGGCAGAGATGAAACTAGACGTAACATTAGGTCCTAACTGGTAAAGCTGGCTGGCGGTAGGAACATGGGGATCTCATTCTAGTTGCCTCTCTACTTTGGGGTCCATTTGAAATTTTTCTTAGGCGCTCTTCTAAATACCAGGAAGCAGCAATGCTAGCTTCTTCAAGGGCCGTTGGTAACAACACATCTAGGGCTTCTCCAAAAAAAAAAGAAGAAGAAAAAAGGAGGAGAGGAGAGGAAGAAGAGGTGGTAGTGGGAGTAAGGGAAAGAGGGACAGGAAGGGGAAAAAAATCTACTACTGTCTTTAAGACACTGCCCAGAAAGCTTGTAGAAGGAGAAAGAAAAGAAAAAAGGAGAAGAAAAGAAAAAACAGTGTGGCTCACTGAGAGAGGAGTTTATTGAACAAGTAAGTTATCAAATCAGCGGAGAAAACAAGCCGTGTCAGCATTAGATCATTAAATCAGCATTCTGGCAAAAAACAATATTTCCAAACGTTCTGATGACAGCTGGATCAAACCCGCCAATACTTGACAGTAATAAATACAGTTATTTGGGAAGAGAAATAGGGAGTGACCTTACAGTTCCACTGAAATATGCCAAATAAGGGAAGCTCGGAGCTGCAGGAAATGGAAAAGACCGGCTAATATTTGGCAAGCTTCCTTTATGATCAACAAATTAAAATGTTAAGGAAGCAATTTGTTGAGAAAAGATATTTTTAAAAGGAGCTGAATCATGCAGGTTCAGCCCCGGATATGGTCAATTGGTAATTTTAAATCATTTGGTAAAAGTTGATGTTTTCAGCCCCCAGCAGTCGCACTGAACACATCACCGAGTTCATCACCGACCCGCCTCCCTCCCAGCTCAGGTGGAGGCGGGGCCACGCGGTCCCGGTCTCGGTTTCTAGCAGCAACTCGGGCTTGGCTTAACTCCGGTTCACAGCGACTGCAAGGTCAGCTGCCGTCGGAGGCGCTTTCACGAGAGGAAGAGAAACACGAATGCGGCCCGAGCCCAGCTTTAGGTTTCCAAAGACACTGGACGCCAATCCATTTGCAATCATTAGCCATCTGACCTACTTTGGATCCAGAAAGCCCTAGGGTTACTGGATTTCTTCAAGAAAAAAAGTAGCAGCAGTGTACTGGTTTCCAGGATCCAGGGATAAATAGCAAGACGTTCTTGTGATTAAAAAGCCACTCCCATACGAGGGGCCAAGGTGTACCTTCATTAAGCCGCCACGCTTCACACGGTGGGGGCGGTGGGGGAGGGAGGGGACAGACTTTATAAATAATGGCTCACATGATTGATAAGTCAATGAAGAAGAAACCGTCCAGGGAAGGGCCGGGAGGGGGTGCTATCTTAGGCGGGGTGGGAAGGGAACACGAGACCTGGGTCCCGAAGGAAGTAAAACCAACTGAGGCAAACCAAAGCCGACCTCTAGGATGGAACCCTCCCCCCCCACCCCCCGAAAACAGAAACCAAAATGCTTCTGGCGAGACTTCTGTCCGTTTGCTTGGTAACAAACAAGCTGCTTTAGCTTTGTCATAACCTTGAGGAATCTAGATAACGGCCGTTTTCTTTTTTTTTTTTTTTAAACACGAGCTCCCTGGTAATGAGCCCTGCTCCTCGGTAACCACTGAAACACAGTGTCCAGTGTTCAAAGTATCCTCTTCTGGCCTGAGCACTGCACTGAGCGGAGGGCCTGGGCTGTGTGCTCCCGACATTCGCTTGAAACGCCGGCCTGGGGCCACGGATGCCCGACCTGACCCCTGAAGGGCCGCACTATCTGGAATGGCCCTGAGTGGCCAAGACCAGCGCCACTGTTGGCTGGCTCCGAGGAAGGGGACGTTCAGCTCCTGTAAGAACCGCAGTGCCAGGTGCCCCCCTGCCCATGGGAGACCAGCCTGACCGGAGGAAACACGTGGGGGGAGGGGGCAGACAAATTCAGGTGCACTGCTCTCCGCACATTTCACTCTCCAGGTCGACTGCCCTGGAGGTCCCAGAATTGCCCGGGACTTAGTTCTGCCAGCTGGCCTAAGGCCGTCTACTGGTCCCCACCCCGCCACACCCCCATCCCCCAGAATGGAGGAGAGAACGCCCTCCAGGTGTTGGAAGTTCATTAAGCAGCTGGCCTCGGGCAAAGGAAAATCGCCTCTGCCACCTTCGGGGTCGGACGAGGGACCCCCACCGCCCCACCGAGACAGAGGTCAGTTCAACAGGTCCTGCAAGGACACTGCGTGACTGCAGTCCCGTTCCCGTGGTCTCTGTGCAAAGCTGCCCAGGGGGCCTACTGGATACACAACACCCAGGCCGCCGTGCTCCACGTGGAGGGCAGGGACACGGACACGCGGGCCACCCCACACACGTGCAGACGCCCATAGGGCCGAGAGGGCCTCCAGGCAGGCTCACCCGCCCTGGGCACTCAGACAAGTCACCCCCGGACCCGGACTCCTCACTGGCTAAGCCAGCCCGGTGAAGCGGGTCTCCGAAAAGCACCAGGGAGAACAGCTAAGGGGGGAAACCTCCCTGCGGAAAAAGCCCCAAAACACCTCCTTGCAATTATGCAAAGCCATGGGAAGGATTAAGTCCTCCTGAGCGAAAAAAGTCAGGGTAAGGGGGCAGAAGGGGAGGGGGCAGACAAGCCCGTCCATCCCTTCAGCTCATTTCTGGGAAGACTGTCCCTCAGAGTGTAAAGGAGGCGGCGCATGAGTCCTCACTGGCTAAATCCCATCTTCTCGCTTCACCTGACTCCAACCTCACTCTGCTTTATTTAATTCAAAACAGCTGATTTCAGAGGTGTTCATCCTCATTTTTCATTCTAGTCCACATCTTTCCAAAAGCTGACTATTAAGTAAGAGCGGTGAAAGGCCTTTCTGTGTTGAAAACATCTTTTATGTGTTGAAAGTGGATGAAAGCCATGCATTTTGACTCCTGGAAAATAAAAAAAAATAAAAAAAATTTTTAAAGCGCTTCTTTTTATTTCTACAGATATTTCAAAACTATGACATTTATCGAATGCTATGCCTATAATATGCAAGGCACCGCGGGAGGTGAGGGAGCGTCAGAGCCCCGCACAGCCCCTGCGCTGCTGCTGGCCCACGGGAGGCGCCAAGTGAGGACCCAGGTGACTGACACTGGGTGCAAATGAGGGCCGAAACGCGGGGCGGGCCCGGGGGTCCGGGGGCTTTAGAGGAGATCGGAAGGGCTCTGGTCAAACAGAAACAGGAACATGAGCTGGGCAGGGCTTGCGAGGCTGGGGGCGAGGGATGCGCGAGGGTGCTCCCGGGAGACGTGACCGCGGAGGGCCGGTTCAAAGGCCCAGGGGCCTGGTACGGCCGGCACATGTGGGAGTCGAGGGGGTGGAGGTCAAGGAGGAGGAGGCCTGAGGAGGGATCCCTGAGTTAATCTAGCTTCGGGAAAGCAGTTTCGGTTTGGTAACTGAAGAAGGGACCCGAGAGCACGAACAGGAAAGCTCGTAAGCTTCTCGCGGGGGGTCCGGAGGAGGCTTTTCCGTGGGGGCCCGAGCAACAGTGGCTACAGCAGCGTGACCGGCTGCCCCGCAGTCGTCGAAACTGGAGAAACGGTTGAACTTCATCTAACTGGGGCAACTTTTGAAGTCGCCAACCTCAAGGAGGAAGCATTCCCTTCGGGCCTGCAGGAAACAGATTGTACGGCGGCGGCGGCAGCGGCGGCGGCGGCGGCCCGGCTCGGGAGGCTCTCGTCCTTCTGTGAGGCCCGCCTCCCTCCCCACGCCCACCAGGCTTCTTGACGGACCCAGTTTTAGAGCCTTCAGTTAGAGAGCGGGGACCGCGGCCTGGGTAAACAGTGAAGGTCAGGGAGGAGAATGGACGGACACATGGCTCTAATGAGGTAAACAAATGGCAGCCGTGGAACAGCGTTCTGGTCACTATGTATCGGGACAACGTAAAGGCTGCTGGTCACTTGCCCGCTTCCTGCTGCCCCGAGCTGTTTCTGACACGGGGGGCAGAACACGGAGAAGGCGCCAGACTCCGTGGTGGGACTTAAATTATAAAATCCCTGCGGGGCCACTGAGGACTCTCCCCCCGCGCCACCTGTAGGTGCCCTAAGCCTCGATGTCACTGCCAGTCGAAGGAGATCACGCACGAGGCGCGGTTCCCCGTGACAGGACGCCCAGGCCGACCGTGACGGCCTTTGGGGTTCCAGAGATGGAGCTCCCCAGGCTGCAGAACGGCTTCTGCAGGGGAGCAGGGCGGGGGCTCCAAGCGATTGCTCCCCATCCCCACCCCTACCCCCTTGCCGAAGGCTACAAGCAAGAGGGAAGGAGAGGGGCTCCTGGCTGGCTCAGGGGGAAGAGCATGCGACGTCGTGAGTTCGAGCCCCACGATGGATGTAGAGATTACTTAAATAAATTAAAATAAACTTTAAAAAAGAAGAGGGAAGGAGAGAAAACAGAGAGGGAGGATTGTATCGCAATCCCAAGTGAATCCGTTTTTAGTGTGAATCAAAACGGGTGGGAGCGCATGGCGGAGAATGAGGGGCCATTTCCTCGTCCGGCAAGGATGTTAGGGTTTAATAACAGTTCCCGCTTACAGAGCGGCTCCCTGCTGGCACCCCACCTCTGCCCCCTCATTTTATTCTAGTAACTACCCAGCCAAGAAGGTCTGGCCTCTCACGGGTGGGGGAGGGCGGCCAGGCAGGCAGTAACCGATGCGGGCAGGACTGGAACCCGCCGCCCCTCCACCCAGCACAGTAAGGAGACCGCTTTCTCGGCGCTTCCCGAAGCCGCTCTGAAGACGATCCCAGCACGGGCTTCCCAGGTGTCACTCGCTGGCAGCCGGGCTGGACGCAGCCCCCCCAAAGACTGCTGCCAAAGACAAAACTGGTGTTTCCCATAAGCAGCTGTCCTCACGTACAGCCTCACCCCGTCCTAAGTTCAGGCCTTTGGAAAACGTGTGAGTTCAGCTTAAGGTGGCAGACTGACGCGTGCGTCCCCTCTGCGCCCTCTGCAGCAGGAAGGTCTGACCTCGTGCGACACAGAGAGAGGGGGGAGCTTACAGCTTGACCTCAAGATGGGACCCAATACGCAGTGCGGTCCTCTGTGCCACAGAAGCTGGACAGGCTCGGGACAGGGAGCAGCGGGTGCTTTAGAAGGTGGGGGTGCAAGGTGGGCAAAATGCCATTCAGAGGAGCAGGCAGACCCCCTCTCATCTCCCCAACGCCATCAGCAGAAGACTGAAATTTCTCTCGGCCACATGCAGGGGGACTGAGCGAGTATCCCAGCCGCTTCCCCAGTCTGCGCACTGGAACACCGGCCATCGGATGTATAGCCCCTAACGACCCCTCCCTGCAGGGAAACCAAAGGCCTCTTGCTAGAGAAACTGTCAGCTCAAAAGAGCCACAGATACTGACACTTCGGGGATGCCCCCCCAAAAACACCTGGCTGATCTCTTACAGTGAAGGCCACCACCTGTCAACTGTCCCCAACCCCCCCCCCACACACACACGCAGATTCCATATAAGCATGCTAGTGCCTCACTCTTAAGTACAGACGGATGACAGAAATGTCACCAGGCATTTGACGAAACCTCTAACTGGGACCAAAACAGAGAGTGAGAAACAGAAAGAGACGAATCAACAGCAGAGGGGATAAATAAAATTGCTCTAGCCACACAACTGGAGAAAACATCAGAGAAAATAGAGACCACATTTCCTGCAACATCACAGATGAATCTCCGTGTCACAATAGCCAAAAAAAGTACGTGCCAGCAGCTGGCATGCCAAATGATACCATTTTTCTAGAGCCCAAAACCAAGCAAGAGTAAATACCACAGCATATGCACATTTGCGATAAACGACACTATTTTAAGGCTATGACATAATAGATACAAAACTGAGGATGGGGGTCGCCTGTCGGGATAGGGAGGCAGGGAAACGGGAGGGAAGACATTTCCAGGCGGATGCAAATTACTGGGGATGCTCTTGGGTTCAGGGGGAGCAGAAGGGAGAGATGTTTGCAGATTGTAGTTACAATGCTTTGCGACCAAAATGTGTCACATCCAATTGTTTACAGATATTATCTAAGATGGATTTTAAAAAGTAAAAAAAATGAAGAGAAGTCAAGGTAGGCAAGAGAACTTTTAAAAGAAACCGTGGTGAATGCAGCTGGTGAGATCAAAAAGGACACTTCGTGTACGGAACAAGAATAGGGTGTAAGAATGGAACATTCAGAGAACAAGAAAGAAAACTCAGAAGTTACAAACATGACAGATAAAAGTGCAGAGAGATTGGACGGTTGAACAGTTCTCCCAGATACATCAAAAAAGACAAAGACATGAAAAACAGAAGGGGAGAGAAATGGCCAAATACAGCCACGAGGCCCAACGCCTGAATAACGAGTTCCGGAGGACAGAGAACAAGACAAGGCCTGAGGAGCACGGTCATGGTCCCGGGGAACAGGAAGGCGAAGATCAGGAATCTAAAAGGTGTCACAGAGAAACGGCAAGGGATGGGAAATGAGCCGGCCCCCGACAAGGGGAGCCGCATCTTTCACTTCCGAGGGCGGAATTCTGGAATTCCATGCTCGGCAACCATCTTTATCAGGAAGCCACTGGATGGAGAGGATCCCCCAAATGAGATACTGACCCGGGAAAGGCAAAATCACAGAATTCAGGAGACGGGGATCCAAAGCAGGAGGGGAAAAGGGAGGCCCAAGATGATGGGGAAGGGGACCAGGAGGAGAGCAGGGCCCTGGGTCCACCTGGCTGGAAAAGGCCAAGGGGGCTCCCAAGGAACACATGAACCCCTACCTACCTGCTGTTTTAAGAGATACACGTTGCTGGAAACGAGCTTGGGGATAAATCAGACCCTGTACACAGAAACTCGTATTTCCGTAGTCATGGCTATCCAAACGCCCAATACTTGGAAATCGGTTGAGCCAAAAAGGGAAACGGGGCCCCTCTGCAGGGGCCCACGGCGCCCACCGGGCCCACGGCACCACACCAGCAAGCAGATGCCCGCGTGGAAACCCGGGGACCGAGCGCAGAAGCCGGATGCTTAGACAGTACCGCTCCAGGCCGCAGGTACTGCCCGTGGGGACAGGTGGGCAGGGGCCAGGGCTGGTTCTTTGTTCATACTGCTAGAATCTAGCTAAAAACTGAAAATAAAGTGCTTTGGAGGACAGAAAACCTGCGAAAACAAGGACTACCTTTAGAGCATTCTTATTTTAAAGTGAAATGCATTCAAGAGGACCTTTTTTTTTTTTTTTGTGGTTCCTTCAGCAACTCCGCACTGTGATAACCGATAACCGTAAGGACTCCAGGGAAGAGTGTTTGTTCTGCTTCACAACTGTTTTTACTCCCAAGCCTCTCATCCCTTAACATTTTCTTTTTCTTTTTTTTAATTTTATTTATTTTTAGGTAAACTCTATGCCCAACGTGGGGCTCAAACTCACAACCCAAAAGATCAAGGGTTGCACACTCTTCCAACCGAGCCAGTTGGGTGCCCTCCCTGACCATTTTCTTAAATATTTTTTTAAGTTTTTATTTATTTTGAGAGAGAGACAGAGACAGAGCAAGCAAGGGAGGGGCAGAGAGGGAGGGAGAGAATCCCAAGCACGCTCCGCACTATGAGCGCAAAGCCCAATGCGGGGCTCGAACTCACGATCCATGAGATCATGACCTGAGCCGAAACCAGGAGTCAGAGGCGTAAGGGACTGAGCAGCCCAGGCACCCCTCCCTGACCACTTTCTAATGGCAGAACCTAGGAGCTGTCCTGCAGCCTGGGCTGGAAATGTCAGGTCGGGGGGCTCCCAGCCTCCCACTTTCCCAGAGGCTGCCGGGAGCTGCCGGGACGGAAAGCCCCGGAGGCCCTTCCTGTATCCCGGGCCAGCCGGGCACCCAGGGGCACCTATGTCGCAGGGGAGCCTCGAGCCCCTACCAGGCACGGAGTTCTTTTTTCCTTAACATCCAAGAGTTCTCACCAATAAACTTTCTGACTTTGCTCCTGAAATCCCCGGGGGCTGCTGCATGTTCTGTAAAACGATTTCACCATTTCCTCCGAATTTTGTCTTCCTCTTACATACCTAAGAGTCAGACCAAAGTGCGTTTTATACGAACTGCCTACACTCACAATTCGGGCAACAGTCGGCGCCAGTCCACTGGTGAGTACATGATCTAGGAGGGAGGGGACGCTAATATTAGCCACCCTGTCCCTCTCCTATACCCCCATGGCGGCCCCCCTTCAGAAAAGGCCAGGGCCGACTACATAACAGCCCAAATCTGCTGCCAAAGAAGAAACACCTACTTGGAAACAGCCTTCCAGATCCCGGCCAAGAAAACAAAACTCAGAGCCTGACACGTAAGTCACGTGGCACAGCTGCCGTGTCCTGCTCGCGCGGTCGGCAACCACCGGAGAGCACAATCCGAAAGATGCCTTGCGAGTGTTCTGTTGGTCTACACGCGCTCTGTTTTCTACCTGCTGTGCATTCAAGAAGCTACTAGAAAGTGTTCTCATCCTTCGCGGTAAGCACATCCCCTAGGCACAAAGCCTCCCTGTACCGAAGTGGTCAATTCTGAACAAAGTCCCGGCAGGCCGAGAAAAGAGGAGGAGAAAATTCAATCACTAGTCCCAACGGACACCGAGGAATCCTCTGGCCATCTGGACCTGAAAGGACTTCCACTTTCAAATTCCTCCTCTCTATAGGAAGTTTGCCACCAAATATTAAAAGCCGAAGGTGCCAAGTACTGCATGACTCACGTTTTTCATTTTGACGTGGAAGGTACGCCCAAGAGCAGGCTTTTGCCTTAAAAATACATTATTCAAACAGAATTGGGTCTAATGTGGACGCAGATCTTTTTAATCTTCTAAGGCAGAAAACCTTTGTGGGGGGAGAGTAGCATAAAAGAAAAATGCAAACAACACACAACATCAGAACGTACGTGGTGACCAGACGGCCCGGACATCACTGCCGCCTCGATGACATGGGGCACCTCAGTCTGGGTTACTACGGCTTTCATTCTTTTCATCCGAAGGCAGTCTCTCTTGGTGAGCTGCCTGCACCGTAAGACTGTCCTTGACTTTTTCAGGCTAAACAAACGGAGGATCATATATCAGGCACTGTCCTAAGCAGAGTCTTAACAAAAGCCCTACAGAGTGAGTAGTTTTACTATCGCCCTTTTACAGAGGACGCAGGTTAAGTGCCCAAGGTCACACGGCTAATAAATGGAAGAGCGAAGGTTCCAAGTCAGAAGGGTCGGCCGCCAGGCCGGCGTGGCCTCAGCGGGCAGGGCAGGCAGAGGGAGGCTTCTGGGCACAGGCGAAGGCAGGCCATCCAGAACACCCCACGTTCTCACACCCAGAGCCACCATTTCCGGCTGACCGCACATCATGCGTCCAGCACAATGAGCGGAAGAGAGGCTCCCCCAAGTTCAATTTCCAAGTGAGTGTCTTCGGTCTTGGCCCTGACATTTGCTCCAGCACAGGTGAAAATACGCCTTCTCCACGGGGATGGTCGGCACAGGGGTCTAATCAGAACCTAGCGTAATCACTTCTTAGTGGCTCGGGCTAATCACAATGAAGGTCAGTTAGTGCTGAAAGCCGCCCTGAATCCGTACATTCCTCAACAGTCTGCATGCAGAAGCTGCCTCCTCGCCGCACAGCCCGGGGCCTGCAATTCTTTTGTCTTTCTGGTCTTCTGCTCCCAAGCTGACAGCTAGTCCTACCGCGAGGACGTCCCTTGCCTTCTTCCGATTTGTTGTTTTAATGCGTTAGGACCGTGAGAAGCAGATGATCGATGCTATTAGAAGCGTGTGTACAAAAGGAGCTGGGTGGAAGTGAGGCCAGGGAGTGGGCCTGGGAGGCTCCCTTGGAGAGCCATCCCCTGGCAGGTCAGCCCACCACCACCCCTGCCCCCCGCCCCCCGACTGCTACCTGTGTTCTGGAAAGCTCATCAGGGGGGATAAAGGAAGCGTCATTCTCTTAAACTATGAATTAAATAAAACCAACCCTCCCTTTTAAGGATCTAGCCCGGGTGCTTCTCAAATTTTAATGTGCCTATGAATCACCTGGAGAATCTCATAAAAATGCAGATTCTGACTCAGGAGGTCCGGCTGGGGCCTGACATTCTGCACTTCTAACAAGCCCCCAGGGGGTGCCCAAACTGGAGCGTGGACCTCTTCGAGCAGGAAGGGTCTACACAGGACAGCGCTGTCCAACAGAAACATAATAGACCATTTTAACTGTCCTGGAGCAGTTAAGCCCCAGGTCTAGCTAGCTGGCTTCCTCCATTCTGTCCCCCAAGTTCCTGGGTGTTAGCTGGGAAGTGATCCGAATTGTAGCTGTGCATGAATTTTAGTTGGATATTCAACCACTGTCAGCTCATCATCCATCCACACTGTGCCCTACTCCTGTCATGAGAAGCTTTTAAAAGATACCAACCAATACCCACCCCAAACTAGCGGAATCAGAATCCCTGAGGGTGGCCCAGAATGTCAGAGGCAGTAGCCCCAGGAAAACAGGTGTGGCTGGAGAGAGGACCCCGAGGTTGCCTAAGGGGGCACCCCTCCCCCAAGCCCACTACCCTAAGGCAAGGACAAGCTGTGGCCTAACTCTTCTCCCTCAGGGCAAGGGACCAGCTAATACCCTGGGGTCCAGGCTGAAGGGATCAGGGGTCACAAGGAAGAACAGTCAGAAAGAGAGCAAACACGAGAAGAAAGAAATCAACAAGCCCGACCACCTGCATGGAGGAAGCAGAGTTCACGGTTCCGATCTGAAAATGGACACAGCCAAAACCAGCAGGGAGGAGAGAGACGGGCTGCTGCCAATAGGCCAGAGATACTGACTTTAGGAACAGAGAGGAAAACATACATACAGGGGTGGGTCTCAATCATTTCAGGAAGAATCTGGATTCTGAATGTCAGGAAAAGAAAAGAGATGGCATAATTATAAAATCCAGCAGAAGAAAAAAAAAATCAACCCAATCAAACATTACAAGGAAAGATACCCTCCCGAAAAAAATGGTAAAAAGAACACATAACATAATATTCCAGAAGTGCTAATCTAATCACAGTTACCCTAAATGTATGCCAGTTAAGTCCACTAATCAATCAGAGACTCTCAACCTGGGTTTAAAAACCAAGATCCCATGTCGTATATCTAAAATAAAACACACTTAAAGCCAAAGGATCTGCAAAGACTGAAAATCTGGAAAGAAGAGAAAACAAGCTTTATCGGGCACACAGAAACCAACAACAAAAGAATAAACAAAATTATTGTAGAATCAACACAAATAGAACGTAAGGTAAAAAAAGAAATTCATAAAAGAGGAAGAAAGAAGCTACACAGACACCAGGAAAAGAAACTATTAATCAGGAAGATGTAAAGACCATGCTTGTATGCGCATCTAACAATATAGCCTTAACATTCTATAGTAAAACAGCTGTCAAAACTATGGGAAGAAAATCAGCAGAGACATAGAAGAATTAAGTACCACAGATAAACTCAACATAATACGTAGAGAGAAAATTCTATCCTCAAACGAAAAACATTACTTTTGAGCACATGTGGAACATTCACAGAACTCCCCCAAGTGCAAATTCCAAAGGGTCTCTTAAAAATCTATTCCAAAGAAATCAGCATTCGTGTGAACTACGTTCTCTGACCATATGCAATCAAAACAGCCATCAATAGAATAAAAGTTTTGTTTTGTTTTTTTGAGAGAGAGAGAGGAGGGGAGAGAGAGAGAGAGAGAGAGAGAGAGAGAGAATGCGAGCACGCACACACATACGAGCAGGGGAGAGGGGTAGAGGGAGTAAGACTCTCAAGCAGGCTCCACGTTCACTGCGGAACCAGACGCAGGGCTCGATCCCACAATCCTGGGATTATGACCTGAGCCAAAATCAAGAGTAGGACACTCGACCAACTGGGCCACCCAGGCGACCCCCACCCCAAGAAGTTTTTTTTTTTTATGTCAAAAATTTAGGGGCCCTGACTGGCTCAGTTGGTAGAGCACGTGACTCCTAATCTCAAGATTGTGTCTTGAGGCTCTACACCGGGCGTAGGGCCTATAATCAATCAATCAATCAAATAAGTGTCAAAAATCTAGGCAAGATATACTATTAATTAACCCTTGGGTTACAGGGGAAATTACAAAACGAATACAAAATTACAAAGGGAATAAAAATGAAAGCACTAAGTGTCAGTTTGTGGAACAGTGCTAAGGCAATTTTTAGAAGAACTATTACGGCTTTCGATGCACTCCTCAGAAAATGAGAAAGAATTTAAATTATTAAAAGCTGAGCTTTCAAAAAAAGAAGTCTGGAAAAGAGAGCGCCCTCTAAGAGGAGTGAAACAAAGGAGAAAAATCAGTGACACGAAAGAAAAAAAAATGGACAAAGAGGTCAAGAAGGGCAAAAGGCGGGTTTCCTTTAGGAACTAATAAGACAAACCAAATTCTGCATGAGACTGAAAATAAGTCACAGATACATTCAGAAATACAGAATCTAGAAAGAAAACGCAAAGCAGCTAGCGCTAAAAAAAACAGATTTACACAAATCATGAAAATATTATGAACACTCATACAAGAGTAAGTGTTAAAACCAAGATGAAATGGATATATTTCTAGAAAGTTATAAAATGCCCAGATTGGTTGACGAAAGGAAGACTCAGACTAATAAAGAAAGTGAAATGGTGAATGCCGGCTCGTCCTCCTCGGTCTCAGGACCCACAGCGGAGCAGGGGAGCTGACGCTACAGAGACGATCCTCATCTTACTAGAAATGATCCCAAAACAAGTTTAACCTATAGGAGACCCACATCATTTCAATTCCAACTAGATCAGGAAAAGAAAAGCATAGGCCCATTTTATTGGATAACACGGATGTAAAAACTATGCATCGAATCCAACCATATTTTAAAATTCAAGACCAGAATTTGCCCCACAATGCAATGCATGATTTGACCTCAAAGCATCCATCGCTGTAATGTAATTTATCACGTGCATGGACTAAGGGATCAAAATCGCATGGCCATGAATAGATTTTAAGAAAAAGAAAGTATTTGCTAAAGGTCAACACCTAATTATTATTAAAAAAAAAAAACTCTCAGAAAAGGAGGGGAAAGGGAATCAAGGTTATTCCTTAACCTGTTTAAGGCTTCTACCAAAAATTCCCTCCGAGACCAGGAAAGAGCAGGCCACCATCGCTAACCGCTATGCAACAGAGTCCTTGAGTTTCTGGCCAACAAAACACGTCACTCGGATTCAAGGAGTGGAAGGCAAGGGACAAACAAGAGAGTCACTTTTTTTGCATATGATATTATCCCCAGGGAAAGGTAACAGAGTCAAGGTCAATCAGTCAAACTTAAAAGAGATTCAGCAAGCTTGCCAGTTTCAAAATCAGCAAACAAAACCAATTGTTTTTCTTCCATACCACAATCATCAATTAGAAAAAAAATTTTTTTTAAATAAGACACTGGTCACAACATTACAAAAACTGTAAAGGACTAGAAATTAATAATTCACAAAATCTTTTTGGAGGAGGAAGACCTAAATAAATGGAGAAGTATCTTTGTTCAAGGGTGGGACAACTTAAAAGGTCTTCATTCCCCCCGCCCCCAAATTAACCTGTAGATTTCACCCAAATTCAACAGAAACCCTAGCAGAACTTGCGGGGGAACCAGACAGAAATGTGCGTGAAAGAACGATGGACCTTGAGTCATCAAGGTACTCTGAAAAAGGGCAAAAGAGGATAAATTCACGTGATCAGAAATTAAAACGCATATAAAGCCTCTGTGAAATGGTGTAGTTCCAGCGCAAGAAGAAACAAATGGGGGGGGGGGGGGCAGAACAAAAGAATGACCCCAGAAACATGGTCGCGTGTATGTGAGGACTTGACATACAGAGAGGCAGCTTCCCAAAAATCACTGGGTAGGAGACAGAACTGCTCAAAGGTGTTGGAAAAACTAGCTACCTCTCTGTACAAAAACCATCTCCAACCTAAAGATCCAAATGTGTAAGACCAACGTTGGACAGCTATTTCACAGCTGTATCAAAATATGAGTATCTCTGGGGCGCCTGGCTGGCTGGCTCAGTTGGTAGAGCATGAGACTCTTGATCTCAGGGTTGTGAGTTCAAGCACCACATTGGGCATAAAGGTTACTTAGGTAAATAAACTTAAAAAAAAAAAAAAAAAAGACATGGGGGCCCCTGGGTGGCTCAGTCGGTTGGGCGTCCACCTTCAGCTCAGGTCCCGATCTCACTGTTCATGGGTTCAAGCCCCAAGTCAGGCTCTGTGCTGACAGTTCAGAGCCTGCTTCCGATTCTGTGTCTTCCTCTCTCTGCCCCTCCCCCACTTGTGCTCTCTCTCGAAAATGAAAACAAACATTAAAAAAAAATTGTTTTAAAGAAGCATTAAAAAAAAAAGTACACGAGTATCTTCATGATTTCGAATGGGGAAAGATGTTCTCAAGAGCAAAATCACACCAAACATGAGGGGAAACATCTGATAGATTGGACTTCATCAAAAGTAAGTTTTTTACCTATTGAAGGACACTACAGACAAATCAACGAAAGAGACTGGGAAACGATTATTTGCAACAGCAAAAACCAACAAAGGATTAGCATGTAAAACGTAGAAAGAACTCTTACAAATCAACAAAAAAAATGGTAAACCATTAAAAACACACACACACACACACTGTATGACCAGACAATTTACAGAAAGGTAAATCTGAAAATCTTACAAGTATAAAAGAGATCAATAACAAGTATGAACGTTACCGGTGATTAGAGAAGAATCACACGATGCTGAAGTACCACTTTAAAACCATCAGAATGGCAAAAAGTCTCCAGGAAGCCTGACAGGAACGTGGAGAGCAGTGGCGCCTCTGCCCTGGGAAGCAATCTGGCAGCGCTTAGTGAAATTAACGGCCCTCTTCACTCTGGATTCAGCAATCCACTCCCGGACCAGCCGTCAAGCCCTACGTGTTAAGGAAGCCCCAGGCACTGGGGTATCAGAGACCACGATGTGGGGCCACCTCCACGGAAATGGACACGGGAGCAGGGGGATGCTAAGGACTGAATGTATGTCCCCCAAATTCATATGCTGAAGCCCTAGCCCGTGATGTGATGACATTTGGAGGTGGGTCTTCGGAAGGTCGTGCGGGTGGGGTCCCTCCATGATGGGATTAGCGACCTTGTAAGGAGAGACACCGGGGTGCTCCCTCACTCCCTCTCAGGCCCCTCTGTGGCCGGGAGGATACGGCAAGATGGCTGTCTGAATAGGAAGAGGACGCTCCCCAGAAACGCAATCTGCAGGCGCCTTGCCCTTGGACTTTCAGCCTCCAGAGCTGTGAGAAATAAAACGTGTGTTGTTCAAGCGGCCCAGTCTATGGTATCTTGTTAGATCAGGCTGAGCCGACCAAGACACAAGGATTCTTCAGAGGGAATCCAATGCAGCCATCGTGAAGGACGGCCGCAATGTGTCGGGAGGAACGTGGACAGACCTCAAAACCAGTGATGAGTGAAAAGGAGGGAGAAAGGCGTACAGCACAATCCCAGACAGGAAGTAAGCTCCTTACACCTACAAAGCAGGCCACACAGTTCACAAGAATATAGCTGTGAAGAGGCATACTAACCACACTAGCATGGGGTTGGGAGGGGGAGTGGGGGTTGGGAGGGGGCAGCTAGAAATGGGGATAGAGCATAAAGGAAAAAAAAAAAACTCAATAAGATAAATCATGTGTGCTGTGAACTGAGGAGGGAGGCAGGGTGAGACACAAACACATACCCCAGAGGCAGGCAGAAAACAGGGATCTGGATTTTCCTGCCCATCTCGTACAAGTGAATGTTAAAACTCTTACAATTTGACTTAAGGATTTCAATGTTTAACACGATAAAACAATCGGCATGATGTCCCTAAACTTTGAAAATTACAACGGACTGAGTCGGTAACGCCCCTTCGCTGTCAATTCCACACCTATCTGAATCGACAGACCCTGGCAGAACACACACACACAGCTGAAAAAGATTTGGTATTTTGCCTTAACTTCTGGAACCTGTCAATTTCGTTATCAATTTACACCACTTCTAATTATACTTAACTGAATATTAACCATTCTAATTGCTTAATGCTTTATTGGCTCCATGTAAAGTATCGAGGGACATCTGGCTGGGCAAATGGGACCCCGCCTGCTACTAAGAAAGACAGCTTGGAGCACACGTTCCTCCTCACGCTCTCCTGTCTGCCCTCACCCAGGACCAGAGTGTCTCAAAAGCAGGACTCCTGAGTCCACACCAGCGAAGCAGTCGGAAGAAACTTTCTACCATCTGGATTTTAACTGCCACATTCCTGTTTCGCATCGCAGAAAGCTGGGGGCAGGGTGACTGCAAGACTGAGGGCCCAGGCCCCTTCCACATTCCTGCTCCGTGTCCCCTGCATCCCACACTGCCCTGCCCCTGCCCCTCCCCCTCCCACCGCCCTCCAATGCTTAAATTGGTGGCAGCTGGCCCCGGAGCCTCTTGGCCCACAGGCACGGTCCTGGGCTTTGTCCTGGCTCGTCTCCTTTTATGAGAAGCAGCATTTTCCCAGCAGCAGCCCTGACGTCCCCTGTCTCTCTGGTCAAAACTAAGTGCAACCAACCCCCACCACGCCTGGCCACGGGGAAGACCGTGCCAGGACAGTTCAGACAAACATCTAGTTTCGCCCCGTAGCAGGGGAAGAGTGAGGACGCAGGCGGGCGCAGAGGGCAGAGACCCCGGATGGGCCACCGACAGCACCTGCTGTTAGCCAAGCACACACCTCCTCACGAGTCCATCTGTCTAGCACACTGGTTCCGAAGCGGCGCGGCCCCACCACACAAGGAACCCGAGGCGGCGGCCAGAGAAAAACCAGAGCAGAAAAGGATGGAGCAGGCCGGGCACTAACTACGCACCCTGGAGAACAAGCAGGAGCCGCACACAAGAGATCAAACAGCAACAGGCTCAGAAACGGGAACACAGAGTCCCTGTATCTGACCCAGCATGCCTACCCCTGGGCGTGTACCTAAAAAAGCCGAGAACCTACTTCGCACAGAAGCTTGCACACAGAGAGGCGTTCGCGGCAGCGTTATTCGTAAAAGCCCCAACGCGGAAACAACCCAGATGCCCATCGTTTATGCGCGGATCATCCGATGCTCTACGCCCACAGCAAGGGAGCTTAGTCGGCCGTAAAAGGAATGAAGAATGGATACACGCCGTGCCACGCGTGAACCCAGAAGACATTACACCGAGTGAAAGAAGCCAGACACAAAAGGCCACGTACTGGAAGAATCCATTTATACGTGAAATCCCCTGAACAGGGAAACCCACGGAGACAGAACGCAGAGTGACGGCTACCCAGAGCCTGGGGCGGGAAGCGGTGGGGGCAGGTGCGGGGGTCACGGTTAACAGGTACGGGCCTCTTGCTGGAGGGTCGAAAACGTTCTGGAATTCGACTGTGCTGACAGTTGCACAACACGATGAATACACCCCAAAAACTGAAATGCACGCTTTAAAAAGGTTAACGCGGTAAATCTTTTATGAATTCCATCTTAAAAAACAAAAAGGAACAAACGGGCGCCTGGCTGGCTCTGGCGGTAGAGCATGCAACTCTTGATCTCGGGGTCGTGAATTCAAGCCCCGTGCTGGACATAGAGTTTGCATGAAAAAAAAAAAAAGTAAAGAGTAAAGAGTAACAGAACACAGGTACTGGGCATTCTGTCCAGGGAGCTATGCTCTGAAGCATGTTGAAAGAAAAAGAAGTGTTCCAAGAGCACTCTCTACAATGACAGCCCCAACCAAAATGTAAACCTGGTCACACGCTCAGATTGTTTTCAGGTCACACTGTCCCTTAAAAAACAGAAATCTGGAAGATGTTTAGACCTCCTATCGGCCCTCGCCCTAACCCCAATATCGGCCTCAGCTCAAGCTTCTGAAAGCAGGGGCTCCTCGGCCAGCACATCCGCTCTGCACACCCAGTGGGGAATACTCTGGAAAACTCAGAGACGGCATTAAAAAAAAATCTGTTTGAGGCGTTAAGAATCAGCTTTTGGAAAAACGCCCTGAGCCTCTCAAATAAACAGCAGTCATCGCACAGAAACAGGACACTGGCCACTGAATTCCACACGCAGGCACCTCTGTTTCAAGTCCGTTCCAAGAAGCGTCCCTGGAAGAACAGCTGGACGGCAGGTGCGCCTGGAGCAGCGAAGGCAGGCGGGCAGCTGTGATGGGACACGGCCGAAGGGCCCGCCCCTCCGTCCTCGTGGGAAAACTGCATCCCTCCCCACCCAGAACAGGCTGCACATCCCCCATCAGGAGACATGGGTGCTCCAGGGGCAGTGGTCAACTCGGGTGAACGTTTCTTAGCTAGACCCCTTCCCTCCTCCTAACACAAAATAAAACCACCAGCATGTGCAAAGGTGCGGGGACAGACTTTCTGGGAAGTCCACAAACCCAAACTCTGTCCTGGGGGCTGAGGCTTGGTTCCCTGGTCCCTGGAGTCCTGCATGGGGGCCACCTGGAAACAACACCACACAGTAACATTTTGAAACCTGCTTCCCCCTTCCTCGTTCACCCCGAAGTGCTTCTCACACCTTCTCTTTTCACTGGAAACCGTCTCTTCTGCTCTTCCAGTGGAAACTCTGCATTCACCTGCGAGCAGTGTCCCTCCCGCATCCCAGAGAAAATGGAAGAATGTCGCAACAGGGCCCTCAGCTTCCCCTGGCACCCCAAACTTACAAAGGAGAGTCCTTCTCTTCAACCTGCAAACAAGTTCGAGCCTCTGCATCGCAGAACCACCCTCTCGCACACCACCACCCGCCCTCCCCACGCTTCCCACGCGTCTCGCACCTCGGCTTGTCCCAGGGAAAGGCTCTGGCTCCCAAGAGGTGGGATTGGAAGGCGCCCTGGGCAACCCAGAGGGCGGGCGACCTGTCCCTGGGGCGCAGCGGCTCCCGTGGTGAACGCAAAGTGGCCGTCCTGATAGCCAGCGGGCATGAACCCCCACCAGTGCCTACCTGACTTGCCACCAGGTATCACGCTATAATTAGTCATTGTAATTGAAGCCGAACGTAATTAATTACATAATTTCGAAGTGTTCAAGTTTAATTCCATTAAAATTACATCATGAAACTGGGGAATTACAAAGGATTACCGACAAAAAGCAAATAGGGATGAATAAAGAAACTCCAGACTGACTCCCTGCACATCTGAGTCACGCCCAATGCTCAAGTACAGGGCAGTGACCGCACCTGCTTTTAATAAACCCGTGGGCCCAGCCAGGCGGCCGCGTGCAAGGGCCGCCTCTTGAAGGGCCAGCGCCGGGTGACACCAGCCTACTGGATGCTCGGGGTCAAATGGACCCAGAAGGCCCTCCCTGCCCCTCCCCCACTCAGGTTCCTCACCCATAGGTGGCCCCTTCTCAGCCAAGGCCACCACGACCCCAAAATTCCAGGGCCCACGTTCTGCCTTCTTCCTTACCCCCCCACATTCAGGCCGGTATCTTCTCTCCTGTCCCTGCCCACCTCTCACCAGACCTGTGCCTTCCACACACCCCTTCCACAGTCATTACCCCCCCTCCCGCCTCACTCTGGTCAGCCCTTCCGATGACTCAGTGGGGCTCTGCACAGAGGTCCTGCTCGGTCTGCTCCACGGCCCTGGGCATGGGCAGTAGGTAATGTATGTATTCCTTACCTTCACTTCCGGTCCCCCTGCTAGAATGTGGGTCCCCTGAAGGCAGGGGCTTCCCCGCTGTTCTGGTCATTAGAATGCTGTGTTACAACCCTGCGCGGCCCACAGGAGGTGAAATCAGTCAAGGGAGCAGGACAGCCAAGGACCACCTTTCCGGGCCCCAGCACTTAGAACCTGACACCTGGGCAGACAGGGTGTCCTGCAGTTCGCCAACCAGCAAGGCTGGGGGCCCATTCCTCCTGGCACCCCAGGGGTGATCAGGCACCGTGGAGACACCTTTGAGGAAGGAACGAATGCCCCCAACAGTCCGTGCAAAAAAGGAGCCGCTCCAAAACAAACTGCCAGCAACTTTGCTCAAACATGCTGCGTTATTTCCAAGCCCACTGCACCTTCAGGAGATTTTCTTTTTAAATTTGTAAAACTTCATTACAAAAAAAGCTGCATCGTCCCAAAAAAAACCAGGCACGCAAAAAAAAAAAAAAAAAAAAAGTCATCTGAATCCGGAGTAAGCCCAGAAGCTCCGCTTTTCCATGATAATGTCCTCGACTAAAATAAGCTGAGCGCTAAGGAGTCTCATCTGGTCAGGCTTCTTCTCTCGGGGCAGATGCCCACCCGCAGACCCCTTCCCAAGCCAGCCTCTCGCCCAACACACCCCAACGCTGCCTTCCATGTGTAACCGAGCACAGGGCCCCAGGGTGGCTGGTGCCGTTAGTGGCACTGCACGGACCTGAACCCAGCATCGCTGCAGCGCCTACATCAACCAGACTCCCAGGGGCTCAGCCAGCAGGGATTTTGTCTTGGCCATCACAGGGTGAACACACAAATATTAGGCTCTCACAGCAAACTGTTCTGGAGCACCAGCTTCAGGCCCCATCTCTCAGAGACCGGCCCCGGTTAGATTCACGCTCCTAGGCCCACGGCAGCAGGACGGGGCACAGCCTCTTGGCCACCAGCTCCTTCCCTCCTTCCCCCCTTTCCCGTGGCCCAGCTCCCAGGATCAGGCCTCTCCTGCCTACCATTTCCCCAGATCTCTTCCACCACATTTGCTGGATGCACAGACAGGGCACAGAGGACAGCAGGGGACACAGAAAGGAGGGTTGCCTTCAGCTCGAGGCTGCCACCGCACCCCAGCTACCAGATACTTTGCTGATGCGAAGGCTCAATGCCGGGCCAAGGAGGATCGGATCATCTGCTCTTTGGCGCTGGGTCACTGTGAATGGACTCTCAAGTCTCAAGGCAGGGGAGGCTCTAGAAAAGGTCTCAAATCCACCAAGGTCTCACCCAGAAGGTGTCCACCCACCTAGGTCAACCCAGGTACATACATGTCCACCTCCCCAGGTTTCATGTCCGTCCCCAGCGGCTAAGTGACTTCCCCACCCCAACTCATCTCGGGGGTCCGTGGACAGAGGCCCGCTCCTGAATGCCCCCCACAGCCTCATCACGAGGACCCCGAGGCTTCTACGAGCTGGTCTCGTGAACAGCAGGGGTCAGCAGGAAAGCCACGGGCCCAGGAATCAGCTTACGGCTCTCGGGCTCCGGGCTTCTCACCTAACCAGCCAGGTCCTCTGGCCTCCGCCGGGCTGCTGTGTGTGCATGACGGGAAAAAAATCAAGGGCCCAAACCGCATCTGCCCCTGGTCAATAGTCAGGAAATGACAGCTGTTAGCATATATTAAAAAAAAAAAAAATTTTTAAGCCTCTGCCTTGTCACCGGTGGACGTTAAGACCAGCTACAATCCGTGGGATCCACACTACCGGCTGTGATGCTGTCCCTTCTCGTGCCCCTGGACTGGAACCTCCCAGCAGTCTGGGGCCCAGGACTGGGGAAGTTAACACTCAGGCGGGGGTCCCCCAGTTGAGATCGGCTCTCCAGGCCTCCCCACCTCAAATGAGAGGCCAGCCTCTCAAGCACCAACCGAAAGGCACACAAATTCTCCCTAGGCTTCAAACCCTGGGATTCAACTCCTTCAACACCAGCCTCTCCGCTGAGCTCCGCCCACCCCCACCCACCCAGGGCTCAGCCCCTGAATTCCCACAAGACCCCCCCCCAAATCCCACAGACGCTGCAGGGAGCACACCTTCTGCCCCTGCCCGGCGTGGTTCCTCTCCCTCTTCCCCATCTCTGTGGACCCAGCCCCACCCCCCTCCCCTGGCCAGGCCCCAGGGTCTGTGGCTCTTCAGATGCCCCTGGCAACCCTCACTTCCCCCAAATCCATGCAAGTGCTTCTGCAGCCAGACAGTGACATCACCACCACAAAAATATCCTAGGTACTTTCTTTGTAAATGAAGAAACAGAGAAAGGCATGCAGGCTGCGGAGGCCACTGCCCTGGAACGGGGCTGGTCCAAGGCCTCTGCCCAGCTGCACGCCAGGCCCCGCGGGGCGGCTTCTGGGGGGCTGAGCACACTCGAGACACTTCTCCAGGGCTGACACCCAGACCCTCGGGCCTCCTGCTGCTTGCTTTCTCGAGTACGGGTTGGGTTCTAATCATTACAGTGGGCACTTTCCCCGTTCACAAGGGGAAGTTTCCTCCCATTCAGGCCCTGGGCAGAGTCAAAGAATAAATCTCTGTCAGAGGATTGTTCTGCCTAATTCTATTTTTAAAAATGCGGATTTTCTTTATGTTTTATGTACCACAAATACAATTACATATACTTTAACCAATGTACATGCCGCTTCGCGAAAGCGGAATAAATGGAAATAAACGAGAAGTCCATGTTCTGTCGGGATTACGTTTAACGGCTATCTGTAGCTTTCAAAACACAACCGTTTTGCTATGCCTACCTACCTTGCACAGTCCGAAAAAGAATTCCGTTTGCTTTCTTAAATGAGCTAGCTGAATGAGTCTTAAATCAGGATATATGGGACTGCCCCCTTGAAAGAGGCCAACGGCTCTCCTACAGCAGGACTCACGGGAGGCTACAGCCGCAGGGCGGGATGAAACAGCAGGTGCGTAACATAAGGTGGAGAACGGGAGCGTGAGTGGTTAAGCAGAGCCGGAAGCTACGGCAGGTGCTATGTGGGGTGCATCAGAAACACCAAAGAAGGGAGGCAGACCTCAGAGACCACCGGCCACCCTCCAACTGTACTGCTGGGGGGGGGGTCCCCAGTTTGGACTCCCTTCCTCTAAAGCCCTCCATCAACGCGTGGCACACAGCTCTGTCACAGCCAATGCCAGCTGCCCGCTCGCCCAGGGTGGGGAGTGCTGGCATCCTACCCTGCGTTACCAGCGCCTGGGGCAGCACGGGGCTCCAGCGGCAGTTAAAATGAAGGAAAAAAAGGGGCTCCTGAAATAAAGTTTGATGCTCAGATGTGCACAGGGAAGATGAGAGCATTCTCCCAAATCGAGCATGAATCTGGGATCCTTCTAAGTGGCGCAAAAGGCTTAGGTAAGGTAGGCCAACTGTCAGAACTCTGCCTGCCTCAGGAAAGTGGTCCGCAGTCAAGTGAGCCACTACAGGAGAGAGAACTGCATGACAGGATCAATGATTTGGGAAGATTCTTCTGGCGGCCGCCTCTGTAATGGATTGCGACCTGTTTTGAACAGACACTCTTGAAACAAGTAAAGGCTACATACTCAGTCCTCATGTGCTAGAGAGACCTGGCTCTCACATACAACAAGCAGCCCCCAAAACTAACTGCATACACTCGCACAAAAGATGTATTAAAAGCATCGTGCGGTGTAAAATGACATACCAACACAGAGCAAAGTAAAACAATCGCAAACGGTTTCTCACTCCCCTGACAATGACCTCGCAGCCACAACTGGCAATACCCTTCCTCTCCCAATCCTGCAACAATGCTGACAAATTTGAGAAGCGGGGAGAAGAGAGATGACTGAGGAGTCCCCAGGGATGACCCGCTCCAGGTGACGACTTCCTGACTGCGTAGCACCGCTCTCCGGCCCCCTGAGCTCACCTGCAACTGTGAGGTCTGTGGGGGACCAAGTCACCTGGATGGCACCTTACAGCAGCCTGGGCTTCCCATCTGGCTCCTGGGTCCCACCCATGCCTATGGAACAGAAGCATGACTCCAAACCTGACCTTGCCCCCCCACCTGGCTGATTGCTGTGACAGCACATGGGATTATGTAAGCAAGGAACCAAGGCACAGCTGAAATGAAGGCATTCCACTAAATTAATGTTTCCACGAATGCTCCTGAGGTCAGTTTTCACTTTCAAAATAATACAGCTTAGAACATCTCTGCTGTGTGAACAAGGCGGGAAGATGGAAATGGATCGGCAGGTCTTATGATTTTAGTTGTAATTTCTGCATGTTGGTGACTCAAAATCTTTCCCCTTTAACAGGTTTGTGTTCTATGGGCAGTTGCTGTCTTCGAGCTCAGTGAGGGCAGAGCACTGTGGAGCTGAAGTAATTCACCGTACCCAGACCGCGTGGGTTCAAGTTCTAGGTCAACTACCATGGTGAAAAACAGAAAATAAAGGACATGTTTCACCATGATCTGCCATACCTTGCGGAATGAAGCAAAAATGGTGATAGGAGCAACAGAATGTTCCTATTTTCAGGGTAAGGGGGGGAAAAAAGTCTTTTCCAAACCTAATCAAAAAAAATTAAATGCACAATTCCCTCCAGCAAGAATTTTATTTTTAATTTTCATTTACATAGTTCTCTTTCTTCCAAGGATCTCAAAATAATGGAGCTCCACAAATACTTACCAAAAAAATAAAATAAAAAATAATAAAACAGCAGTTGTCACATTAGGACAGGCTTGGCAGGGCAGGAGCTCAGAAGAAGGGCAAGAAGTGGCAGGCAGAGGTGACGGCGGGGGTGACAGCAGGCACTTAGGACAGCCCTCAAAGGCCCTTCCTTACCAACAGCCCACGGCCTGGCTCTTGCTTGCCGCGTCAGCCTCTTCAAGACAAGGATCTACCTTTAGCGTCGTTTATTAGCTTTAATCAAGTTATTCTGACCTAAATAACGATCTCTCCCCTAAATGCAGAAGGAGGGAAGTTGGTAATCAGCCAAGGACCGTCATGGGTCCAAAATATCATCAGAACCGAGATGCCTAAAATGATTTCATATTCTTTTTGGTGTTAAAAACATAAAACTATGTGAGGAAATAAAATATTAAAAATGTATTGGGGGAAAAGAACCAATGTAAGACAGACTGTCTTTTAGGGGGAAATTGGGAATAAGCTTCTAAGCTGGTTGTTTTTGGTTAGTGTTTTTTCTTTTCCAGCTGAGTGGACAGGATCTGAACGTCTTACATTTAGCAAAAAGCTGTCAACACCCAAATAAAATCTTAATGACAGTCAGAATGGCATTCCATTTCTTGCAGTTTCGCAATGTTCTCTTAAGAAAGAGCTAATTTGTCAATTTGTTTTTCCCTTAACCAAACCCAGGACACCTCACGACCATATATAACTTTTTTTTAAAACGTTAACTCATTTAACTTATTGAATAAACACAGTCAAATACAAAGATGTCTTTAAGAAAACAAGCCCCGTGCTGGTATACTAAGGATGATGCTAAAACAAGCTGCAGAGTAAGTTCTGGTAATTTCTTCCAACATTAACTTTGTAAATCACAGTCAAAAGCATCGAAGGTTTCAGTTGTCAGCTGAGTGGGCCCCACTGCAGTCCCCGAGGTTTTATAACGGTGTGGGCCAGGGTGCCTGGGGGACTCAGTCGGTTAGGCAGCCGATCCCTGATCTCCGCTCAGGTCATGAGCTCACCGATCGTGAGTTCAAGCCCTGCGTCTGGTTCCGCGCCGACAGCGTGGAGCCCGCTTGGGATTCTCTCTCTGCTCCTCCCTGGCTCACTTTGAGGTCGCATACACACACTGTCTCTCTAAAAACAAATAAACTTAAAAAAAATAAAAAAATAAATTTAAAAAAAGGGGTGTGGGCCAACCCGTTTTCACAAATGCTCCAGGGAAAAAAGCAGCAGAATCTATTCAGGTCCATGTAAATCTTCGCCTGGCTATTTTTCCAGGTGCTTTGTGAAGCTAGGTAAATTCTGAGGAAGAATGAACACTCCCACCTGACTCCTCTCCAGCCACCTGTCTGATGGGGCTCCTGAGGATGGGGGGCGGGGGGGGGGGGGAGGTTCACGTCTGAGGAGCTCCCTCTGGTTGCCCATGACCCAGGGCTCTAACAAACACAAAAATTCTGCCAACTGCCCTGGGCCTCCTGAAGCAAAGGAGGAACCTTCAGATTCAAATGAAGAAAATGACAAGATTTATTTCGTGCACTGACATCATCCTATCAGAATTTAATTACACCAAGAATTAGAATTATTTTTATTAGAGAGTTGTTTACTTGTCCAAGGAAAGGTCCTTGATGGGTTTTGCAACAAATTAGATGGCTTTCAGAAACCGCAGTTTGCCCTCATTATATTTTTTAACAGTGTCATATTATGTGAGTAGGGTAGCACTTGTCCATTTTAAAAATCTAAGGTGATTCAAAGCTGCTTCTACCAATGAAGGCAACACCATGGGTACCCCCCCACCCCCTCAATCCCAGGGTAACTACCTGCAGGACACCTCCTGCCCAGCCAGAGACCACTGTCCTCTACCTACCTCCTTAGAATATGGCTGAAAATTGGGACTGATTACAGCCCAGCAAATCCAAAACTGTGACAGACCCACAGCTCAATACAAATCTTGGCTGTCGTCTTCAATAAAATCAACACGTAAATACAAACCAAAACCTGGTCCTTAACCATGCAGCAAAGCCAGGGCTATTTAGCTGGCTTTGAAAATGAGAAGATATTAAGATATTTCAGAGAGCCCTGCCACTGACATTTTGTTGAAATATCCCAAACTTGGGGTAGGCTTTTTTTTGTTTTGTTTTTTGGGGTTTTTTTTTTGGGGGGGGGTTGCTATGTGACTTTATCTCCCTAAATATACAGCTTTTAGGAATAGTTATTTCTCTCTGAATTCTAAATCATTACCAGGGTATTATAAAATGTATCCAAATGCTCGCGTCGATAAATGTTTATTAAATCAGAAATCACAAATGAATTCACAACTTGTTTGCTATAAAAGCTATATAACGCAGATATTAAACTGCTTGTCTAATTATGCCATTAAAGTTCCTTTTTCGCTCCATGATCTGCACATGCCTCATTCTCTCGGGTGTCTGGGCGGGCAAAGGCATCTAGTTCCTAAAATGCCCAGCACGACCGGAACGTCCAGGTAAACAGCAGTGAGGCACACTGAGAGGTCACGGGGCCCCTCTTCAAACAGCTTCAACAAAACAAATGGCCAGAAGTAAAAAGTGTCTCTGTGCTTTGCTATAATAAGATTCAAACACAGGATTCCAAGAATTCCACCTGTTTCCAATTAGATACCAGAATTGCTTTGAGTGTTTAAACTACATTCACTTGCTACTTATACAAAACAATTCTTCCGGGTTTTTTGAACGTTTTAAGTATGTTAAAATAAGATTAAGGGTCTGGTTTAAACAATCGGAGGCAGGGGAATTTCAGTTGAAACCAAAACGGTCTCTCTGCAGCCAGAATGCAGAGCTTCAGACAAAACAACAGAACAAGATAACCAATTTCTATCTCGGACAGTTCCTTGTAAAAAATCAGACCTTTCCTAGGAAAAGCAATTATATATACATACACTTTCATAGGTGAAATGACTGTACGTGGGTTTTTAAATAATTTCTCAAACAATGTGTGATCCCACACATTAAAGTAACTTTCAGGTAGGGTTTGTGTTGCGGTCCTCGGGTACACCTGCCTCTCTAAAAACGTGAAATTTACAGGACGTCGATGGGGGAACTGTGTCAAACGGAAGCGCAGGTAGGCATTTGGCCTACTAGCTCTGCAGGATTTTTTCACAGGACGAATTTCTCTTTTTAAAAACGTGCAAGCTTCCCTCTAACAAATGTGCCCTTCCTTCCTTTCACTGAGGCTGTTCCTCGTGCTTTATAAAATGAGCTGAAACAAATACGGATTTTCTACTTGGAGCCTTGATTTCTCTCCTAAGACGGACCCTGAGCACAGCCCTGGGAGCAGTTCTGGCGGGGACCCCAAAGGGGGCACAGAGACCCTGCTGGGTTTGTTTTACTTGTACACAACAGGGCACGGGGACTTTTTCAACAGGCAGCATTTTTAAGACGAGCTCAGTGGATTAGGAGAGAGTGATTCCTGAGGGGATTGGCAATCTGTCCCCCTCGCCCTCCCAACCTCCTCCCCTAGCTGACTACTGGCAACAGCTGCGTGAAACCAGGGAAGGAGGCAAAGGCGGACTCTATGGACCCAACTTATCAGAGGCTGTGGTGTAACCCCATCCCTTCACTGCCTTGCACCTTTAAAAAAAAAAAAAAAAAAAAAAAAACCTACACAGTTTCACACAGAGGAAACAAAACTTTGATCCACTGACAGTGACCCCCTCCCACACGCAATTTCAGAGACACTGATATTAAAAAAGCCCAGAAAACAAAGACAGCAGCTGTGTGGAAGCCCTTGGTTTGTTTACTAGATGGGATACATACCACAATCAAAATAACACACTTCAGGGGGACACTTCCCTAACAGGAAAATGCTAAATAAAAGCGATCAGAAAAATGGACTTTTTGGCAAAACTCAAATTATCTTCTGATTTTGACAAAGAGGAACACGTTCAGAGCTTACTGGTGCAGAGACTCCTTAAAGGGGCACACCAGGCACCATGCAAGAATACTGCCCCAAAGGGAAGTCGGTCGCTGGCAGGCCCCATCCCCAAAAGCTTCTCTCACAGAGTTACGTGAGCTTGTTTTAGAAAGTGTCCTCTTTTCAAACATGTATTTAAAAGGCAAATTTATACAATGGTGTTTTTCTTGTCTAAAAAAAAAAAAAGCCTGGTTTTTACAAGTCTGGGATAGGATAAAAACTTGTCCAACTAGTCTTATTAGCAACACCGAAGCACTGACACAAGCCTTTGGGACTAAAAAGGAAACGAAACAGAGCCCAATCTTCACAAACTCTCTTTCTGGGCACTCAGTCCACATCCCAAGGCAGCTTCAAGACCAAGCAGAGGGACCAGAACTCGGCCCGGGCTCACAGAGGGGGCAGCAGGGGCATGAGAGGGGCACACAACTGTCTTGACTCCAGCGAATCTGCTGAGGTCTCCCACCTGGGTCTGAGTCTCGCTGAGACCGAGCCTCTTCACCCTCAGGTGGCAGTGCCACCACCCGCACTGGGCTCTGCAGGCAACCTGATCTCTGGGTCAGGGGTTCGGGAAAGAGGAGAAGAGTCTGAAACTAATGAATTCTCTCTTCTCGACCTGTAGTCTCATTGGCTCACTTAACTGTCCATGGGAACTGAGATGACGTTAAACTGGATACCAACTCAATGGGCCTCTTCAGGGCCCAGAGAAAGAACCAGTTTAGCCTTACGCTTGAACTTTGGCATTCCGTAGTCAAATTAAGTTTTTCAAACCTGTAAGAAGGGGCAGCAGAAAATCATCTCAGCCCAAATCTTTACCAACACCAAAAGCCGAAGGAAGCTCACTACAGAGAATAATGATGCCGACTCACGTAATTTTGTTTTCAAGATCAACACCTTAAAGCTCATTCACATGAACGGACAAGGAACCTTCCAGGCCAATCGTCCTGGAGTTACACAGTTAAATATCCTCATGATATCCTGAAGTAGCTAATCACTAGCTGGGTGTGGGGTGTCAAAGAGTTCCTAAAGCCTAATACCTCTCTGGAAACCAGATCCATCTCCCACGCAGTTTTCTGCCAAAAATGCTTAAAAAATAAACCTCATGGATGTTCAGCTAAATGTCACACTTAGGAAGACAAGGCGAAAAAAAAAAAAATAAGGTTTGTCTCTTCAAAATTCCACAACGGGTTTTACAGTAAGCACAGGAATTAAATTATGGTAAAAGGGAGCTATTTTTACTAAAACAGGGTAGACCAATTTATCAAAAATGCCATTGGGCTGTGTTCATTACATTCAGGAATCTAATTTACACAATAGACACTTTGGAGTAATCTATTTTAGTCAATAAATACTCAAACTCCTTTAAGTTTTAATCTTATCGGAAATACATATTTCACATAGTCTTCCTAGTTAAGCGAGAAATCTGAAGAAATTTCATAACGACTATGAGTCTACTTTATCGTTCTTACGTAGGCAGGAACAGAAAACAAGCATATACAATTAAAGTTGTCAGACTCCATTTATATAGGTTTTAATCCAATCCGCTTCATTTCATCCAAGGCTGCATCTGGAGTTCATTTGCTTCCCTTCTAAAAGTACTGTAGGTCACTATCACCAGTCCTCCGGGTTATGAGAAAGTTCGGCCAAGTTTACCTTCCCGCACACCTTAAAAGCTGGGCGCCGCGGCCGTCTCTAAGGGACGCCGGGCGACCCCCGCGGTACCAGGCCGCCCCCGGCCCTTTCGAGCCGAAGACCGACCTCCCCTCCCGCGCCCCCACCTCCCGCATCGCTACCCGAGCTTCTGACCCACACGCCGCTCACCTTCAACTTGGCTCCGGCCACGCACAACATCCACCTGGCGGGGTCCCGGGGCTGTCCAGGCGCCGCGAGCGCGGAGCCGGCAGGTTCGGGGCGAACCCCGAGGGCGCGCGGCTCCTCTGGGTCGGGGGTGGCGGGCAGAAACGCGCCCCCTGGGCACAGCGGCGGCACGGGCGCCGGACGGGGAGCCCCCGCACGACCCCCCAGCAACGCCCCGGGCTCGGCGCGCGGACCACGGCCCGGAACATCACAGGCCAGCGGGGCCCCCGGGGCTTTGCTTTCGAGAAGCCGACCCGAGGCGGCATTTCGGACAGGACCGGCCGCGCGCTCCATTGAGCCCGCGGACCCTGTTGGGAGGACAGGGCCTCGGAGAGCGCCAGAGCGGAGCCGGCGGGTCACTGGGGGCCCCGGGAGCCTCGGGGCTCGGGCCGCCCGGACCGGCGGCAGGGAGGAAGCGTCCCCCAGCCGGGTAGACGGCGCGCCAGGGCGCAGCGCGGGGCCTGAGCTCGGGGAAAGTTGCTGCCCTCCGCCCGCACCGGCTCCCGCCGGGCGCTCCGACCCTGGGGCTCCGCGCGCGGGCGGCCCGCCGCCCCTCGCAAGTTTACCCCCAGGCACCCCTACCCGTGTCTCGGGCCCCGGAGGGACCGGTCTGCGCCACTCGAGTAGGCACACAAAAGAGCCGGGCGGCTGCGGGTGGCCCCGGGGCGCCCGTCCGGACGTAAACAAACCCCGGGGTCCACGCGGGGACCCCCACGCCGGGTGCGGGAGCGGCGGCGCGGCCCCGGCGCGCTGACAGCCCGGCGCGGCGGCCGGGGGCCCGGGCCGGCCCGGGCCGGGGCGCGCGGACGCCCGGCCGCCCGCCCGGCCACCCGCCCGCCTGGCCGGAGCCGGGCCGCGCCGCCGCCGCCGCCGCCGGTGGCCGCTCTGACCCTCCCCCGAGCCGGCGGCACCACAGCGCCACCAGCCCCAGCTCCGCCGCGCCGGCGGCAGTGGCGGCGGCGGCTCCTCCTGGAGAGGCAGGCGCTTCACCCCCCACAGCAACTCCCCACAAACTTTCCCCGGGAATACGGCGGGCCGGGGGCGCGGGGCGCGCGGCCGGGCGCCGCCGCCGGGCCGCAGCCCCCTCCCGGCGCAGCGCCCGCCGCCGCCGCCGCCCGCCGCCGCCCGCTCCCCGCTCGCGCGCGCACCCCGCGGGCCGCCGGGGCCGCCCCCCTCCCCGGTCCCGCGGCGGCGGCGGCGGCGGTGGCGGCGGCGCAGGGCCGGGGGGGCGCCCGGGGTGGGGGCCGACACCGGGGGCAGCGGTGGCGGCGGCGGCTCCCGGCGCCATCTTGGGCTGATCGATGAATTGAACAAAGAGGATCAATTTCTGATCAAGCGAGTTATCAATGGGGGCCGGGGAGCGAGAGGGACTTGTCCCCGACTCGGCCCCGCTTTCCCCGGCACCCCCCTCCTCCCCGCCGCCGCGGCCCCCCGGCGGCCGGGCAGCCCGGGGCCCCGGGGGAGGCCGCGACCGCCCGCAGCCCCCACCCCCGGGCGAGAGGCCGAGCGAGCAGAAGCCTGACCTGCAGCTGCTGTAAATCAAAGCGCTTCCAATATTGAAACATCGATCCCACATTGGCCGCCATCTTGAGACATATTGAGACGGAGTGAGAGGCTGATAGAGAGGGGGCTGGAGTTCAGGAGCCGCCAGGAGGCAGCAGGCGGGCGGCGCCAAAACCCGGCCTGGAGCCGGCCGCCGCCGCCGCCACGGAGGACGCGGACTCCTCCTCACGGCGCCGCCGCAGCCATGGCGAGCCCGAGCCGGAGCCGGAGTCGGAGCCCGAGGGCGCGGCGGCCGCCGCGGGGCCTGGCGCGCGCGGCCCCTGCCCCCTCCCCCCAGCGCTCGGCGCCCGGCCCGCGACCCCCGCCCCTCCCGGGCCCCCGGCCCCAGCGGGCGGCGGCCCCCGGCCCGGCCCCGAGGGGGCGCTGGAGGGCGGCGGGAGGGGCGCCGGGGCCCCAGCGGGAGGCCCCGGGCCCGGCTCACCTGGGGCTTGCTTCGGGACCCTGGGGGTGGCGGGGGCCGCCGGCGGCCGAGCGCAGCCCCTTCAGGGCCCTGGGTCCGGGGCTTTCGGCCGCGTCTGGGCGGGCGCCTGAGCCGCGCCGCTTTCGCTCGCCCTCCTGCGGGCCCCGAGCGCGCAGAGCCGCCGCGACCACCTGCCCGAGCCCCGAGCGCCGACCCCGCGCAAACCGGGCCCACGGCGGCCGCGCGTGTGCGGGGCGGGCTGGCCGGCGGCTGCCGCGCACCCACCTCCCCGGGGCCCCAGCAGGACCCCGGCCGAGCCTGCCAGGGACAGCGTTTGAAGTTGGGGGGAGTGGAGTTGGGGTGAAACCAGCCCTGACCCTCCTGTCGCTGCACACGTTAACGCCCCGAACGGTGGCAGCGCGGTCGCCGCGCCGCCACGCACCCGCAACCCGGGTGGCCAGGGGTCCGAGCCGCGCCAAGCTTAGGCCAAGACAGGAAAAGTCTTGGCGCACCGTTGTGTATCCCCCGCACCGCTTCGGCGGAACAGCCTTGGAAACTTCCTGTAGTTCAAACACTTCGGGTTTCACTCCTTTTGGTGCAGAAACTTGGAAAGTGTAAGTGCGCTAATAACAAAGTATGGTCTCTGGTTTACAGAAATGCTAGCATTTAAACCCCAGAGTCAATTCGCTTTTGATTTCTTTTTTCGCAGAAACCTGGCAAAAGCACACCGTTTCATGATCGTCATCTTTAATTGATTATACACACGTGTGAGTTTGACTTTCCAGCAGGAATACTGTACTTTTACTCTCCCGCACTTCATTTGACGTGCGATTAGTTAAATCCCCAAATTCCTTAATCTTGAAAATTACGTGTAAATAACATTCGTATGGAATACGAAAAAAAACGTGTAACTAGGATATAACTGCTTTTCAACTGATTTCGAGGGCTTAGCGCTGATCATGGAGGGTGAAAGCAAGCAGTTTTAAGTGAAGGGCCTGGAAATGAAAGGCCCCAAGATTTAGAGAACACACGTGCCCCCCAGGTCTCGGGCTGCCAAAAGCCTCAGTTTCGTCAACGCGTGGCTGGCTCTTGAGGTCGGCCTGGGGCGGGGGGGATGGGGTTCCTTCGGCGTCCCCATCACAGCTTCGCCCAGCAGAGGGGGCAGGAAGCAGGTGGGTGGGAGCGCGCGGGGGCCGGGCAGGGGCGCCGCGAGCCTTGGCCCAGATGCTGTGGCGCCGCGCCGGGCAGGGCACTGGCGACCTCGGGAACGCCGAGGACCGCCTCGGTGTGGGGCGCCCGAGCCCGCGCGCGCAGTCGGCAGGCGGCCGCGCTGCAGCTCCGACCGCGCCGCCCGGTAGAGGGCAGCGGCGCCCCGACACTCGCGTCCTCGGGTCCCCGCGCACGTGCCCACCCGAGCGCCCCGCGCCTGGCCACGCCCTGTCCCGGAGCCAGGCCCCAGGCGGGAAACTGCACTGCCACCAATAGGGATCCCTGTCCCGACGAAATGCCACAACGAGTCTCACCCCCTGCCGCCCGGTATCCCACACTTGTGGGTACGTCTGCGCTCCCCTCCTATTCGTGCGGTGGCAGGCAGGCGAGACCTCGGAATTGCCCTAGAGATGGCTAAGCAAATAAAATGTGCAGGGGCTTTAAAAAAAAGAAAAAAAAAAAAACACCTCCCGTGGGGAAGGCTCAAGGAAGGATCAGGGAAATGGTTTGGATTTGGTGCAGATGTTCTCAATCTAATTATCGTGTCGATCCCCTGGGTTTGAACCAAAAAAAAAAAGAAAAGAAAAGAAAAGTGAAATATATATGACCTGTGTAATACGCCAGAAGTACATCTGGTTGGAATTCAGGGCTCTGAATCCACTGAAATATTTTAGAAATAAATTTGATGAGTATTAGATACCCTTGTTACATTTCTGGTTGTGTTTACATTACTTTGCATGCTAACTTGACTTAGCAGGGAAATAATATATTGACTGGCCCAGAGGTCAAGCTCTATTTAAATGACATGTAGATTTCTTCCACGAAGTTTTGCCTTATTCAAGGCTTCTTGCTCTCTGGGCAGGGGACAAAAGTTAGGAATACCTTTGCCAACACCACAAAATGTCACCACTTTAAAATGGGATTCAAAACAAACCACCGATCAAAAATTATCTTAGCGAGCAAAAATTATCTTAGCCAGTGAAGTGATCAGCAGGGACCCAAAAAGCTTTTAAAAGTACATTTCCTTTTTCTCCAGTGTAGACATAGAATCAGAACAAATTGTATCTATTTCTAAAGGCAATTTTGTTTTGGTTTTTTTCTGCTGGACTTTGTCCCACCATTGCAGAAGGTTTGGAGGACTCGCTGACATCCAAATATAGTAAATAATCCACGAATGCGTATTTTGTATAAAATACTTAGAAAAGGGAAAGGCTTTAGGACCTAGACCTCCATTCGCACCCACAAAGACAATAAAATGATGGCTAGAACCCCCCAGAACAAAGTCTGAGAAAGAGACCAGTTAGGAAGATAACTGACTCACTACACAGAAGCAACAGGACTGAACGTCATTCTCTAACAATGGATCAGGGCCATTCTTTGCACCTTTTGATGTTCAGGCTCTCCCTTGAGAGAAAGAAGGCTCACAGTTCCCAAGTTGATGACCAATTCTCCATCCCCAACTTTCAAAAATCGAGCTCCAAGTAAATCAGATGAGGGGGGGTGGGGGAGTAACCAAAACAACGCTCCTGACCCCTTTAAATGAAAGACAGTTTAGCACCAAACAAGGCAGCTAACAACTAGAATCTGAGGCCAGAATCCCTCAATTTCCTTTCTGACCCATTTTATTTTGCCAGAGAAAAATACAGTGGCCGTACTGGAGGCGTGATAATACTGATGAATGTAACTTAGACGATTGTAAAGCACTTTTAGAAGTTCAGGCTCTCCTACCCTTCTGGCATCTACACATGTTGATTAAATCCTAAGGTGAAATTGGCAAAATCTTTAAAATACCCTGTGAGTTGATGGTGACAAAATTGGTCCTCTTTGATGGCCACCAAGAAAGAAAAAGATATTACCTTGTTTTCTAAAGATTCTAGGTTCGTAATTTTTCTGATACCCTTAACCTAAGTTTTTGAAAGAATTAACCATCAAGACATTCTTCCAAGCCGAAAAATGGCTTATAATGTAGAGCATTATAAAAAACAAAACAAAACAAAAGCCATACTCTTTATCTCTCATAAAAGAGTCTTTATGTTCTGAGATCTTATTTATTTATAATGCACTCATAAAATGAAGTTTCGCCTAGAAACTTTATCTCCAGAAAAAGCTGGAAAATAATCCACGAATAATGATGAAACAGTTCAGAGATTCTTCTATCCCATGTGATAGGCTTTAAAAGAAAATTTTATAAGAGATTCCTTCTGAAAGCTTCACTCACTTTCTGGATATTTTTACATCCAAATTAGAACTGGTTTGGGGGCACTTGGGTGACTCTGTCAGTTAAGCATCTGACTTCGGCTCAGGTCACGATCTCACAGTTTGTAGGTTCGAGCCCCGCGTCAGGCTCTGTGCTGACAGCTCAGAGCCTGGAGCCTGCTTCAGATTCTGTGTCTCCCCCTCAATCTGCCCCTCCCCTGCTCGTGCTCTCTCTCTCTCTCTCTCTCTCTCCCTTTCTCTCTCAAAAAATAAAATAAACATTAAAAAAATTGTTTAAAAACTGGTTTTGAAGAGTGTTCGGCAAGAAATATTTCAGAGAAGCAGAGGCAGGACATAATGCTAAATGTTTACATCATAAAGACATGCCTACTCTGTGGGGCGTGGGTAAAAATGAATCCTACTCCTAATAAGTCACACGGGAATCTCAATTTCACAAAGACCTAAGTTGATAATTATAACAAGGTATTCATTCAAGTTGACTGAATTTGAAATGTTTTAAATTTAGGAATATCTAAGGCCAGACAGAAGTTCTGAGACACTTTAAATTTGAAGAGGCCTTTTCCTTAAATCAAAAGAGTATGAATAACAGAAGGAAATTACTTTGTCTTCCTTTTGTCTTTGGCGACTGCCTTCCAGAACAATTTGGCATAGACTAGTGGAATAAATAAAAGGAAGATTCCAGATTCTTTTTTTTTTTTTTTTTTGGAGCTCAAGAAAACCAAACTACTTTTAATTGTTTTGTTTTTTAAATAATACTTTCTGTTAATTATTTCTAAGTACACTATTCACTGTACTATGTAAATACCCACCAAATAAAAGTACACATTTTGCTACATGTAATTACATGCATAGTACATAATTCATCTCTATCCGCCAAATGTATGTGTAGTTATATAATTGTACCAAGAACCTGCCAAACTTGTAAGATCAAACTATAATGACTTGTAAGCAGTAGGCTCTCCTCCTCAGCACCCCTCTCAGCCTCTCTCTGGTGACAGCATCTCTCAGTCTCCAAGACCCTTCTAGAAATCTTCAAAGACTTCATTTCTGGCCCCCCGTTTAACTTTGCCTTCCACTTCTGGACGGCATATGCCGATGCCACTAACTGTAGGTATCTTTCTGCACCTCTAATGATTACATTCTGCTGTCCTCCGCTCCCCTTAAACAAGAAATCTTGTAGCTGGAGCGTTTCCGTCTTACCCTTAGAAAATACATCCAGCTTCGTACTTCCAAGCCCCGAGGAGAGACCTGGGACATCTCATCATCCAACAATTTCTTCCACCCCCACCTTACCAGCCACACCCCTTCCCCCCGCCCCAGCCTCTTTTGGCCAAACTTCCATTCTAATATAAATTTTCTGGAACTGTTGTTTCCTAGGATGTCACATCTCACTTCCCCCTTTCTGCCTCTTCCGCTTCGTAAGATGCCCATGTAAATGTCATATTACCTATTTCCTGTACACGATGGAAATAAATGCCTTCCTATGTGACTCTCGCTGATGTCATTGCTGAATCACTAGAAATTAATAGTGTACATCGTCAGTAGCTTGAAAGGGCTTGAAATATGTAAAGTACTGTATAAATATTATTATTATCTTGCTTAATGTAAAGTTCACATTCTGCGCTAAGACCTTATATTAATTCCTTTTCTTTCCTCCTGGGAGACATGAACCATATGCATTCTATTTATATTGACCTTTCATTATTAATATTGCTCTCACAATATCAGTTTGCCATCCAATATTTGAAACACACAACTACGTCTCCAGTGCTAGGACATCTACAGTAGAGACACGGTTTTTTTTTTTAAAAATTGCATTTACAACAAGAAGCAAAATATTGTTTTGTTTTTCCGCAAGATCATTTATGACACATCTCTGCAGTTATATGGTTGGAGTTGAATGAAGATTTGTTTTCATGAAATGTAATTAGATTTTCTTTTGTCATGAGCGCTGTCGGATTGGATATTATTTTTTTTTTCCCAGGGAAATGTGGTTTGGAAGATCCTGCAAGCTTGTTTTCCACTGGAAAATAGGGAAGCTGATATTTCCAGCAGTGAGTAAAAAACTTTCTTCATTCCCTCAAGTTCCATTCACACTAAATATTTGATCTAATGTCAGTTTTTGAGAATCTGTATTATAATATCTTTAGAGGTTTCAGTCGCTAGCAGAATTCCATTGGATGTCAAAATTGTGTGTGTGTGTGTGTGTGTGTGTGTGTGAGAGAGAGAGAGAGAGAGAGACAGGAAAAAGGAGGAAAGTGGGCCTCTAATCTAGCAACTGTTTTTTCTAATTAACATAGTCACACGCACACACGTGTCCTCTGAAAAGTCAACACGTTAAATAAAAGAATGAAATGCAAATAGTTTCAGCACAGAAGTATTTCTGGTAACAAAAGCAAACTAAAACAATAAAAAATAAATTAAAAATGTTTTAAAAAGATGGACCGACCTAAAGTGTCCAACAACACAGAAACGTCCAATAACACAGAAATGATGAAATATTGTGTTGCCATTAAAAGTCATACTTATAAAATATGTAATGACACATGAAAATGTTTATTATATAAGCAGGAAACAGGCCGTAGTGTGAGCCCAGCTGCAAAGAATAGCACATTTTGTATTCGTATAAAATGCCGTAAGAAAATACACGACAGTGTTAACAGTAGTTGACTCTGGACCACAACCGAATGGGTAAGTTTTATCTTCTTTAACATTTCTGTGTTTTGTATATTTCTACATGAGCATATGCTATCGTTATAAAACAGGAAAATAGTGAATATTATTCAAAACAAGGCTGGCGAAAAGGGCTGATATGTCATTTTTTAAACAGTAATTTAACGCTAACCAGAAGGGGTAGCGTGACCCAGTGATTAAAATAGACAATTGAAACCAGAGGGAAAATCATGTCCTAATTTTGCCACTGAGTCACTGACTTTGCCTCAGGTTTCCTGCCTGTAAAATAGGAATAATTAATACTTTCTTGTAAAAGGCTTTTGAGCTCCCCGACGAGAGAGCCCATAAAGGTACAAAGTGTTGTTCTATTAATACTAATTGAAGTGAATATAAAATACAAAGGCATTTGAGAAAAACTGAAGTCATTACGGTCAGTGGAAGAAGGCCCAACAGATACCCTGCCAAATGCCAAACTGTGGCTCTTTGAGTTCCCTGTGTCCTTTATAAAAGTTGCTTTGGGGGCGCCTGGGTGGCTCAGTCGGTTGAGCGTCCGACTTCGGCTCAGGTAAATGATCTCACGGTTCGTGGGTTCGAGCCCCACATCAGGCTCTATGCTGACAGCTCAGAGCCTGGAGCCTGTCTTCAGATTCTGTGTCTCCCTCTCTCTCTGACCCTCCGCCGGTCGTGCTGTCTCTATCTGTCTCTCAAAAATAAATAAATGAATAAATAAATAAATAAATAAAAATAAAAGCTGCTTTGGGGGCAGATAAGGACGTCACCAATAATGCTGGGACATCTACTGTCTAATGACCAAACACTGTCAAGCAAAGGGCTGGGTCAGACACTATAAAGAAGCAGAGAAGCAGTAGACAAGATCCCTGCCCTAAAAGCTGACAGTGTTGTTGGGAATAGGTCCATAACAATAGCAAAAACATAACAATCTTCTGTCAACATGGAAAAAAAAGACAATTCAACTTGAGCAGAAGACGATATGCAGGAAAGAAACTGATCAAATGGGAATATGTGCCACAGCATTAGCTTTTGTAAAAATATTTTTAGGGGTGCCTGGGTGGCTCAGTCGGTTGAGCGTCCGACTTCAGCTCAGGTCGTGATCTCATGGTTCGTGGGTTCGAGCCCCGCGTCCGGCTCTGTGCTGACAGCTCGGAGCCTGGAGCCTGCTTTGGATCCTGTGTCTCCCTCTCTCTCTGCCCCTCCCCCACTCATGCTCTGTTTTTCTCTGTCTCAAAAATAAACATTTCAAAAATAAATAAATAATATTTTTAAAGTCATCTCTACCCCTAACGTGGGGCTCGAACTCACGACCCCAAGATCAAGAGTCACACCAACTGAGCCAGCCAGGCGCCCCCGTCACACTAGGTTTGATCTGAGCAGTGAAGGGCGATGCCCTTTCACTTTAGGTGAGCAAAAGATTTCAGGAATGTTGAGGTGTTGGACAGGGGAGGAGGTAAGAGGTGGCAAGAAAGATAGAGGGTCTCAGGGGTCAGGAAAATCATGCCTGCCGCACACGAAGAAGGGAAACAGTGAGTGCGTTGCTCAGCTGGGAGTCCAGGAGGTGGAGAGCAGGCTGGCATTGTAAAGGCTTGGCCAGATGGGAAGATGCTGGGGGCATGGCCGAAGGGGCAAGTGGGGAGTCCGCCATTTTGAAAGATGTGCCACAGTGCTGCCCGCCACATGCTATTCCTGTGAACGACCCATTCCCACTTGAGCTCCCGTTTCCAATTCACCATGTCAAAAACACCCTTGCCTTATCGTCAGCATTTAAGCAGCAGGGCTAAGGAGAGGCGGTTCGGGTTGAAGCAAGCAACCAGAGGGGCAGATGTGAGTTCAAGTTCTAGTAAATAATGGTTTGACCTTGAGCATGTTATTTAACCTCGCTAAGTCTCAGTCTCCACGAGAGACCTGCACACCTTGTGCGCACTGACGATGAAATCAGAAAATGTACATAAAATGCTTTGAGGTCTACCTGCGTAAGCACCCAATTAAGGCGAGCCACTATTTAATTTACATCCACATACCCTAACTTTGTGTCTCTGCATTCACACGGATATCATGCCATTTTACAGACAAGCAGACTGAGCATCTGAGCACCAGAAAGTTGTTTGATGAACAGAGTGGATTTCTCAACCAGGTTGCTAAGCACCTGCTCAAATTTCTGACCACCCTTTAATGACGTGATCTCAGCTGCCCCCTCCTTTCGGACGCGATGGATGCTTTTATGTCTTTATTCCTCCAAAAACTATTTATTGAAGGCCTACCGTGTGCCAGGTTTGGAGCCCCAGGTAGTTCTCGGCTCCTTCTCCATAGGATGGTTGAGCACCATGGGAAGAAACCCCGGAGCGAGGGGGACGGGCCCCTCGCGCCCTCACCCTGCACCACGTCATTGCTAGTTAAATGCCTTTTGCTTCCCTGACATACATTCTTCCAGCCACAGAGCACTGTAATCCTTCAGCCTTCTTTTGGCAATGTAAGCACTTACTACCAGAATGAAGTCTTTGGTGGGTCTGACCTTGGCAAGGGCTACCATCATACTCAGCGTCAAGGCCTGTTTGCCCCCAGACCTTTTATTTCAGAAATCAGGGCTGAGACCACAACCATATCGGAGAAGCAAAGTTCCTGCTTGCCCAAGTGTGATGTGAAATGAAGTCAGCTCAAATCTGCAACTGCTCCTGAAGACCGTATCAGGCTGGGGTGTGGGATGTGGGTGTGCACCACGCGCGTGTATGCGCGCACATGCGCGATGGGGGCAGGTGGGAAGGCAAGGTGGGGGTGTACATGAAGCCAAACGAAATGCAGTAGCGTTTTGCCTTTGGAGAGAGTTTGAAATCTGGCTGAAAAGACACTGGAAACACGTAATTGGTTCCATCGCAGAGCCTCTTTGATGTGCACGAGGAACTAAGATCTGATTCTGGGAAAGGCCCGGAACCCCCCAAATGCACGCAGGTCCTTTGCTGTAGCTGGTAGACACCGCTCCGGAGACATCAGGGGGAGGCACCCAGCCCCATTCTGGTCCAGCCATGCACCTCCCTTAGACTTCTTTCCCCTTTGGAGACTCCTGAGGTCAGGCGTCCCCCCCACCTCCCAATAAAACATATTCATGGAAACTCTTGCAAGAGGTTGGGAATAGAGCCATAAAGGATATCCTATTATCTACTTATGTCCTGAGGGTGAAAGGGCCAGATTGAAAGTCACAAGCCTGGAAGAGTCATCTTTGTCTGTAAAACCACCAAATAACAACAATTATTATCCAGGGAGCACCTGCTATCTGTCCTGAGCCATAAAAAGCTTTTATCTCCAATCTTCACATCAGGTTCGCAAGGCTAGAAGCATTTTTACATATAGGGAAGCTGAGGGTCAAAGGGGTAGGGAGACTTGTCCAATGTCTGGTCTTACTACACAGCCCTAGACCGACCCGCAGCTGCCCCGTCACCCTCTGGCCCCCACCTGGTCCGTCAGAACCCACTTGGGACGTCGGGACAGGCAGCCCTCTCTCTCACCCCTTCAGGAAGTCCTGGGTATTGCCCGCCCAGGAGGGATGGCTCCATCTTACCTTACAGCAGCCTGCTTGCCAGGAGTCCTCCCCGATGTCTCCAGACATTTCTCTGCGGCAGTAGAGGCTCCAGACACCCTGGTCCGGGGCATCTATAATAAAGATTGATGACCTGACCTTGGTCTTGAATGAGACATCGATTGCAAATGAGAGGCCACGGGGAGAGTCAAAAGTCCCCTTAAGTACAGGAAGACGGGACGTTTGGCAATCTGAGCGGCTGGAGAGAGGGGTGTGTGTTCCTAGCCAGCATTGGGATTCTCCTCGCTGATTGCCCAGGGGGTTCTCACTTCTTGGCGTTTGGGGAGTCTGATCTAATGGACCGTCTGGGGAAATATCTGATCAACGATTCCGTTCTGGCTACAAGTGCCGGCTGGGAGGGTGGGGTCACGGGTTCGCTATCAGAGGCAGTTCAGTAAAGCGATTACAAGTCATTCCAAGTTGGGTATCCTACCCTCCCTCCTTCCTAAATGTAACGCTGACTTGTGAGTGGGAGGTGGGATTAGTTTACACAAGCTCTGTTGATCCGATAGCATTTTATTACCGACTAAGGCGGACCAGGTGGTGGGGTTTGGTTTTGTTTTCTTTTGGAACAGCTCTGCGTTTTACTGTCGGCAGGTCGTCTCCCACCACCCGCCCCCCGCCCCCACCCCCACCTTTAGACGTTGTGTTTTCCTTCCCAAACAGGCTCCCTTCGAGAAAAAAGAGAACTGACCCCCGGCCCGTCTCGCTGTCCTCTGTAGCCTGATCTATTTAAGACACGTTCTCTTCACACAGATCCTGCCCCAGTTTCTCCGAGGGCCGCCTCTGCCCCTCCTGCCCTCAGCCACTGCCGTGTGCATTTGACACCAGCTCAGGAATCTTGTAGCTTCTCGCCTTTCCATTCCCGGAGGAATTTGTTATTCAACACTTCAAAGCGGAGACTTGTTTGCACCTCTTGTTTCAAACAATAGACCAAATTTCCTGTCGCTGCTTCTCTTAAAAACTGCCTGCCTCACGCTCCTGGGAACAATTGCATCAGCCACTGGACTGATGAAGACAGGAGCTGAGTCCTCACCCACCCATCTTCTCAGAGGAGACAGGGCCACGGGGTGGGGGGGTGGGCAGAGAAGGTCACAGGCTTGGACTTGAGACGGGACAGACGTATATGCAAACCCTAGGCTCTGTGGCCATGCAGCCGGGAGACTTTGAGCTGGTTCCTTAACCTCTCAGTCTTGGCCTCACCTGCCTCACCTGTCACATCCGCATCATAGCTAACCTGTCCCGCGGGGCTGGCGTGAATCGAGCTGAAATGATGCAGCCAGCTCCTGCCTCATGACGGAAGTTAAGAGCACAATTCCCTGCTTCTCCGCCTGGATTCAAATGCTAAGGGCACCCTGCTCTTTCTCTGCGTCCTCAGGCTCAAATTGCTTGAACTCCATGCCTCCCCTTCCTTATCTGTAAAATAGAAATAATTATCATGCCTACCTTGTGGGATTAAAGAAAACATCAGACTGGGGCTCGGACCTCACCCAGTGAAGATGTACTCTCCCTCAGCAACTCTGTTTTACATTCTTCTGCCTGTCATTCTTTTCTTTGCTATTACAGTGTTTTGTTTACCAGCGCAGATTCATCATAGAACGTTCCTAGCCCATGGGGAGTGGAATATTTGTTCAGATTTCTTGTTCCAAGAGTATGGTTTTTCCTTAACTCCAGAATGATGACACGACCCATGGAATGGATCCGTAGCTCTGGGGTTTTAGGGCGCGGATACTCTGCAGTGGTCCACACATGACCTTCTGCACATCTCCAGACTCATAGAATATACACCACTAGGAGTTAACCCTCATGTAAACTGTGGACTTCAGTTCATAATAACGTATCAGTATGGGTCCTTCGCTGTAACAAATGCACTGTGATAATGCAAGATGTCAATGACAGGGGAGACGGGGGGGCGGGGGAGGGAGGTGTACTGGAATTCTCTGTACTATCCGCTCGGGCCGTCTGTACATCTAAAACTGTTCTCAAAAATGAAGCTGCTTTTTAAAATATTTAAGTTTATTTATTTATTTTGAAAGAGACAGAGACAGTGCGAGTGGGGGAGGGGCAGAGACAGAGGGAGAGAGAGAGAATCTCAAGCAGGCTCCGCACTGCCAGTGCAGAGCCTGACGCAGGGCTCGATCCCACAAAACCGCGAGATGGTGACCAGAGCCGAAATCAGGAGTCAGACGCTTAACCAACTGAGCCACTCAGGCGCCCCATAAAGCTGATTTTTTTAAGTGTATTTATTTATTTTGAGAGAGAGAGAGAACATGCGTGCGCACACACTCACACACTCACACGCACACGTGTGAGCAGGGGAGGGGCAGATAGAGAGAGGAGGAGGAGACTCTGAAGCAGGCTCTGAGCTGTCAGCACAGAGCCCGACGCGGGGCTCAGTCTCCCGAACCGTGAGCTCATGATGACCTGAGCCGAAATAAAGAGTCAGAGTCGGACACCTAACCGACTAAGCCACCCAGGCGCCCCTCAAAAATAAAGCTTCTTGATTAAAAAAGAGAAAGGTGAGGCGGGTTGTGTTGCATACTGTTACCCCTCTAACACGCTCACACGTAGTGACCAGCAGCCGGGAAGTGACAGCATCGTGCTGTATGGACGACCTGGAATTTATAACTACTTTCTTGTGGGCACATCCTATGCTAACGGCCCATCAGCTTTGTCCCTGGAGGGAGAGAACCAGATGGGGGGCTTTCTCAGGGGTCTCAGGATCAAGGTCCCTTCAATGTCTCCTAAGTTCTGGAGTAGACAGTGCTGGGAGTGGAGGTCCCTTATCAACTCATCCTGAGTTCACAGAGCAAGTGATCGTCTGTCCTTTCCTACCTTTTGAGTCTGCACTGTTAGTGCAGAGCCTGCTTGGGATTCTCTCTCCCTCTCTCTCTCTGCCCTTCCCCACACCCCCTCTCCAAATAAATGAATAAATAACTTAAAAAAAAATAAAAAGAAAACAGCCTTTCCACCCAACACAAATCCCACCGAGCGACTGAGGTCTGATTACTTCGTGTCCTGAGGCCAACGTTACAATAACCCTGGAGTAAAAAGCAACCACAAAAAGGAAGGCAGAAACTCCAAAAACGTATTTTAAATACAGACAGAAACTTCCCCCAGCCTATCCTGTCTGGTTGCCAAGACCCCAAACTCTTACCCTGTGAGACTGAATTTTCAAGGCATGTCACCGATTAATAAAACCATCACTTTAGAAATACTCACACAGCGTGTCCTGGAAGGGGGTTGGCACCAGACCTGTTATCAGGCGCTCGGATTATAAGATCCGACGAAAACTGAATCATAAGGCAACGGCGTTTGAAGTGAACTGTGGCGTTGGGATTAGAGTAGGTAATTATCACAAGTTGTGTGAGCAGCGTGATTTAGTGGAGAAAACACAAAACGGTGAAGCAGAACAGTGGGGTCAGATCAGACCCTGCCGCCCACTGGCTGTGTCAGCCCTTCCAGCCTCTCTTTTCTCGTCTGCAAAATGGGCGCAGTCATACTTGCCTCGTGGACCCGCTGTAGAGAGTGTTTAGGATAGGAGACACCCAGCGTCTGGGAAGGTACCTCGCACACGCACCAGCACAGTCTGGTTTCTGTCCTCGACACACGGTTGTAGATCTTTATGAAAGATGTTTCTTTAAAATTTCGCCTGAGCCCAGTAAGATAGAGTAGGTGAAAAAGAACATGAAATGAGGCATCGGTGACATCTTCTGTATTTTGCTTTGCGTTTCCAAGCTCCTGGTGTAAATAATTTACGGTGTTAAAAATGAGTTAACAGCAGGTCTTTGAAGGACAGAAGAAAATTCTTTCTACAATGAGGGATAGTCTTCATAATGAGGGACTACTGAGTGGAGGAAAAATTTAGAATTGAGACCAGCATCTTTTACATAGTTATTAATCTGGTTGGATAGGATCTTTAATAATTAAGTGGTATTACAGCAATATAAGTGATATTTTATTAAGCTTAAATGAAATGTACACTTAGGAACTTAATTTGAAACATGGCCTGCTTTGTTATTCTATTTTTCATAATTGCATATGTTTGGAAATTATGTTTTATTCTCTGCACTGGATTATCTGCCTACGTCCTTAGCCTTTTGCTTTATTTATAGGAATGTTATTTCTTGTGTTATAAGGAAATGGATATGAAAGCTCCAAATGACAGACTCCAAAGTTAGCTTCAAGTTTCTGACTAATTGCTAATGAAATATCCATAATTGATGAGGAAGAAATCATAAATTGCACTGAAACACAACTTCATTTCATAAATGCCTCCTGTTTGTTTGACAGCTTTGGAAATTTCTTTGTCGTTTTGGAAATCAATACAACAGACAGCCAAACACCAGACGCCGCGGCTCAGCCTGAGACGAAATAAAAGATTGAAAGCCCCTCTATCACCAGCTGTCAATTGCTGAAGATCATATTGCTGAAAGCAGTAATTTTTTTTCTCCATCCAAACATTACTCAGCCCCCGTGAACTCTCGTCGAGGGCCAGATGCACGCACATTATGGCTGCGAATTCGCAGCACAGAGAACAGGACACCTGGCAGTTATCTGTTTTGTTGATCGATAAGGACAGGACAGGCTGGTGACGAACCACCACCACCACCGTGACCACCCCACCCTCCCATCTCTCCCACTTCGAGGCTGAGTTATGCGCTCTGACTACCCAGACAGCCCCGATTAACCAGCTCTCCTCACTTTTTCTTTCTTCTTCCACACCTCCGGGTTCCCAGCAGAACGATGGAATGATGCATCCCGATAGCCTCGCTCCCTTCCAACAGTTCACAGTTATGCTCACTGACTCCCCCCACCCACCCCTGCAGCCACCACTCCCTTTTATCCCCTGCCCTGTGCCCAGGGTGCCCACTTTGCCAGGATCCCTTGCACTCTGGCTTCCCAGGGGCTCCAGCTGTCACAACCCTCACCCCCACCCCTTCCGGCCTGGGGCAGTGACAGCTTCCTGCTGCTGGTAATCTCAGGGGGCCCAACACCCCTTTGTTGTTGGCTCCCTCATCCTTGCCCACACCTTGTGCCTAGTCCCTGGTTAACTTCCCTTGACTCATCTGCGTCTGACGCTTGTTTTCTGGTAGGCCCCTGACGGATACAGCCGGAATTTCAAAATATATATTTCACTTACACGACATGAATGAAAAGGGATAAAGAGAACACATATGCACTCAGCAAACCAATATTCAGGTAGGATTTTGTTCATTTTAGCCCCCCCCCCACCGTTGTCAGTATGCATAATACTAAGCTTTTCACGTGTCCCTGGTTTGCTCGTCTTTTCTGCTAACCCCCAGCAGCAGTGAGCCTGGGATGGGGTCTGTCTTCCTCCCTCTTGCTGTTTTGTCTCTCGGACTCTGAGGCTCTGACACTAATGAGGTGCTGAATGAATGAAAGCATCGACTGATCTTATTCGTCAAGAGCATCGCTTGCTGGGGCCGAGGCAGCGGTCCCGTGCAGTTCTGATGTGAGGGCATTTAGCTCAGAGGATGAAGGGAGAAGCCGCTGAGGCAATGTGCAGGCAGCCTCCGACCCCTGTTTCCTGAAGCACATAGAATAGCGTAGGGCAGTTAAGGATTACAGACTCTCTTGCAAATGGCCTGGGGTATCCTGGGAAGCCTGCTTTCCAGAGACACCTGTGGTTTCTGAGCCTGGCTGGGTGTTGAGAAAGGTATTTCTGCAAAGTAGGTGTGCAGCCGGGGTCCTCGAGTCAGAACTCATGGCCTTCCCCCGCCCCTCCCCCCACCATGGAGAAGGAAGCCCAGAGGCCAGTTGGATGATCACCTTTCCCACCTGAAGAGTTGGGGGTCATAACGCTCAGCCTGGAAGGGTTGACCTAAAGACATGAGTGCTCAGTTCACAGAAGGAACTCGATCAGATCTCAGGTTAACAGATCGATCCTCTTGGAGGCGAGAGAAACGTAGTGAGAGTTCATGCGCTTCAAATCTTGAACGCTGAGCTCACTTGGGAACGGTTGTCACCGAAAGGACGGGACGGGAAAGGGAGAATGACACAGGCTTCGGAGCAGGACATGACCGGGTGTGAGTCCAAGGCTCCACAGCTGTCCAGCTGGGTGGCTTCGGGGAAGTGGCCCACGCTGGGCTGGGCGGGGGGGAGTCTCCTGATCTGCAAAGTGGCAATAATTCCATGGGCCCTGGGCACTGGCGGGTTCTGGGATTTGGGACCAACCCTGAAGGTCTGTGGTCTGTGCTGTTTTGCAGCTTCACAGGATGCCAGTAGGCAGGCACGTGGGGCCTGGTCATTTCGCCAAAGAGTCGTCTAACAGATGGTCCGGCCTCCATACTGGGGTCCACACACCACCGCGGACCCCTTTGGTGGGGTAGAGCTCTATATACTACGGTAGATGTCGTGACTTTGTGCTTTGGAGGAAGGGCGAGTTAAAAAAACATGCGATGGGAAGTAAATTAAGGAGTGTCTCAAGCCGTCTGGGCAAGTTGAAAGGCAGCCGGGCCTTGTTGAAGGCAGCGCCCCCCATCCCTCAGAGGGCATGGTCAGTGTGGACTCCTCCTCCAGGCTGGGCTGGGCTGCCCCAGGTCTTAGGTGGGGCTGGAAAAGAGATGAGAAGGGGATTAAGAAATCAGGGTTGCACGGCCTCGCTCCTGCTTTCCGCTTCTAAGTCACGGACAGCATGACAGAAGTGGATGCCGGCCTCACATTCAGAAAGAAAGGGAGAGAGAAATGGAGAAGGGGACCCGAGGCCCGGACCTCTCTGCTTTTCATGTCCCTTCCATTCTGTCAATCTTGGCTTCTGCATTCTCAGGTGCACAGGACATAGGGACCAAATCATCCACGGGACACTCCACAAGGCCACCTGAGTGAGCATCCTGAAACGCTCTGGCTTGGCCTGCCTCTTGCCAACCTTTGAGCGCCTCCTCCATTTTCCCTTGAGTCTCGGCCATTTTCCCTTGAGTTAACCTCTCACCCCCACGACCGACCATCTCAGCCTCTGCCCTGCAGTCACCACTCCAGCCACACAAGGCCATTCCTAGCTTCCCCAACGCACACACAGTACAGCCCTAGCGGCTCCATGGCGCCTAGCAGCCACTCTGATTGGTCAGAGGCCTTCTATCCCGACTGGCTAGTTGCTAGCGTTTTCTAACAGCAGACACCAGATTTGTCACTGACTCTGTTCTTTGCCCAGAGTTTCACCACCCCCCATGCAAGGGGGCAGGCAAGTCTCCTTGCCAAGGGGTTCCACCGGCCACTCCCTGGGACAGGCAGGCAGCCCCAACTCTTGAGCCCACCCCAAATCCACGCCACACAGATTTCCATCCCAGAGTCGAAAGTTATCTGCAATCTGTCTACACGTATTTCGGTGACTTTTCAGTTTCTGCCCCTGGACTGAGCTGTTTGAGGACAGCTCCCTTCATTTCTCTCTGCATTCCCATCACCTCCAAGCCAAGCACAGAGTCTGTGTTTTTTTTTTTTAATTTTTTTTAATGTTTATTTATTTTTGAGAGACAGAGAGACAGAGCACGAGCAGGGGAGGGGCAGAGAGAGAGGGAGACACAGAATCTGAAGCAGGCTCTGGGCTCTGAGCTGTCAGCACAGAGCCCGGCGCGGGGCTCGAACCCACGGACCGTGAGATCATGGCCTGAGCCGCCGAAGTCGGACGCCCAACCAACTGAGCCACCCAGGTGGCCCACGGAGTCTGTGTTTAATAGACACTTAAGGAGCCAGGTTCACGCTTTAGTTAAGAGTCCAAGGTCAGAGATCATGAGGTCTAAGTCGATCATACTGTGCTCCTCAGTTTTAGGGGATTTCTTCACATTTAAGAGGGGGAGAGCCACACCAGCCACTGCATTCCCTGGTGACCCGAGGAGCACTGGCTCTCCACCATTTCCTGAGCACCTTCCAAACATCTGGCGCCGGTGTGAAAGGAGCCGGGCGAGGCCTGGAGCCAGCATTAGGCCATCAGTGAGCTCTGAACCTGATAAAATCCTGACAGTCCCAGAAGCCAAGCTGGACTGGGGCGTGAGATCATCAGATGCCTGAGACACTTGAATCAACTTGTTCACAGCCTTCCCGGGTCATGTTTTTCATAATTCATGATTCACATGAGATTTTTAACAACAAAAACACTCAGATTAAGTTTTTATTTGAGATGTTTTTCGCTCCTTATACAAGCCTTATCAACCATTTTGATCAGAAAAAAAGGGGGAAAAAAACAGTTCTGCCCACTTCCATAATTATTTAAGGATATTTTTTTAACTTGTTTTTCTACTTAATTTGATTCGGAGACAGGAACTCTGGGTAGTGGAAGGTGGCTTTAAATTGTGTCTTCTTAGGTGACTCAGGCAATCTGATGATCCAATTTGCTTTCATTGGTGGGACAGAACATCATGTATTATTTACCAAAAGAAAGGGGACAAAAAAAGCTTCAGCAAATACCCTAAAGTCAGTTTCCCTTCTTTTCCACTGAAAGAATATTTCAAGGGCTAGCCTATCTCTTTCTATTCCACACAGATGGTTTTCAGGGGTTTATGCGTAGAGCCAACAAGGACATATCATATCTTTGCAGAGAATCCCATCTCTTTGAGTAAAACCCGACTTTCCCGCTTCTCCAATCACGCTCGTTATTAGTACTTTCTCAAAACCCTCCACTGATCTTTATTTTCTCGACTGTCGGGCTGTGCTGCTGCTTTAAGGGCGAGCCGTGTGCCCCAACACCTTCAAATGGCAGCAGGGGAGAAAAAACAAAAGATTCAAGAACGAGGAGGGACGAATGCTATGCTCTATGGATTGTATCTCCATTTTCAGAATGCTTTAAAAGGGGGCGCTGGGGGGCTCAGTCGGTTAAGCGTCCGACTCTTGGTTTCGGCTCAGGTCATGATCTCACGGTACACGGGTGTGAGCCCCACATCGGACTCCGCGCTGGCAGTGTGGAGCCAGCTTGGGATTCTGTCTCTCCCTCTCTCTGTCTCCCTTTTTCTCTGCCCCTCTGCCGCTTGTGCTATCTCTGTCTCTCTCAAAATAAATAAATAAACTTAAAAAAAAAAAAAAGGAATGCCTTAGAAGAAAAACACAAGGAAGAAACAGGAGAGAATTCAAGGATTACATTCCTCCTTCTTGTGCCAGAAATGTGCTATAATGCCTCTATTTTAAAGATTATCCCTATTATAGTCCTTTCAAAACAAGTCTGCCTTTTTAAAAAAAAATTTTTTTTAAAGTAACCTCTACCCCTGGGGCGCCTGGGTGAGCTCAGTGGGTTAAGCGTCTGACTCTTGATCTCAGTCTGCAAAGTGTCTGACTCATGATCTCACGGTTCGTGAGTTCAAGCCCTGCGTCGGGCTCCTTGATGACGAGACGGTGCTTGCTTGGGATTCTGTCTCTCCCTCTCTCTGCCCTTCCCCTGCTCTCTCTCTCAAAATACATAAATCAACTTTAAAAAAAAAGAACCGACATTAAAAAAAAGAGTAAATTCTACCCACAATGTGGGGCTCGAACTCACCACTCTGAGATCAAGAGCTGCATGCTCTCCCTCTAGAGCCTGCCAGGTGTCCCATAAATCTGCCTTCTTTTGTTTTATCTGTGCTGTGAGGCCAGGGGGACAGGCTCACTTGTGGGAGGTGAGGCTCCTTGCTCTAAGCGGTGGCAAGCGGATCTCCAGGCTTTTGGAAGAGCAACAGGGTGAAGGATGGGGGTACTGCCCAGACCCTCCCTCCAGGGCTGATGCTTCTGCTTCTGGGAGAACTCATGGCCCCCAGTGCTCAGTTGAATCCTTTCTCAAGGCCTGCCCTTCCCCAAAGACAGCCATGTTGCCCAAGGTCATGCCCCTTCCAGGGGGGCAGCCCCAACTCAAGAGGCCCAAGCCCCCTTGTCTCAAGGTGTGGAAACTCTCCTGGGTCAACTCAATTCCAAAGGCCACCAGGGGAGTGGCTGAGGCCTTTTCGTGACTGCATCCCAGCTCAACCCTTCCTCCTGCCTCAACCCACTTCCCTCCAAAATATGGATCCAGAATTATTGAGCCATTGCCAGTAGACTTCCTGTCCGCGAGTCTCTCCTTCAGAATCTGCTTCCAGGAGAACCTGACCTACTGCAGGCAGGAAGGTGGTCCCTGGAAATTGGCTTCTAAAGGGACCAGGGGGGCCTATCAGGGTGAATCTCTAGGAACACGACTGATGATTCTTGGACCAAGAACCACCCTTATGTTCCTCCTCCTCCTTCTTCTTCTTCTTCTTTTTCTTCTTCTTCTTCTTCTTCTTCTTCTTCTTCTTCTTCTTCTTCTTCTTCTTCTTCTTCTTCTCCTTTTCTTTTGTTAACAGCTTTACTGAGATAAATTCACAAATCACACACTCTACCCATTTAGCCTGGACCATTCGCTGGTGTTTGGCTTACTCACTGAGGTCTACAACCATCGATCATCACTTTAATAAGTTTTTGGAGGGGCGTCTGGGTGGCTCATTCAGTTAAGCGTCCGACTCTTGACGTCGGCTCAGGTCACGATCTCAAGGTTCTACGGTTTGAGCCTCATGTAGGGCTCCACGCTGACAGTGCGGACCCTGCTTGGGATTCTCTCTCTCCCTCTCTCTCTCTGCCCTTCCCCCACTTGTGTGCTCCCCTCCCTCTCAAAATGAACTTTAAAAAAGTAAGTCTTTAGGGCATTTTCACCACCCCAAAGAGAAGCCCCGTACCCATTAGCAGTCACTCCCTACCTTCTCCATCCCTCTGCCCCAGCCCCCCGGCAACCACTAACTGCTTTCCGTCTCTCTGTAGATTTGCCCCTTCTGGACATTTCATATAAATGGCCTCATATGATATGTGGTCCTTTGTGTCTGACTTGTTTCACTTGGCATAGTGTTGTCAAGGCTCACCCATGTTGTAGCGTGTATCATTCCTTTCTATGGCCGAATAATATTCCACGGGGTGGACACACCCCATTTTGTTTATTCATTAAGTGACGGACATTCGGGTTGTTTCCACCGTTGGGCTATTGTGAGCCACGCTTCTGTTTGTGGACACGTTTCTGCGGGACTCTATGCTTTCCCTTCTTTTGAGTATGTACGTGGGAGAGGGAAGGCTGGGTCAGAGGTTAACTCCATGTTTAACCTTTTGATTAACTGCAGACTATTTTCCAAAGCAGCCGTAGCCTGTGATATTCCCACCAGCATTGGAACCCTCATGCTTCTTGAAGAGGTTTCCCGGGGGGGGGGGCTCTTTCTGGGATGTGCATTCTTTACTCCCTCCCCATCCTCACCGCTGACCCGTTTCCAATGACCTTTATGATCCTTCCAATGACCTCTTCATGATCCTTAAGGCTCACCTGAAACCTCACCTCCTCTAGGAAGCCCTCCCCGATTATCTCAGCTCTCTTCTCTCTGTGTACTGGTTTCTTCCTCGTGGTGGTACCACATGGGGAGGAGGGGCCCTGTGCTTGGTCCACCTCTGTACCCCGCCCCCCACATCAGACCTGGTACCTGGAAAGAGGAGGGAAACCTCTGAAAAATGCTCGCTGGACTCGGCGGATGGAGTTCAATGTGGATGGAGAGGGAGCAGGGGTGCGCCGGGCTTGGAGAATGGCGGGAGCCTCAGTCGACAAAAGATAACTGGGCAGACAGAGTCTCGTTCACAGATTCTTTTGGCCCTGGCCAGCCAGCTTCCTGAGGTCACAATGACATTCTGGTAACTTACTCTCTTTTGTTCACCTTGTCTGTGGAAGGGAACTTTGGCTGTGTTTTCTAAAGCCGACTGACTACACCAGCCCCAGCCTCTATGGAAACCTTTTGGGGTTGAGCTTTCCAAAGCAGCATGACCCCCAAGAGGACCCCAGTGGCCCCAGCGAGCAGGGCCAGTGGCAACCAGGGTCCCCACCATTCACCGCAGATCCGAAAGCCACTGTTCTAAAGGGAGAGAAGCTGGGAAACCTCGGCGGGGCTGGGGGCCCTGCAGAGGGAGACTTTCTGACTCCAGTCCCGCCTTCCGGTGTCCAAGGCCACCAGGACCCCCGGGGAACTAACTCACCCCATCACAGACTCACAGAAGTGTAGGAACTTGGGGCTGGCAGACCTGTCAAAGTTCAGCGAGACTTAAGGGGGGGTCCTGGGATCAGCAGTATTGGCATCGCCTGGAGGCTGGGTGGAAATGCAGAGTCTCGGGTCCTACCTTGGGCCCGCTGAGTCAAGATCTGCATTTCCACAAAGTCCCTGGAGTGACTGATGGGCTCGTTAAAGGACATGTGCTTCCGTGCTGTACCCTGACCATCGGCCAGCAGGCCTCTGCCCCCATCCTTCCTGAGTAGCCTGGTTCATCTCTCTGGGCGCCACCGGAAGGCTCCCCCTCCTCTAAGGTTCTGGCGCCGCACCTTGGATCCATTCATAATAGGTGTGATCTCTTCCACATGAGACCCCTCACTCTCAGGGCGGGACCCTCCTGCTACTTGTGAGCTGAGCTGGTCAGATTGTTCCTTAAGAGTGCAACAGGCTTCTCAGAGGCCGTGTGTACACACCTGCCTGAAAGCTGCCGGGAGTAGAGGAAATGGGGCAGAAGGCAGCTTTCGGAGCTGCATGTACCTGTTTGGACCCAGGCAAGGTGGAATCCTTTGCTGGCAAGTTTGGCCTTGTGCAGGTATTCAGAGGAGAACCGTAAACACGCTTGGCCCTCCTCGTCCAAAGGCCTCTGGAAGTTGGTTCACAAATACATAATTACCACGCGAGCGTTCCGCGAGTGTTCCGCGAAAGAGAGAAACATCGGCACACCCATTTTACAGATCAGTAAAAGGGAACACACGGAGACTGACACCTCACTCAGAGGCACCGGGGCTCAGCCTGGAAACCGGACCAGGGAGCCTGGCCCGGCCAGCCTCTCGCTCCGGCCGGTGGGGATGGGTAGCGGCGACTTTGGTCCCCGATTAGCCGGGACTGATTCTGCAACCGAGCGTTTGCCCGGACAATGCAGTTGAGATAAACTCCAAGATGCACGCGAGATGGAAATAGAGACGGAGCGGGAGCATGTACCACACTTTTGCCCACAAGAGATGCAACACATTTTCATAGCTGAAATTTACATAGTTCTTTATTCATGAAATTATGAACAGCTGCTATTTTGCTGCATTCCCAAGAAGAGTTGAAAAGGCAGCAGAGAAGAGAACAGACACGCTAGGCAAACTCCATCTGCCCCTCGAGTCTAACACTTTCTTCCCCGCAGATAGCAGACAATGGGGTTACCAGATGTCATTGCCTGCTTGGGAAGGACCCAGAAATTCTGTGTGACCGTGAGCCAGCCACAGCACAGGCGATCTTTTCTGCCTCTGAAAATTATAAAGGTGCCCGCGCCGGTCCACTTCTCAACGCCCGTTCCAAGACGGGTCTTCCCAGAGGAACGGTGGATTCACAGGGCAACTTTAGAAACGTCACCCAGTCTGGACCCACGTCCACTCACCCTGGCTTCTTCCTGGCTTTTGAGCACTGTACTTGGGCCCTCTGGGGATTCTAGAAGGTCAGTGATCATCTCTTACTACAGGGTGGGACACGGAAGCCAGACACCTGGACAGACAGCGTGAGGTCACCCCGCCAGTGGGGTCAGGCTCTTATCACATTTGGGTTCACAGAGTGGGAGAGTGTGGACTGAATGTTCCTTGGCACCGTGAGGCACCCTGTTTCCCAACGCGAGTGTCACGCAGTTCTCTTGCCAAACTCCACTTGGACACGTGTGTGTCTGCTTCCCGAGAGGCCACCCCAAGTTCCCCCCGGGAATCAGGAGGGGCCCCGGCCTCCTGTCGCAGCGGGCATCGAATGCCAGAGACATCACAACTGTCTTGCCCTTTCTCTACATTTGTCTCTGGCCCTTTATTCCAGAGGCCACAGTATGGCTCTCCCCTGGCCACTCAGGACAGAACACTCTGGAAGGTCGTCCGGCAGAGAGAAGCTGGGACAGATGCGGATGAAAAGGCCCCCAGGCAATCGCGGGGATCCCTCTTGGCTTATAGGGCGTGAGAAAGGCTAGAAGCCATTTTGCACACTGGTTAACGGGGAGGATGTGTTTTTCTTGTTTTTTTTTTTTTTTTTCCGGAGAGCCGCCTGCTTGTCCACACCTTGAGGCTGAAATTAAAGCAGGGAGGAGCACATTCTGGAAGATGTCGTAAGACAGATCAGTTACCCCACTTTCTTTGTCAATGCAAGCACTGGGCTGCTGTCTTTGGAAGTCAAAATACCAGGAGGGTAACAAGAAGTTATCTTACCTCCTGAGAGCTTGTTTATGCTTTCCCTCTCCCGCCCTCTCTGAATAGGAGAGAGAGGGAAAGTGAGCTGCGAAGCCCTGTGTCTCTTTTGCCTGACCAGAGACCCTTCGGGGCTGGGGTATAACCCCCAAGTCCAGGATGCTGATTCTGGGCAAGCGTGGGTGATCTTTGCCATTACCTTTGGGGCTTCGATCTTTATCAAGGCGAGGAAGGAAAGCCAGATAGTATTTTGTCTCCTTACCAGGTTCTGATAGTTCAAGAGAGGGAGCCCCGGGCAATTAGTCTGCCCCTGAGAGGCCCCTTTCTGGTGGGGAGTTAGCAGGCACCCGGCTACCACCCGCTGTGCAAGAAAGGGGGGATCCACTCTCTGGAGACAGGCTTTGGGGTGACAGTCGAGCTTTCCTGCCTGGGAGTCCTCCTAGGGATGGAGGGCACCCCCCCACCCCGGGGCCAAGGGGCAGACTGCACATGTCTGCGGTTCTGGGCGCTTCCCCTCCGTGCATCAGCAGCGTGGCCTTGGGCCGGTCACTCAATTCTCTGTTCGCAGGTTCTTCAAATGTTAGAAAAGCGATGCCCGTCCCGATGCCTCCCGCGTTGGGTGCCTCCCAGCTGCGACGATGTGTTTGCACGCTCTTTACGAGCTGCATGTCTGGGTGCATCGAGAGGCTTTCCACGGGGAGGAGGGCAGTGGGTTGATGCCCGCCGTGACCGGGAAGGCTGGACCCCCAGGTTCCGCGGGGATCTTGCCAGAAGTCCTCAGTCCGTCCCGTCGATAGACAAACAGGACAGCAGTGCGGAGCCAGTCAGCAGGGTGGACGCGGAGGTCTGCCCCCGGGAAGCGTCAATGGAGGCTCCCAGTTCCACGCTGGCTCGGTTGCCCCACGCTGCCGGCCTTGGGCTGTGATCTTGTCACCTGAAAGAGATGTAGACGTGCTCAGCCCTGGACAAAAAAACCCAAGGGCCTGTTGGCACCCACTTTGGAAGGCCTTCCTTGGCAGCTAATATGGGGGGGAGATGGTAACGAGGCTCCTAAGGGTGCTAACAGACACTCCTAAACCCTCCCCTCCAATCGGGAGAGACCCCACTCAGACGGCAGAGGCCCCAGACCTAAATCTGCGAGGCCTTCCGGTGTCCAGGGTCCAGCACTGCCATGCTTGATGAGCGCCACTCAACACAGAGCCCCGCAGATGCCCGGCCATGCCCTTTGTGGCCCCTGCGGGATGGTCTCCCACCTCAGAGAAGCTGGAAGTCCACCTGGCCTCTTCTCCAAGACGCACAGTAGCAAAATAAGTCCAAGAAATTCCACAAAAGGTCTCATCAAAGCCCTAAGTCAACCCCGGGGCCAGGAGCTATTTTCGAGGCTGGCTTCTTCTTGCAAAGCAATTCAGAGTGACCGTCACATCCCCGCCCGGGGCACCTCTGCCCACAGGCTGTCCCCAGGAATCGGGTCGGAGGTCCGTCTGCGAGCCTACTGCTGGTGCCACCCGCCCCGTCCCCACGGCCAGGGTGAGGCCGGAGCGGGTGGGGAAGGGGCCGCCCCACGCCCCACGGACCATCAGCATGTTGGGGTCTGTGGGGGCCTTGGCATTGACCCGCATCTGCCACAACCGGAAACAAAGCCCGGCATAAGGGGCTGAGCCTGGTGAACTCAACCGCGTGTGCCTTAGAGCTTCGGACAGGAGGAACGTTCCTGCCTGGCCTTTGAGACAGGGTAGACACGGAGGCTGCAGCCACCAGGAAGAGCCACGGGGACTCCCGGCTCCGGGTGGAACCTGATGAAAGCCCTGCTCTGGGACCCCTGTCACAGTTGGGCCCGGGGCTGCCTGGACCTGAGGTGAGAGAAAAGACCTGGAACATCTTTCCTATCCTGTTTCCAAGGCTGACCACCCTCTCCCCTGAGATCCGTGTGTTCTCTGAGGCAGGAGAAGAGGGAAATAAGGGGAGAAGGGGGGAGGGGGCCGGAGCGGGGAAGCCTAGACTGGGGGGGTTGGGGGGGGAGCAGGCCGCACTGCATGCGCATGCCCACCGTGCCCTTTGGTGGGCGGACCCCCTGCCTCTCTGCCAAAGCCCCCCAGCCCTCGCCAGGGACGGGTCCCCGGGCTTCCCTGAAGCCTGCCAACAGCCCAGGCTTGCCGACAGCCTTTTTCGCGTTCTGCTCTTTTCTGAAGCTTCCGTTCAAACGCTTTTAGCACAGATGCCTCATGCATCAGTCCAATGCTAAAAAGATGCAGTAAGTGAAATTTTTGCCATATGTTAATACACATGTTTTAGTTTCCATAAATGCTCAACGTGGTTTTTATGGTGCTCGGAATGGTGGTGTTTATACTGTTTTGAGGGGCTTTGAATTCAAATGTGCAAATGATTTTTTTACAAGATGTGATTCAAGGACGAGCTACAGTTGGGGTCGCCTGCCATCCAGATGGAGGAGGCTTTTTGTTGCCGTGAGCCCGCCACTCGTGCCGCCGGGCACAGCCCCTGCTGGCCCTGGCTCCTTGCTGGGGTGGGGGTGGGGGGCTGGCTCGGGTAAACGTCCCACTCTTGGTCTCAGCTCAGGTTACAATCTCACGGTTTGTGAGTTCGAGCCCCACTATCAGCGCAGAGCCTGCTTGGGATTCTCAGTCTCCTTCTCTCTCTGCTCAGTCCCCGCTCATTCTCTCTCTCTCTCTCTCTCTCTCTCTCTCTCTCAAAATAAATAAATATTTTTTAATTTTTTTAACATTTATTTATTTTTGAGAGAGAGAGAGAGAGACAGAGTATGAGCAGGGGAGGGGCAGAGAGAGAGGGGGACACAGAATCTGAAGCAGGCTCTATCCAGGCTCCAAACTGTCAGCACAGAGCCCGATGTGGGGCTTGAACCCACAACCGTGAGATCATGACCTGAGCCGAAGTCCGATGCTTAACCGACTGAGCCACCCAGGCACCCCTAAATAAATATTTTTAAAAAAATTCTCCTTCCCCGTATGCCCACCTGGAAATTCTCTACTGATCCCTTAAATCCCAGCTTCTGCCTTCCCTGACCGGTCCTGCCCCACCTGCCCTGTCCAGGTACTCTGCCTGGACTCGTGTCTTTCACACGTCTTTCACATGTATGTCAGGGCAGGCCCTCCTTTGGCCGTGGGCCTCTCCCCCCGAGCTCCCTCAGGACAGGCCTGTGTCCTTTACGGGACTGTCCCCCAAGCCTGGCCTAGGAGGCCCGCAGAAGGAAGTAAGCAATGAAGAGAGGGGTGGATGCGTGGCCCCGGGACACAGAGCGGAATTGGGGTGCAGCCCAGCTACCCATCTCGCTCCTGCCCAGGGGTCCCGGGGAGGAGCTGAGCTGGGCCGTGACTCACGGCTCCCTGCCATCGGCCAAGCGGCAGGGAGGGTCCACAGCCCACCTCAGGCAGGTCAGGCCCCCACCCCTAGCCCTGCCACCACCCTGCCGGACAGGACAGTGCAGGGGTACCGGGGCATCCAGACCCCTGCCAGCCTCTGGGAATCAACCTAGTGCAGTGAGGAGGTCTCTGGGAGCACCAATGCTCGGCCAGTCCCGGGAGGCAGAGGTGTCCTGGAGGGTGCCCTCCAAGGCCCGAGGGGCGCACAGGGCTCCCGGCCACCCAGCGGGAGTGTCCTGGGGTCTGCTCCTGCTGTCTGGAAACCAGCCCTTCCCCCTGGAGCGCCCTGCCAGCGCGCTTCTGTTCTCGGTCTCCCCCTGAGCGTTTGCCCTCACATGTCCAGATCTGTCCATGCCAACATCTCGGCTTGGTGCCTTCTGTGGGGAGAGCTGATATGTGCTGGGGAAGCCCGGGGGCGTGCGCGTGAAGATGGCAGGGGGCGTCTCTGTTGTTTCAGCCGAGCGTCCCTGAGATTTGGAAATAGGGTAACTCCCCTCCTTGGCAGCGGGCTTTTTCCCAGGGGATTGAGGGGCGAGGGTACGTAATCCTGGAGCCGCAGTTCCTTCAGGGGGATTCATATATATGTTGCCTGTAATTATAGGTCGATAATGATATAATTTATAGTATGTATATCATCATTTGTGAGTGACTGGACAAGCTGGCAGGCGAGGAGGGTGCAACCATGTCATAAGCTCGTAAAAAGGTAATTATATTTCTTTCTGATCTAGCTTTCGCCTACCCAGCCAGGCTGGGGAATTGAGAAATGGGTGATGATGGCTGAATGCAGGAGTCGCTAGAGGTTCAATAAATGTGGGCAGCCGCCTTTTTTTTTTTTTTTTTTTTTCCGGTCTGGAAGTGGGGTCTGATGTGGGGCCAGGGAAACTGCACGAAGGGATCCCACAAGGGTCCCAGTTGAAGCCAGAGAGGGGCCCCCAGAAAGAGAGAGCATGGCCAGAGGGCCCGAGGTCTGTGCAGTGGGGTGCGAGGTCTGTATGAATTCAGAAGAACCCTGATCCCCTAAGACCACCCCCTCCCCCCAAAACTGTGGCTTTGAGGAGGAGACTCAGAAGACAGTCTTTCTCATTGTATCTCTGGCCCTGGGGCAGTTCTGAGGCCGGGGGACGCTTGTCATGTTTTCCAGGCCTGATGGAATCTCCTGGAATTTAGATCTGGATGGAGTTTGGTTGGGGTTTGGAGCGATGGTTGGGAGAGATTGGGTTTTATCTGCACCCCATCGCCCATTCTCAGTAATAAGTGAAGCTGCAGAAAACCCTTGGCCTGAGATATAATGGCGTAATGTAATTACCGTAATGATACTTTGTAGTTCCACAGCGCCTTTCATCTGTGGGCCTCCGGGTCCTTTATAAACATTAATTAATTCCCATAACTCGGCGATGAGGTAGGTAAGTATCATCATCCCCATTTCACAGATGAGAAAGCCAAGACGCAAAGAGGGTAAATGATTAGCTCAAGGTCACCCAGAGAGCCCACCGGGTCCGCTGGCCGGAGGCTGCGAAGCCTGTTCTCCCAAGCTGGGATCCCACCGGGGAGGGGGCATCGCAGGTGTCCTGGGGTGTCCTCGGCTGTCCCTCTGCAGGGACTCCAGGGATCTGTGTGCGGTGCCTCCCTCCAGAGGATGTCCCTGGTGTGCCCACACCCTGGCCTTGGGGACCAGGGAGGTCTCTGAGATCATTTGGATCTGTAGGGTTTCCCAGCAGCCCCTGGAAAGAGACTCTCTGGAATGAGCTCACCCTGGACCGGACAAGGGGAACCCCGTCCCCGTCCCTTCTCATGGCTACTCATTCCGTAATGCCTCCTTTTCACCACCAACCTGGGCCAGGAGGCACATCCCACCAAGCCCACGTTTATTTTTCAACGTCCCCTAGGTACCAAGATCTGAGTCGCCCCCTGAGAGGGCCTGGTGTCATATACGTCTTGCTGGAAATGAAAAAACAACAACAAAATCAAGTCTGGTCCAGGCTCTGTTCTTTAATAGCTGTGTGACTTTGGGCAAATCACTTTCCCTCTCTGGGCCCTGATATCTCACCTATGGATGAAGGGAGATGCAGCTTATCATTTATTATCTTCTCGGGGTGACCTTCTATAATTTCTCACCTCCCTCTTGGACGGCAGGGTGACCACCTAATGTGGGCTCCCTTCCTCCCCTCCCGCCCCCATCCCCAGTCCAGCTCATAAACTTTCTGAATCAAGGGCCAGCTAACAAACCTTCAGACATTTCCCTAGGCCTGCAAGGAATCCACACCTCTGAACCTGTCATTCAAGGCTTTCCATGAGCCGTCTCAACGGCCCAGTTCGACCCGGGTCTCCCACCATGAACCCTTGGCTCAGCCAGACCTACTTTTCCTCCATATCAGCCATGGTCGTTTTTGACTTCATGGCTTTGGCCATTACCATTCTATTTTCTGTGTATTTTGAGGCCGGCTACCAACCACCACTGTGTTGGATACTGGATTACAATCCTGTCATTCTTCAAACTCAGCTCACACCTTTCATGGTTTAGGAGATGGCTGCCCAAAGAGCCAATGTGAATTTGGGCGGCATTACTAGAGGCCTAGTGTCCCATAAAAAGGGAGGTGGCCGTTCTGTTCTCCAGAATTGAGTGCTTTGGAAGAAGAAGCAGGCCGATGAGGGAGCTCTGTCACGTGGGGAACAGTAAGGGGAACCCACAATCATTTTCCTGGGGGGGGGGAACTTGGTAGGGCCGGAGACCCTCCCTCCCCTGAAGAAAGATGGTTCTTTGAGGCCACAGGGGGTCCCTGGGCAGAGCTTCCAGGAAGCAGGATTTCAGGTCAATGGAAGGAAGAGCATTTTTCCCCAGCGGAGCTGTTGGGAAACGTGATGGGGCAATAAGTTGCCTGACGCTGCTCATTCCGCCGAGGCAGAGGGTAGGCTCGTCACAGAGGAATGGAGGGAGCTCCTCTCTGGATCATCGGGACCCAGGGAGAGTAGTGGCTGCTCAGGCCGGCGGCATGGACCCCTCCGCTTGGGTTGCCCGACTACCCGCCCAGCAGCAGACCTCCTGGTGTGAGCTCCCAGTCCTGCCCAGTAAATACTTCCCGGTGTCCCTCACGCTTCTGGTGGGTGTTCTGAAAGGACAAAGAGTGTTGCCTGACCTGTCAGACAACATTCCAAGGGAACAGACTCCAGTCGAAGAGCCCTGTCTGGGTTGTCAGGTCCTCACCGAGCGCCAACTCCTTGCTAGGCGCTTCCTGTCTCTAACGCCGGTGGTGATTTCGGTGTTGGCAGTTTTTCCCTCCCTGCCGGACCCCGGAGGACTGATCCCAGACCTCACAGTCAGGGGAGTTAGGTTTTGAGTCTCCGCTGAGCTCCTTTACTGGCTGTGTGGCCTCAGGGAAGTTACTTAACCTTTCTGAGTCTTGGATTCTTCACCCGGGAGGTGGAAGAACCGTTCTCGGAGGCGTGAAAGGACGCAGGGGACGGTGGTAGTGCCGGGGGTGAGGGCCGCGGGAGGAAGGGAAAGACTGGCCAGGGAAGGGCAAGACTGAAGACGAAGCCCTCATCTTCCTCATGCAAACCCCCCAGCATAGTGGCGAGAGGCTCAACCTGCCAACCGCGGAGGAGATGGAGGGGGGAAATCGGATGTGTTCACAGGCGTCCAGTGAGGAACTTCCTCACTCCCCTGAGACCCCGATGGCTTCGGTTCAATCCATTCGTTTCACGGGCACCTCTGAAATGCCAAGGACTGTTTGGGCACTGGGGCTGCAGCAGTTAACAAAACAAAGTCCCTGCCACTCTGGCTTTTATATTCAGGCCAGCAGGGAAGACAGGGAGTAAACAAAAGGAAATAACTAATTTTTTTTTTAATTTTTAATGTTCATTTATCATCGAGAGACAGAGAGAGACAGAGCATGATCATGGGGAGGGGCAGAGAGAGAGGGAGACACAGAATCTGAAGCAGGCCCCAGGCTCTGAGCTGTCAGCGCAGAGCCCGACGCGGGGCTCGAACCATGAACCGTGAGATCATGACCTGAGCTGAAGTCAGACGCTCAACTGACTGAGCCACCAAGGCTCCCCAGGAAACGACTAATAAAGAACATAATATCAGCGAATGTTCAGAGCCGTGAAAAGCTGAGAGGTGCTGCTTTACAAAGTGGGTGTGCAGGGAGGGTCGCTGATGAGCTGACTTGGAAGCAGAGACTGGCATGTCCTAAGAAGATACGCCCTGGGGATGAGAGGAAGCGTCTCCCAGACAGAGGGGCAGCAGGTGCAAGGGCTCTGAGGCAGGCATTTAGGGCCATCACGGCTGCTGCTCATGAAATGCCTCCTGTGAGGAAGGCTCTGGCTGTGCCCAGGTTGGGGCGCACATGCAGACCGAAACCCTGAGAAGGGCAAGCTTCGATTGACATTGAGCTGGCTCTGCCCCTGGCTTGCTGTGTGACATAGATAACACCGTGTCCCTCTCGGGGCTCTACTTCTCTCTGCATAATGAAGGATTGGCCTGAGCTCCAAGGGTTGGGTTCTAACGTGAGTGACCTTAAAATCTGGCGACCAGAAGGCGGGCCCACGGTGTGGGGATTAGGATGGAGCGGAGGGTTGGGAACCGGCCCACACAGAAGGAGCTCGGCAGCCGCAGAGAGACGCTCCGTGGCCCCTTAGCCTCGAACCCCCTCACTCTGCCTGGTTTCGGTTGCCGCGGGCCCTGGTGACCGGGCGAAGCTCTGCGTGTCCAGGTGACAGTGGACGGCGACCCGTGGGGTTTGCTCAGATCAGGCTTGATACCAGAGAGACATCTTGGTCTAAGCGGGCGTTGCGGGCCGCCGGCCTGGTGTTTCTGGAAGAGCAGCCAGCCTGTAGCCAGGCCCCCGGGCCAGCGAGGACCGGGCAAGCCCTCCAAGCCGGGGCGGCCTCCTCCGCCCGGGGCGTGCTCGGAAGCTGCCAGAGAAGACCCCCGAGCCCAGCGTCTCGGCTCTAACAAGGGGGCCTTTTGCAGCCCCGGGGCAGGCCGCCTGGACGGGGCCTTTGTGGCGGAAGTCCCCTGCCCTCTGAGCCGAAGCTGCTTCATCTAGAAAGCTGAGAAACGGCTCATTCCCACCTTGCCGGGCTCCACCTATGGGTTTAAGCCAGCCTCAAATAAGACCTTGCCTGGGGATTTGGTGAACTTGACGGTCCTATGACCTGGTCAGTCTTCACTGGGACAATGACCAGGACGCAAATCAGGGCCCTCTTACTCTGCTTTCTCCCTTTTCACCAGGCTGCTGTCTGACGGCTGGGGTGTCCCGTGTAGGCCTGCCACCCTGTCCGTCCCTTCTGCCTTTCTGCGGCCTTAAGTTGTCACAGCTGTGTGGCTTTCGCTTCAAGGAGCCATTCCAGGCCCCTGAAATCAGTGCTTTTCAAATTTAACGTGCGCATGACTCATTTCGGGGGGGGGGGGGAATCTCGTTAACATGAGCGCCCTGGTGCAGTAGGTCTGGCCCTGGGGACCCCGCACATCTAACACGCTCCCAGTGCTTAAGAAAACATTATCCAATGACACTTGTTACAGCTGGTGAGCAAGGCTTTATTCAAGGGGAGGCAGGGGACTGTCACGCTAGGTCCAAGGACCACTGGCATGGGGTCTTGCAGTAGGGGAGGGAGATTTGGGTCAACTCCAATGACAACGAGAAGTGGGGACCCAGAGCCAAGAAGCAGGGTGGGGTCTGTGATAGAGAATTACTCAGAGGAAGCACCAGGGGTAAAGGGGTTTCTGGCTAAACAGACCTAACAGGATTCTTGCCAAAGGCAGGCCAGGGTGGCGGCCTCCCAGGGGAGGGCGGAAGGGGGGTGAGGAATTTGGTCAGATATTGAGGGTGATCAGATACGGAGAATGGGGGATTGTGGTTAAACTGACTTAGCAGGATTCTTATTAAAATTGAACAATACAGGGGCACCAGGGTGGCTCAGTCGGTTAAGTGTCTGACTTGGGCTCAGGTCACGATCTCACGGTTCGTGGATTCTGTGTCTCCCTCGCTCTGCCCGTCTTCCGCTCACACTCTCTCAAAAATAAATAAAACATTAAAAATAGTGGACAACACAGAAACAAACCGAGCAGTCTAAAAGTAAGGGTCTGGTTGAAAAAGAGTTAGGGGAGCCCGAATAAACTTTGGTCAAGGAGAGGGTTTTTGTCACTCAAACTGCAGGTACAGGGACCCCTCTTTTAGCAGAAAGCCACAGACATCTGAAACTCAACGTGTCCAAGACAGGGTTCAGAGTCTTCCCTTCCACACCCTCCCCTGCCCCTTATCCTATATTCCCCACAACACGGACAAACGCTGCCATCATTCTCTTCTTCTCAAGGGCTTTTTAAAAAAAGGTGTAAGTTTCATACAATAAAATATTTTATTTTAAGTGCATTTTGCTAATTGTATACACTCAAGTAACCATCACCCCCATGAAGTTCTAGAACATTCCCCCATTGCGTTCTAGAACTTTCTAGAACCCCCCAAAGTTCCCTTTTGCTGTTGATCTCCATCTTCTGCAGCCAACCTTCTCAAGGCCTTTGCTCTTACATTCCTCTCCTGTTTCTTCCATGCCATCTCCCTGGCTGCTAGGTCTTTCCTGCTGGTGTGCCAACGCGCTCTGGCACACCCTCCCTTGACCCCACGCGCTTTCCCATCAGAACAAGGAGGGCTGGAGTTGCCTGTTGACCGACAGTGCCTTTGAAGGCAGGGACTGAATCTTGTTTTCGTATCATATCCTTCACGATCAAGAAGGAACCAATGTTAATTCTTTTTTTTTTTAATGTTTATTTATTTTTGACAGAGAGAGACAGAGTGCAAGTGGGGGAGGGGCAGAGAGAGAAGGAGACACAGAATCCGAAGCAGACTCCAGGCTCTGAGCTGTCAGCACAGAGCCCGACGCAGGGCTCGAACCTGCGAACCGCAAGATCATGACCTGAGTCCAAGTCGGATGCTGAACCGACTGAGCCCCCCAGGTGCTCCGAACCACTGTTAATTCCCGAGGCTCCAACTTTCCCGCTGTTGCTGCATTGTGAAATGAGTCGATGCTTGTCTACCTGGAGTGTGACTATCTGTTTCCATGGATACCTGATCATAATGACTAATTACACAAAAAAGGGCTTTTTTCTACTGTATTATCTCTCTGATATATAAATTTCTCAGCCTTTTATTTTCATTTTATTCACATTTTTCTCTTTGAAGGGGGGAACATGACCTGTCTTTTACGGCTTTACGAACGACTGTACAGCGGCACCTGAATGGCTCCGTCGATTCAGTGTCTGACTCTTGGTGTTGGCTCAGGTCATTCCCTCACGGTTTGTGAGTTTGACCCCCACGTCGGGCTCTGCGCGGATAGTGTGGAGCCTGCTTGGGATTCTCTCTCTCTCCCTCTCTCTCTGACCCTCCCATGCACTCTCTCTCTCTCTCTCTCTCAAAATACATAGATAAAAACTTTTAAAAAAGACGTTTAAAAAAATAAGAAAGACTTCATAGGTAGAATTCAGGCTTTTCCTTTATGATGTGGTCTTTAGTGTTTATTCGCAGCGATGACACTGGGTGAAAATCTCTTCCCATCACTATTTCAGAAATGTTATTCATTCGTTCACCAAACTGGCCCTGTGGGCTTTGGGGAAGGCTAAATAAGACACACTCTAGTTGGGGAGGCAGATAAGCAGCAACCTAGGGCTCACTGTGACCTTTGCTGGGACGGAGGGGAGCCCCAGAGGTGGAGGAAACACAGAAGAGGGAGTCCCTATCCTAAAGGGGTCACAGCTGGACTTTGAAACTGCATTGTGTTTTGAAGGGTGAGTAGGAGTTCGCTAAGTGAGCAGCCTGGAAGGGCATGGGCGTGGGAACAGCAGTGGGAGTCGAGCCACAATAGTAATCGTGGGTATTCGTTAGATATTCGTGCCCTCGCTGCAACCCCACGAGGTAGGAATCTTTTTTCAGACCTGGCCGTTGAGGTAGAGCGAATTTCAGCAACTCGCTTAAATTCATGTGCTGAAAGACTTGTACTTGGCATCGCCAGGATCTGGAGCCAGGCGGCTGGACTCCGGAGCCAGGGTCCTCGCTACCATTCTACGACGCTACACGGGCGAGGCCAAAAATGCCATGTTGAGAGGCTGGTGAGTAGGGGGTGGAGTATACATGGGGTCAGAGACGAGGAAAGTTTTCCAGAATTTTGAGAGGTCCCAAACGCTGCGCTGATGAGGTTGGACATGTCCCTGTAGACAGTGGGGAGTCATTTAAGAATTCCGATGAGAGAGAAATGAGAGCAGTTTGCGTTATGGACCACTGCCCAGGCAGTAGTTTGGCGTGTGGACGGGAGGGGCAGAGGCTAGAAGCAGAGGAGCCTAGGAAGGGATGGTGAGGATCCCCAGGCAGCGTGGGGAGGATGGAGCGGGGGGTGCAGGCTAGGAGCATAGTAAACGGAGAAGGAAGTGGGTAAGGTACCCAACCCCCAACAGAAGCCAGACGCTGTGTTTGCTTTCCTCCCTCCCTGTGGGCTGACTTGAGCGGGGTCAGCCTGGCCCCACGAGGAACACTGTCCCTGGCGAGGCCACTGGCCGGAGCCCAAGGTCACAACGGAGCAGGCTTTGTCGTTCCGAGGCGGCCACCAGGATCACTGAGGTCAGCGTCACTGACCCTAAATGGCGGTCTAGGGGGTGTGGCTTCCCGGGGAATGGCACCCTCCTCTTCCCACACTGGGGGCCGTAGGATCTGGAATCAGGCAGTTGGCCCAGGTGCAGACAGCGAGGTCCGGTGCCCGGAGACCTGCTGCGTGTGTCTGAGCCAGGGCCCGGGCCGCCCTTGTTACATGTCCCCGTCACGGATCCAACAAGACTCGGGGGCCAGCGGGTCAGGGGGTCCTCTCTGCACATGGAGGATCCTTCTAGTGCCAGTGGACAGCCTGCCTCTCCGCAAAGATGGCCAGAGGTCCTGAGAAAGAGCCCTTGCCCCCCTGCCACAACGCCCCATTTCTACTCGGGGGAGCTCTGAGCGCCAAAATCAGGTTGGGTGGAGGGATTACAAACTTACCTTGAAACTGAATTTGCACATCCCTTTGACGTCAGTTGTGTGGTTTTGGGTGTGTTGGTGGGGATTCTGGGTAGCCCCAGTCACCTCTGGGACACCGGCTCACTGCTCCTTCCACACTGCAGCCGGAAGAAACGACCCGCCTGCCTTCTGTAGGTGCCACGTTGTGTCTTGTGATGCAGTGAGAAGCACAGGTGATCCCCGAACCACATAGGTTCGAAGTGCACGGGGCCACGTAGGCACGGATTTTTTTTTTTTTTTAATGAATACAGGACAGTACGGTACCTGTATTTTCTGTCTTGTATGATTGTCTTTTTTTTTTCTTAAGTGTATTTATTTATTTTGAGAGAGAGAGAGAGCACAAGCTTGAACTGGGGAGGGGGAGAGAAAGAATCCTAAGCAGGCTCCAGGCTCTGAGCTGTCAGCACAGAGCCCGACGCGGGGCTCGAACTCATTAACTGTGAGATCATGACCTGAGCTGAAGTCGGACGCTTAACTGACTGAGCCACCCAGGCGCCCCCTCTTCCGTATGATTTTTCTAAGTAAAATGTTCTTTTCTCTCGCTTACTTTATTGTAAGAATACAGTATATAATACAGATAAATACAAAAATATGTGTTTACCGACTATATGTTATCGGTAAGATTTCTGCCCAACAGTAGGCTATTAGTCAAGTTTTGGGGCCAAAAGTTCTATGCAGATAATTGTGCAGGGGTCAGTGCCCCTAACCCATATGTTGTTAAAAGGTCACCTGTATATATTTGGCTTCTGTCTCCAGTTCCTGACACACGGCTTTGGCTTCTAAAACCCTTGGAATTTCCCGGGGGGTGAGGGGGGAGGGGAGTTAAGAACCTCTTCTGTTATCCATAACGAGCCCCCTTCATCCGTGCCTGAGTTTCTGCTAATGAGGTGACCTTTGATCGGCCCCTTGATGCTTCAGAATGGCTGTTTGGAAAAACCAAGGATGTGATTAGGGTCCTCTCTGCATGTGAAGGATCCTCCCCGAAGGTGACCCGAGGTCCCCAGACTAAGACCCCTTCCCCACCTACCGCACACACCCATTTGGGGGGGCTCTGAGCGCCAAAATCAGATTGGTCTCGACTTTCATTCCCACCCCCTGAACTGGGAAGGGAGAGGGGCTGGAGACTGGATTAATCACTGAGGGCCAAGGATTTAGTCAATCTTGCCTCTGTAATCCAATCTAAACCGCCGCGTCCAGAGCGCCCCCAGGTGGGTGACCATAACCAGGTGCTGGGGGGGGGTGCCTCCATGCATCCCCCACCCCATACCTCCTCACTCTATAGACCTGTTCATTTGGCTGCTCATTTGTACCCTTTGTAATATTCTTTAGAGTAAACTGGTGTTTCCCTGCATTCTAACAAACTACCAAGTCTAAGGAGGGGGTCATAGTCACCTGTGACTTTGTAGCCACACCAGACAGAAGTGTGGGCAGCTTGGGCACCCATACTTGCCCCTGACATGGGACGCTGGGGGGCAGTCTTGTGGGACAGAGCCCTCTCGAGCTGGGTTAGTAACTCCAGGGAGTTAGTGTCGGAAATGAATTGAATCATCGGACCCCTAGTTGGTGTCCAGAAAGTCAGAGAATTGGTGGGTGTGGGGTGAACCCCCCCTCCACAGTTGGTGTCAGAAGGGTTGCTGGTAAAAACAGTTTAGAACTGTCTACATCTGCGGGCGGCTGGGTGGCTCAGTCACTTACGTGATCGACTCTTGATTTCGGCTCAGGTCATGATCTCACAGTTTGTGGGTTCGAGCCCCGAGTCGGGTTCTGTGCTGATGGTGCGGAGCCTGCTTGGAATTCTCTCTCTCTCTTTCTGCACTCTTTCTCTCAAAATACATAAATAGACTTAAAAAAAAAAAAGAATTGTCTACACCTGCCTTGCCCTCTGAGATCGGAGCTTCCCAGCTGTGACAGGAGATGAGGGGGTCATCTGTGTGCCCAGAGCCCAGCTGTTGGCCGGGCATGGAAGGGCCCAAGGAGTCAGAGAATGAATGGAGGCCTCCCAACTTCCCAAAGAGAGAGTGCAAAGAAACTGCTTCAACTTGGAAATGTGACGGAAGAGTCAAAAAGCCAAGAAATCAGGGGCGTCTGGGTGGCTCAGTCGGGTAAGCGTCTGACTTCGGCTCAGGTCATGATCTCTCGGTCTGTAAGTTCCAGCCCTGCCTTGGGCTCTGTGCTGACAGCCTGGAGCCTGCTTCTGATTCTGTGTCTCCCTCTCTCTCTGCCCCTCCCATGCTCATGCTCTGTCTCTCTCTGTCTCAAAAAAAATTTAAAAATTTTTAAAAAAAGGAATACCAACAATACATTATTCGTTTCTTATTCTTTAATAAGAGTTAACATAGTGCAGTCCACCACTTCTAGTGTTTCCTTATTACCAAATAATTAATCTGTATACAAATGACGCCAATATATAGGGAGAAAGTATGGTTTCAAGTCAGGATAGTTCATCAAACATAGTTTGAAATGAGTGATGAATAAGCTAAATTTTTTTTTAAGAGAGAGAGAATGTGCAAACACAGGAGAGGGGCAGAGAGAGAGAATCTTAAGCAATCTAATCGTGGAACCTGATGTGGGGCTCAATCCCACGACTGTGAGATCATAACCTGAGCCTAAATCAAGAGTCAGATGCTCAACCAAGTGAGCCACCCCAGGCACCCCTAAAATGTATTTTTTTCAAAGTTTATTTATTTATTTTGAGAGAGAGAGAGAGAGAGAGAGAGAGAGAGAGAGAGAGAGAGAACAAGTAGGGCAGGGGCAGTGAGAGAGAATCTCAAGCTGACATGCTGACAGCATGGAGCCTGATGCGGGGCTTGATCTCACAAACCATGAGATCATGACCTGAGAAGAAATCTAGAGTCAGACATTCAACCGGCTGAGCCACCCAGGGGCCCCAAAATGTATTTTTTTAAGTTCATTTATTCATTTTGAGAGGGAGGGGAGGGGCAGAGAGAGGGGGAGAGAAAATCCCAAGCCAGCTCCGAGCTGTCAGCACAGAGCCCCGTGTGGGGCTCAAACTCATGAACCATGAGATCATTTTTTTAAAAAAAGGAATACCTGAGCCTAAATCAAGGGCCAGACACTTAACCGACTAAGCCATCCAGGAACCACCCTAAAATTTATTTTTAATGTATGAGGACTTTAAGGCAAATCTGGAAATTTTGAGGACTCCTAATGTTCAGATTGGCAAGGGGGAGGAAAGAAGGTGGTAAAACATGACCCCCTCATTTCTTGTACCAGTGGTTTGCCAACCCAATACACCTGCAGAGGAGAATCATTCCCATAGTGCAAGGACTTTGTTTTGGGAAAAAAAACCTCCGTGAAAAATCTGAAAACACAAAAGACGTAAAATGCACCTGAGATCATTGCGGTTGGGGCAGTGGGGCGGGGGTGGGGGAGACAAAATATTGATTTCCCGGGGAAACTGTCACTGACAAATTATTATCTGCTCACTCATAACAGCTTGAGGAAACTAGAATATACCGGAAATCCAGAGTTAAACATATTCCATTCCTTGGATATTTCATTCCGTGTTTATTGTTAAGAAGTCATGACAAGTGTATTTCATCTGTGCATAAAGGCCATTGGGAGGGAGAGAGAGAAAGGCAGCCATTCCGCCTTACGAATTCGTCGATGCCTAAAGAAGAAGTTAGCAGATTCAAAAGGAAATCGCCAGAAAAAATAAAACCTGAAACGTTACAGGGCATAGCAGATAAAATCAATGTTCCCTGATTCGAGAACACGCGACAAGACCACTGGTCGGGCTGAGAAGGAGCCCCTGCAGTTTAGGTAGGAAAGGTCTCGATCATAGAGATGCATGGCTTTTGCTGGTATCGAAAACGATGACCAATGCCAACTGACATATGGTCCTAAAGATTTGTCTGCAGCAAAGCAAAGTGGGACTCCTAAGACAGGTGAAGTCCGCAGTGACATCACCCTGTGACGCCGAGGCCTTTGCGGAAAAATGGAAAACCACTGACATGGTTTCCCAGCGCTCGGTTCTTTGTTCCACGCCGTCCATTCGTCTGTCACAAGACTGGCGATTACCCAAAACGCGTGTAACGGGAGTGGCGGGCGAGGCAGTCCTGGGGACACAGAGTAGTTTGCTCAAGTCACATTGGGCCGTACATCAGCAGGCTTTGTCTGCCGTGATTGAGCGGCTTGCAAAGATTATTGAAACTTTGGAAGCAGCATTAAGCGATTATCAGACACACAGGTGGCCCATGAATTGAGAATTCCTTTACACGTGCTAAATGTTATAGGAGTTTTTTCTTCCCCCTGATGAGCTTCAAAGTGAAACCGTAGACATGTTTTCATTGCCTCCAGAAGTACCAGCAAATCTTTATCATCTCAGAGAAATGATGACTATTTCAAAACCATTTGGTAGAGAGCAGAGGAAACTTGCCAGAAACGAATCTCAGGGGGTTCAAAGTAAAAACAAAACAAAACAAAACAGAAAAACCCTTTCCTTCAGAGAAGAAAGATTCTGGCGTGGGGCAGGGTGTGCGTGGGTGTTGGGGGAGCGGGCAGATCATGGAAATTCAGATGGTGAATTTTTTCCCTACTTTGTCAGAACAGCATCCAACAATATTCGACCCATAAAAGTGTGGTTACTTTGTTACTACATTTAAAGTGTACTTATTTAGTTTATTTATTTGAAGAGAGGAAGAGAGAGAGAGCACAGTGGGGGAGGGGCAGAGGGCAAGGGAGGGAGAGAATCCCAAGCTGTCAGTGCAGAGCCTGATGCGGGGGTCAAACTCATGAACCGCGAGATCATGACCTGAGCCCAAGTCAGACGCTCAACCAAATGAGCCACCCAGGCCCCAAAACAAATTTTCTTTTAAAGTAACTGCTTAAATGCAATGCACTGATAAGCGAAGCAATGGCCGGACGTATGGGATACATCTGCACACCCGATGTAAGAAAGACGCTGGAACTTGCGTCTCACCAGAGCCTCACCGAGGCTAAGACTCACCGTGGAGGCTGGTGCGGACGGACCTTCAACACATCACCCAGGCAAGCCTGCATCTCGGCTTTGCGCTCGGCCCTGGCTTGGCCAAGCCCTGGGGCAAGAGAGGAGGCTTGTTTCTGTCCCTGGGTGGGACCTGGTGGCTGACACAGCCAGGCAGGTCCTTGCACCAGGATGAAGGAAGGAAGCGAAGGGGAAGAGGAGGAAGGAAGTGAAGGGGAGTCCAAGTGGCCCCGACAGGCGCGCGAGCCCAGCTTCTATATTTTACCTTTGAATCCTTAACTCCCAGGCCCCCGAACTGGCTGCCCCCGTGTCAGGTCGCAGGAGGGGTGGTTATTAAAAAATCAATAAGCCTTTTGGAAAAGAGTTACCCGGAGGCTTGTCGAACTCTCTCTGCCGCCCACCGGTGGAGAGGGTAGTTACTCGGCGTGCAGGTGAACACAGGGTCCAACACTTGGATCAGATTCAGATGAATGAAGGGCTGAATGCCTGGGAGGAGGGTCGGGGAGGCGGGGCCGCACCCGCCCCACTTCCCTTCCCAAAGCTCCGCATTTTGGGTCTGACGTTTCTGCAAGGACGCACTGGGTCCCCGCGAGTGGCGGCCACGACGCTGTGGCTCTGGGGAGTCAGAGTCCGCGGGGTTTCCCATCTCAGGGAAGCCAATTTTCCACGTGCGGCGCCCACTTACGTGCCTTGACACGTCGCTTCTGTCACTCCACACTGCCGCCATCGGCCCCTGTGTCCTCCCCCAGAAGCCGCGGGTCCAGCCCCAAAAAGAGCAGGGATGAGGTGGAAGCCTGCTTGTCCCCTCTGTCCTGCCGTGTTTACCTTGCGCATGACCCCTGGGAGCCCCAGCCCCACCACGTGACATGTGACCTGCCAAGCCCTCTGCTGGATGGCATTAACTGACATCTGTCCCTTCTGGCTGCCCAGGGTGACCTATGTGACCTCTCTGAGGGAGTTCTGCATTAGAGCTCTCCAGATACATAGAGAGATAAAGAGATTCGCTGTAAGGAGTTGGCTCCCGAATCCGCCGTTCGCGAGCCGGAGGCCCAGGAAAGCTGGTTGAGCTTCAGCCTAAGAGTTAGGAAAACCGAGGGTGTAAGTCCTAGTGCAAGCCCGGAGGCTGCTCAGCAGGGCAGCCAGTGGCAAGTCCCAGTCTGAGTGCTGGAGGAGACCGAGGTCCCGGTTCTGCCGTCAGGCAGAGAGAGGCTATTTGGGCCCTCCACTCATTAGGTGAGGCCCACCTATACTGGGGAGGGCCATCTGCTTTACTCAGTCAACTGATTCAAATGCTAATCTCCTCTAGAAACACCCTCACAGGCACAGCCAGAAATTGAGTTTAGCCAAACATCTGGGCACCGCACATCCTGGGCAACTGACACCCAAGGTTGCCCAGGGTGTCACGGCGGGTGGTGGGCCCTGAGCGCAGAAGCTTCAGGCTTGCAGGACCCGTCCTGGAGCCCCACGTGTGTGGTCTGCTGAGGTTTCCAACAGAAGAACTAGGGTGGGGGAGAGTCCTCCCCCCCGCCGCCCGGAAGGCCAGACACGGAGGCTGTGCCCCTTGTCAGCCGGGTGGGGACCCTAGACAACGTGAGCCTTCATTTCTTCAACTTCAAATGGGAATAAAATAATACTCTCCTGGGGGGCGATAGTGGATCTCAGGCGAGAGAGAAAAACACTTTGTCAACTACAAGGTACAAATGCGAGACTTCACTATCAAGAATCCCCACCTGGGGGGGGACACCAGGGGGGTTCAGTCAGTTAAGAGTCCGGCTCTTGATCTTGACGCAGGTCGTCATCTCACGGTTCGTGAGTTCAAGCCCGGCACTTGGGTCAGTGCGGAGCCTGCTTCGGATTCGCTCTCTCTCCCTCTCTCTCTCTGCCCCTCCCCATTTCACGCGTGCCTGGGGGCGGTTTCTCTTCCTCTCGAAATAAAAAGACTCCCAACCTGGTTCCCATCTTCTGGCTTGCTTCCTTCCCCCAGGGGCTTCGATTTACCCATCTTGCAAAGGGTTGCCAGATGCAATATAGACCGGATACTTCTTAATACAGGCGTGTCCCAATCATTGCCTGGGACACACTTATACTGGAAGAAAAAAAAGTGTTGTTTATCTGAAATTCCAATGTAATGGGGTGGGTGCCCCGTATTTTTACTTGTTAAATCTGACCATTCTATCCCTGCAGGAAGCCCAAGGTGAGCGCAGGCTTCATTTCAAGTAACCTTCACCGTGCCCTCAGACGACCAGAAGAGAGGTTTACTTACATCTCATTATCGCTGCCTCAGGTCGGGGAGAGACGACAGGGCTCTGGGGACTGCAGATCCCCCAGAGAGTAAGACAGGAGGCCGGGCCTCACCCCAAACCAGCCTCAGTTCCTCCGGACCAGCCTGCTGCAAGGCGGGTGCGGCTGGGGGCTGCTTTCCTCAGAGCTAAGGACAGCCTCTGACCCCTGGGTAGCTATTAAAAACACGTTTTCCGGGGCGCCTGGGTGGCTCAGTCGGTTAAGCGCCCCACTTCGGCTCAGGTCATGATCCCGCGGTTCGTGAGTTCGAGCCCCGCATCGGGCTCTGTGCTGACAGCTCAGAGCCTGGAGCCTGTTTCGGATTCTGTGTCTCCTTCTCTCCCTGCTCCTCCCCTGCTCGCGCTCTGTCTCTCTGTCTCTCAAAAATAAATAAACATTAAAAAAAAAAAATCCGCTCCTGACAGAAGATCTCTAATCTCCCAACTCAGCAATATCTTGTTGCGTTTCCTTCCTGCCTTTTCCTCCGCATTTGTTGTTTCACAGAATCGAGATTGCTCCATATACTGTGTTGATTCATTCCTGCTTTTTAATCACACTCCAACCACGGCAGGCGTTTGCGTCTGTCATGTGCCCGGGCACTTGCCTCACTTACCTTATGTAATCCTCACGTCGTACTGAAGCATTGCCCACGTCAGCGAACCCCATCCATGAGCGTCATCTGGAAGAGACATGGTGTTCTCTCACCGTTGGAAGTTTAGGCCGTGCCCCATTTCTTAGCACTACGCGTAAAGTTTCCGGAACACCCGTGGGTAGAAATCTTGTTGCTCCTCGTTTGTCCCCTTCCCTCGAGATGGATTCCTAGCTGGAGCATTTCTCTGGCTCCATCTCCCCTTAAAGACATTTCAGTGTCCTTTCTGGGCTACCTTTTGGGGCCCCTGTGGGGCTGGAGGTTTTGTTCACTAAGGCACTGTCCCTTCTTCCCAGGCTGGGCACCGGAGCCCAGGGCACACTGGGCTGCTCCCAGGTGCCCCCAGCTAGTCAGCGCCCCAGGCGTGCGGCTGTGGGTGCTCTCTGTGCCCTGCAGAGGGGAGCACGAGGAGCATGGGGTCAGATGTCTGCAGGCCCATGAGAGTCCGAGCTCAGAAGACATCTTCTGGAATTGATGGGGGGTGGGGACGGCTAGAAAGAGGTCGTCATCAGCAAAGTGCACTGGTGGGGACAGATCTTACAGACGTTTTTATAGTTGAGTGTGTCATTTTGGGGCACCTGGGTGGCTCAGTCCGTTAAGCAGCCGACTTCGGTTCAGGTCATGATCTCGCGGTTCGTGGGTTCGAGCCCCGCGTCGGGCTCTGTGCTGACAGCTCGGAGCCTGGAGCCTGCTTTGGATTCTGTGTCTCCCTCTCCCTCTGCCCCTCCCCTGCTCATGCTCTGTCTCTCTGTCTCTCAAAAATAAATAAACGTTAAAAATTAAAAAAAAAAGAGTTTGTCATTTAAATCCCATTTCTGGAGGCACCTGGCTGGCTTAGTAGAGCATGTGACTATTTTTTTTATTTTAATTTTTAAAATTTATTCATTTATTTTGAGAGAGAGCGAGTGGGAGAGGGGCAGAGAGAGAGAGGGAGGCAGAGAATCCCAAGCAGGCTCCATGCCCAGCACGCAGCCTGATGCAGGGCTGGATCTCAGGACAGAGATATCACAGCTGAGCCGAAATCAGAGTCAGACGCTCACCCGACTGAGCCACCCAGGCGCCCCTTCCAAGACGTTAATCTCAGAGCCGCGAGTTCAAGCCCCACGCTGGGCACAGAGCCTACTTAAAAAACAGATAAATTCTGTTTCTGTCTGTAGTGTTACCACTTCCCAATATTTTGAAGAGATTTCTGTCCTGTTTCCCTATCTCTACTGTTCCACCGGAGTTTAAAATCGGGCCGTTGCTCCGGGCTGGGCGCTAGCAGGCAGATTTGAGGATGGGGAGCCTTGGGAGACACTCGTCCTACTGTTCTCCTTTCCTGGGAAGCGTGAGGGCCTCAAGAGCAAGGCATCTGAGCTGCAACCTGGGCACATCAGTTCTCCCCTGCCGGCCTCGGTTTCCCCATCTGTATAGCAAAGGCAGTGCTTTCTATTTCTGTGGGCGGCTGACAGGACGCACATGGGTGTGCGACACGCGGCCAGACGCACACGAGGCCCTCGGTCGCTAGTGGGCGTGGCCGCCTCCACTCCCGGCCCCCTCGGGGAGGTCACGTTCACTCGCAGACCTGGCTGTGCTCCATCTCGCTCGGCTCCCTTCCCTGGAGCCCGAGTGGAATGTTTTCTCTTCCCTCCTCCTCCTGTTCCTGCGCACTGTCTGTGGGACTCCTCCAGTGTCCCGGGCTCCCCAGGGGAGGCCGGAGCCCCCTCCCAGCCCTCCTCCTGCCCCATAGCCCACCAGGCTGTTTCCAATTTGGACGCCATGCATCTCTGCCCCTTCAGATCACAGCCGCCTCTTTGATGGAACTAATGATGATCTAGGACTCCAGGGCCCCGGACCTCCCCAAACTGAGATAAATCCTGCTTCTTTTCAGACAAGGGGCCTCCAGCCCTGCAGCGGACGCCCCTCCTCCGGGCAGGATGAGGAGGGGAGGTGTCTCTGGGAGCCCCCTCCTGGAGGGACCCAGGGAGACAGAAAGAGAGGGATTTCTCAGAGGCTCATAGAGGGTCCCACCACTCGGTGGGGGGAGTTGGCAGTTTGCGAGAGAACCTACTGCAATGCCCCTGTGCTGCCCCTCAGCCACCCTGGGGTTCACTGGGATTGACTGGTATCTCTTGAGGACACTGTGTCTCTGAGCCAGGCCACTGGAAGAAGGAAGTGATGGGCGCCATGTTTCAAGAGGTGGGACGGCTTGGAGAGGAGCCAGTAGTGAGGGGAGTGGAGGGGCAGAACCATCCGGATTTTGCCCAAGGACACTCTTTTCGGGCCTCCAGCCGGCATCTCTTTCTTCTCAGGGCCCCAACGCTGCCCCTCTGCCTTTTTAACCTTTCGCTTCTTCCTCCTTCACCCCCTGCTGCTGGCTGCCCCAATTTTCCCTCAAATGGATCAATGTAAAAACTTAAAATGAATTCAGGTTTAACTAAAGGGCTTTGGGCTTTCTGGGGGTGTCACTTCCCCCCTAGCAAAGGGCACACCATCACACCACTGTAGTTGAACCTCAGAAACACGTGTGACCCTCAAATGGGGAGGGAAGGGCTCACCTGGCCTCTCCCTTGGGGGTTGAACTCCAAAAGGGACAAATGCTTCTGTCCTGGCCGTGGCTTCAGAGACCCGGACAGCCTGGACTGCTGCCTATGTACCCCAACTGCGTGACTCCGATCTTCTGAGTCCTGTAGCGTCTTGGAAGAGGCCTCCATCCAGGGGCCAGAGGAAGGGATGAAGGGTAAGGAAAGAGGGCGTGGGAGCTCTCCCCGGGCCTTGTGGTGGGGGTGGCAAGCCCTCCTCCTCTGGCTTTGCCACCCTGAGCAACTTCCGGCCCAAATTCGGCCCTGGAAGCGGAACTCTCATCTTTCCTGCTCAGGGGTGTGCGGCCCCAGGCTCCTCTGGACTGGTTGCCGGGAAGGCAGGCACTGTTCATGCGGGAAGGCAGGCACTGTTCATGCCTCTCTTTGAGGCCAGGGCTTTGTTCAGAGTCTGGGAAAACAGTAGGTGCCCAATAAAGATTTGCAGCGTGGAGCTCTGTGCCCAGCACACCCTCTCTGTTCAGTCATCCAGCAGACAGCCATGGCCCCTGGCGTGTGGGCTTTGGGGAGGTGGCCTGGTTATGGGAGGAGGGGGTCGGTCGTGCAGAAGCCTTGGGGAATCGTGGGAGCGACTGGGGGTCGTCCCACCGGACTGGGCTAGCCCAGACGCGGACCCTCGACCTTGGCTTTGCAGAAGGTGCCTGGGCTGTGGTTTCTCACCCTGGGGCGGCCGCCGGGCACCCGGTGGAGGAGGCGGCGGCGTCTGCAGTCTGTGCCCATCACCTGAGCTGCACCGGGCGGGGAGGATAACAATTATTGGGAGAGGTTTAAAAAAAAATCATTATCAAATAACTACAGCTTGAAAAAGTTGGCGGGCGGGACGGAAAACGCGGCCTGGATCGCGCCGGGGCCGCCGCCGCCGCTCGCAGGCGCCCCGCGGTAGCCAAAAATGGAAGGAAACACATCTGTAACGCATTTATGCGATGTTCACCTTTGAGACCGCGCGGCTGGATGGAGGCGGTGAGTTCACGCGAAAGGAAAATCTCTTTAAGAGGGCTTTCCTTTGGGGACCGGCCAGGGGCGGGCGGCCGCGGGGCCGGGGCGGCGGGGAAGGGCGCCCCCTGCCTGGCGCGGGCGGAGCGGGGGCGCGCGCGGGGTGGGGGCTGGGGGAGGGCGCCCTCTCCATGCCTCAGTTTCCCAGTCTGGATAACAAGGTGGCTGGATTTGAAAGGGCCTTTCCACCGGGGGACATTCCAAGAGTCTCTTCTTGTCCCTTGTGGTTGGAGGTGCGTCCCTGATGCAGGAGAGGGACCGGCCCTTGGGTGGGGACCGGGAGGAGCCGTCGGGCCCTGCGGGTTGCCAGGCCGCTGTCACTGCATTCCCAGCTCTCTCTCTCCATTCCAGAGCCAATGACGTCTTCTGGGGGAGCGTGGGTCCCCAGAGCCAGGCCAGATCCACCTTCCTGGACAGTCCCTGCTCAGTCGGCGCCGGAAAGTGCAAGGGGCCCCTGCTCCTCAAGGGCAGAGGTGCCCCGTTCCCTCCAACCTTCTCATTCCCAACCATTCTTACCTCTTCAACACACCCCTCCCTCCTCAGGCCCCAAACATCCCTGGCTCCCTTAGAGCCCCCTTTTGTCCGGATACCCACCACCTGTCCACCTTCCCCATGGGGATCTCCTTCCCAGAATGCTCCAGCTCTCCGCATCCCCCTCCCCTGGCACTTTGAAGGTGGCCCCAGCTTCCCCATGCTCACATCCCAGGGGCCCAGCCTGACTCCAGAGCAAAACCAGATTCCAGGCTGGCTCAGGCTTTCAGAGGAACCTCCGAGCTTTTCAGAGTTAGAGGCGAGGCGGGCTGGGGAGAAAGATGTAGGAATGAAGTGCAGGGGCTCTCTCCCCTGGGGACCCCCCACACACACATTATCCCACTTTGCCCAGGAGAGGCACAGCTGGGGCAATCTCAAGGCCCAGGATTTCTGCCTATAATATTATGTCCCTTGCAGCCTTTGCCCACCAGGAGACAGAAAGCACTGGAAACACAGAGAGTCCCTTTGCACAGGTCACGGTCAAGTGTGCACTTAAAAATGGTAACAATGGTAAATGTTATGTGTATTTTACCGCAATTAAGAAAACAATTAGGGGCGCCTGGGTGGCTCAGTCAGTTAAGCATTCGACTTCTGCTCAGGTCATGATCTCACGGTTCGTGGGTTCGAGCCCTGCATCGGGCTCTGTGCTGACAGCTAGCTCAGAGCCTGGGGCCTGTCTTCGGATTCTGTGTCTCCCTCTCTCTCTGACCCTTCTCTGCTCACACTGTCTCTCTCTCTCTCAAAAATAAAAAAACGCTAAAAAAAAAAAAAAGAAAAAAAAGAAAACAAAGGGGTGCCTGGGTGGCTCAGTCAGTTAAGCATCCGACTTTGGCTCAGGTCATGATCTGTGGTTCATGAGTTCGAGCCCCGCATAGGGCTATCTACTGTCCGCACAGAGCCTGCTTTAGATCCTCTGTCCTTCTCTCTCCCTGCCGCCGCCCCCCCATAAACAAACATTAAAAAAAAAAAAAGCATCTGTATTTAAAAACAAACAAAAAAATAAAGCAGAGCAGGGACTTGAACTCAGGCCATTTGGCCCCAGAGTCTGGACTCTTATCTCTGTGCTGTCCTGCATGCCTAGAAGCTCAATAAATATTTGTTGAAGGAATGAACGGGAAAATGAATGAGTAACTTCAGAGACTTTCACACATGTCAGTTTTCCTTCCACTCCCTGGCGCCTCGGTGTCCCCATATTACCCACAGCCCCGGACACATGCGGTCCCCATGTGTGTCTTCCCAGCGGTGGTCTGTGAACACCAGTCTCCCCGCACTTGCCGCTGTCTCTCTCCTTCCCTGGGTTTCTCAGCCTTCCCTCAAGCACCTTCTGGCCAGCGCTGTCCGGTCTGGTTGTGGGAGGGGAGGCAGCCAGGCAGCCGGGCACGGGGAACAGCCACCTGGGCTCTCATACCTTCTCCTCCTCCTCAGGTGTTGCCTTTTCCTGTACACCTCGCCTTGGACGTGACCGTGACCAGAGGCAGCGTCAAAGAGAGTGCGCGACCGTCTTGGGCACTGACATCCGCTCTAGGTCTCAGAGCAGAGTCTGGTGGGTTAGTAGCGTTGGTGGGATTCCATTTAGGCCATTCCCGTGTCGTGTGGCATCTCAACTGAAGCCGGGGATCCAAGCGTCTAGTTCTCTGTGCCTCGCCTGGCTGTAGGAATCGGTTTCTGGAATCTCCTTTGCCATCACTGGTCAGAGTTTGGCCAACCCAACCCCAGGCCATGCCGCCCTCCCAGGTCGCTATAGGACCATGTCTCCCCACTGAACCCTGGCCAGCTCTTCCTCTCTGTTCATTCACCACCTCCATTCCTCACATGGCCCAGACACGGCACAGGTTAAGAGGATGGGACAGAGGTTCAGGGTTAGTCACACCTGGGTCAGCCTTGAACTTGGACCCTGGATGGGCCCAGAGGGATGGTCAGGGGGCTTGGGAGCTGGCTGGTTTACAGGCAATTGGGGATCACTAGTCCAGACCCTCGCCCTCCCAGGGTGCGAGTAACGTTTGGTCAGGAGGCGGTCCCTCGGGCGGCAGACATCTCGGGACAGGAGCAGGTAGGAGGAGGGACCAGCAGCCTGGCAGTCCTGAGTGAACCTGAGTTTGGGGCTCTGGGACCTGGGATGAGGGGACAAGCAGGTGCCGACAGGGCCCCAGGCTGCTGAGCATTCTGGGAAGATTGACAAGGGCAAGGCTATACCTGAGCGACCCCAGGAGGATGCATGATGCCCATTAGAACCAGGCCACCGGGTCAGATGGAGCTCACATGGCCGGGCATCGAGAGGTCTTCACCAGGGGCTGCTGGGTAGTGGAAAGATGTGGAAGGGCCAATTTCTGTGGCACATTCTCTCACTTTGCATTTGTCATGAATGACCCAGAGCTCCCGGTTCAGGAGCCAGAGCGAACCCGTCAGCCCACAAACCACCTCTTGGCTATCCATCTGGTGGATTACTTGGAGCTCCCTGCCCCCTCCCCGCACTTCCCCTGGCCTAAGCTGGCCCTGCCCGGAAGATGGAGCGTGACGCGGCACATGGCTTTGGCGTTGTCCTGCCTGTCCCCTCCGGTCTGGACCCAGGGCCCGCCCGGGCTTGCTTTTCTCCCCCTCATTTTCCCCCAGAGGCTGGTTCTGGCACCAACTGTCACCGAATGGTAAACAGCCCGGCACAACCCCCCCCCCCCCCGCAAGGAGTTTAAGATAAGAGACACCCTTGCGGGGAAGGAAGAAAAAACCTAACAGGAAGCCAAGTGGGTAAACCGTTACTGGCATTGATGTGAGGGCTGTGTCTCTCTGTCCCAGGCAAGAGATACTGTGACTTTGGCTCCCAGGCTGGTGCGGTGGGGAGTCACAGAGGGGAGATCTCTGTGTGCACCTGGGTGGGGGGTGGGGAAGCCAGGGAGCAGAGTCCCCAAGTCATGTCATTTCCTCTTATGATCCTCTGGTCCCTGCCGGGGTCTCTCGCATGGCCACTTTTTTTTTTTTTTAACTTTTTTTAAGGTTTATTTTTGAGAGACACAGAGAGACAGAGCACGAGCAGGGGAGGGGTAGAGAGAGAGGGAGACACAGAATCCGAAGCAGCTCCAGGCTCCGAGCTGTCAGCACAGAGCCCGACGCAGGGCTCGAACCCATGGATTGTGAGATCATGACCTGAGCCAAAGTCGGATGCTTAAGCGACCGAGTGGCCTAGGCGCCCCTGCACGGTCACTTCTGAGAGGCCTCCTGAGGGACAGGCAGTTGGGAGGCAAGGTGACCAAGAGGGTCAGACAGGCCTGCCATGAAGTTACTGAGTGTCCCTGGGGACACTGGCCCTCCTGAGTGCCCTTCTTGAGACCCCTCCTGCCTCATGCCATGGGGCTACTGAGAGAATTGCCTGAGACAACGCAGGTGAGGTTAGCACCATGCCCACCAGCCCCAGCCACACCGTGAGTGCCCAGGAAAGGGTCCCTGCGCTCCCTTCCCGCCGGGACTGCCTAACGCCGGCGGCTGGAGACAGGCCGGGTGGTGCCTTTTGCAGATCTGGAAGCCGGGGAGAAAAAGCTTCCTCAACCCTCCGGAGCTGGGGTAGGTCTCCCTGAGGAGAAGCTCCCCTACCCCCACCCCAAACACCATCTTCCCACAGAGACAGAGACAGAAAGACAGGGGCGCCGGGGTGGCTCAGTTAGTTAAGCTTCCGACTCTTGGTTTCGGCTCAGGTCGTGATCTCACGGTTTGTGAGTTCGAGCCCCACGTCGGGCTCTGTGCTGACAGTGCAGAGCCTGCTTGGGATTCTCTGTCTCCCTCTCTCTCTGTTCCTCCCCTGCTCGCACGCACGTGCACTCTCTCTCAAAATAAATAAACATTCTAAAACAAAGAGAGAGAAAGAGAGAGATCTTAATCCTAGCTTGAGAAATAGGAATCAAGCACTTTTCATTCAATGCACCAAACAGCGGTGCACAGACGAGAGCTGGAAAGATGGCAGAACTGCCCAGGCGAAGTCTGTGTCTTCAAGTGGGGTCACACGGGGACCAGAGGAGGGCCGCACGTTCAGGCGGGAAGGTGACAGAAAGGAGGGTCCCCAAGGCCAGGACTGTGTCACCAAGTTCCACAGCGGACGGCAAGTTGGCCTCCCCTAGAGGTGGAGGCGTGAAGTGCAAGCCAGTGACTGCTCAGCTCCGCCTGGACAGCTGTGCAAACAGACGGAGGGAGGGGCGTCCAGGGCCCCCTCGCCCCCTGCTCGCTCCTCCCATCCTCCCCGGGGTCTGTCCACGCTGCCTCCGTCGCCGCTTCCTGCCCGAGACTTTTCTCTCCCCGAAGCTGCAGGAACATGCGCCACGGTGGCCAGAAGAAGTGGGGGGTGGGCTGTGGAGGGGTCGGGGCCAGCCGGGTCTCCCACCTCCCAACTCGGGGTCCCAGATCCTACAACCCTGAAGAATTGCTTGCACACACAGGAGGCCTGCCGCCGGCTCTAGCCAGGGCGCCCGCTCACCTGTCCCCATTCTGTCCCTAAGCCCTCTAGCAGTCAATCCTGAGCACCAGCCCGTGTACCCTGCTTATCCTTAACACCTCCGCCTGGACGTCCCCAGGCCCAACTCCCCGCGTCCCCAACTCAATGCTGACCATTTCTGCTGTCCAGAAAGCCCGTCACGTGCTGTGGCTTCCGGCTCCAAAGTGCACCCCCACACAGCTCCTACTCACCCTGGCCTCGCCATCATGCCGGTCCCAGCTGTCACGACCCATCGTCGGGACCTGACAGCAACGGCCCCACCTCCCATCCGTTCCCCACGCAGCAGCCAGAGCCGCTGAAATGCCAATCCGGTCGCGTCTCTCCCCGTGGAGAACTTCAGAACGGCCTTCGATGAGATTTAAGATAAAATCCGGATTCTGTGCCCTCGCCCACTAGGCTCCATGACCCATCCATGTGTGTTGTTTCGTCTTCTGCCCCGGGAGACTGGAGCCTCCACGAGGCCAGGACAGGGCCACTTTTACTCCACAATTCATAGCGCCTGGCAGATAATAGGCACTCAGTGAATCTCTGTGGCTCGAGCTCATTTACTGACACGCTCACACGTGCACTCACGCTACAGCTGTTCACGCGGGCCCTCCTCCGGGCCGCATCCCACACTGGTTTGGGGAAACAGGGGTCAATCAGAGGGCCCTCCTCGGCCTGCTCGGGTTCCCAGGCTGGGGAATGGATGACAGAGAGAGGACCGAGCCCAGGTTACAATGGTCTGCCCAGCGGAACTGCCCTTGAGTCGGGCCAGTACTGGTTTAGGGTCCGGAATTGGGACAGCTCACTGGGGCTCCCTCCTGTGGGGTGTGGACGAGAATCTCAGCCCCCTGCCATTGCCCTGAGCTGGACACACGGCAGAGAGCTTCTCCATACCTGTCCCCATACGATTCTCACATAACCCACCTCACTGGGTGCTGTCATGGCAGCCAGCAAGCAGGCAAAGAAGACACGGTTCAGAGAGGACAGGTGACTTGTCTAAGGTCACACAGATAACGGCAGGAGCCAGAATGTATTGAGCATGTTCCGCAGGCCACACCTGGTTGCCAGCATGCACTTTTTACTTTTTATTTTAGAGATAGAGAGCACGAGCCGGGGAGAGGGGCCGAGAAGGGAGAGAGAGAGAGAATCGTAAGCAGCTTCCACGCTCAGCGCGGATCATGATCATGAGCCAAAGTCAAGAGTCGGCCGCTCAACGGACTGAGGCCCCCAGGAGCCCCTTTACGTGTGCTTTTATCTGGAATGCTGCCACACCAACCCTGGAAGGTACGCAGTGTTATTTCCAGATGGGGGGCTCGAAGCCTGTTTTTACGCGACATCTCATTCAGTCCTTTCTGATGAGAACTCTGTCGATGCGTCTGTTTTTCACTGCAAGCTTCTAGAAGGCAGTGGTGACATCTGATGGTCTTCTCTGAGGTCTGTTCTGTGACCAGGTGCCACGGAGAGAGAACTGGACGGGCGTCACCAAGTCTGAGTTCTAGAGAGGCCCGCGGCACAGGCTGCATGCCTGGCACACAGCTTCTGAGTCCCACGGCCCCGTCCCTGAGCAGGGGGGTGGTCTTAGGTCATTCAGCCTCAGTGTCCCTGTCCTTCAGATGGGAATAATAATACGCACCTTACTGTGTTGTTGGATATTTATTACATACTTGTTGTTGGGGGTTTGGGGAGGCCAAGAAATCCAGCTTCTTCCCCTCGAAGGTTCACAACCCAGTCGACCCAGACACTTTTGGGACTGGGACCCTCTCTGCACGTGGCCGGTTGGAAAGGAGCGAGCCCAGAAGGAACTACGCTGGGCACGGTCACTTCCTTCTCCAAACTCCACCAATCAGGGGAGTCCATTCTCCTCCCCGGGGAGGAGGGGCGGGGTGGGGATCAGGAAGTGAATAGGGGCACCCCGCCCTCAGTGGAAACTTCAGGGATGGGGAGAAAAGTGCTCCCCTGATATTTAGAGTGTCTGGTACTCAATAAATAGTAGCCGTGAGGGACGCCTGGGTGGCTCAGTCTACTGAGCGTCCGACTTTGCCTCAGGTCATGATCTCATGGTTCGTGGGTTTGAGCCTCGTGTCGGGCTCTGGGCTGACAGCTTGGAGCCTGGAGCCTGCTTTGGATTCTGTGTCTCCCTCTCTCTCTGCTCCTCCCCCGCTCACACTGTCTCTCTCTCCCTCAAAAATAAATAAACATTAAAAAAATTTAAATAGTAGCTGTGATTATCCTTTTCCAGCTTTTCAGGGCACCTTGCATCACCCGTCTGGGCGGACGATATCATTCCTAAAACCTCTTGCACGCTCACGCGCACAGCCCTGGGGTGCTGACCGAACGAGGCTTCCGCCCTCTCTCCGCGAGCATTTGTGCTGAGGTGTGCGCTGGGACAATGTCGCTTCAATCTCAGCAAAATTTCTCAAAACATATTTGAAACCCAGTTTCCCTTTGCTCACTTCAATCACAGCAGGAATTTAGTGCCAACTGAGTTGCCTTCTCGTGTGGGGGCAGCGTGAGCTGGCCATCGGGGGGCTGGGTTTGGGGCTTGCACACACCCCGCTTAGAGGTGTCACGATAGGAAGGCGCACTCAAGGCCTCAGTTTCTCTGAAAAAGGAGTCCCAGGGCTTGCCCTTTCTTCCTGCTCTCTGCTATGGTCTGAGTGTTTGCGTTGTATCCTAGCCCCCGGTTTGTATTGACGGTAGGGGCAGGGCCTTTGGGAGATGATCATGAGAGCGCTGTGGACCAGGAAGTGAGCTCTCCCCCAACACCATATCTGCCAGAGCCTGGATCTTGGACTTTCCAGCCTCCAGAACTGTGAGAAAGTTTCTGTTGTTTATAAGCCACTCAGTCTCTGGTACTTTAGTTCTAGTAGCCCAGATGGACTACGCCATATTCCTTCCAGAGCCGATATGAGCAGCAAACGAAGTCATATCCATGGGTGGTGGACGTCTGTTAGTCTGTCTGCCCTGCACTAATTCCTTGCTGCTTTTTTTTTTTTAATTTTTAAAAATGTTTTAATTTATTTTTGAGAGACAGAGCATGGGGGGGGGGGTGCGGGCGGGCAGAGAGAGAGGGAGACACAGAATCCAAAGCAGGCTCCAGGCTCCGAGCTGTCAGCCCAGAGCCCGATGTGGGGCTCAAACTCACAAACTGTGAGATCATGACCTGAGCCGAAGTCAGACACTGAACTGACTGAGCCACCCAGGCGGCCCTCCTTGCTTCTTCTAACGGACCCAATTCTCCAGCCATCATGGCTGGGACAAGGGGTGGTCACATGATACCATGTAAGCCTACCACAGTCCTTCACTGGGACTTTAAAATCTAGAGTGGGGAGAACAAAACTGACTTTATATTCTGGTGACGCCACTTGCAGAAGTGGATCTGAAGCAGCCACTAGGAGAGAGAGGTCTGCACTGAGAGCAGACGAGGTAGGGGCAGAGCCAGAGGCATGCAGGGCCTCAACCGACTCAACCAAAGTGCCTAAGGGCCAGGGCCTCCCCTGCCTGACCTACATTTGGGTCACTGGAGTCAATAGATTTTTAATTTTTTTGAACATTTTTTATTAATTTATTTTGAGAGAGAGAGAAAACGAACTGGGGAGGGGCAGAGAGAGGGGAACAGAGGCCACCCAGGACACTCCAATTTTCCATTACTTATAAGTTTATTTATTTATTTTGAGAGAGAGAGAGAGTGAGCATGCACATGCGCATATGCAATCAGGGGGAGGTGCAGAGAGGGAGAGAGAGAATCCCAAGCAGGCTCCGCAGTGTCAACTTAGAGCCTGACATGGGGTTCGATCCTGTGAACCATGAAATCATGACTTGAGCCAAAATCAAGAGTCAGATGCTCAACCAATGGAGCCACCCAGGCGCCCCTTGATTTTCCATTTTTTAAAAAATTTTTTAATGTTTTTTATTTATTTTTGAGAGACAGAGAAAGCGTGAGCAGGGGAGGGTCAGAGAGAGAGGGAGACACAGAATCTGAAGACAGGCTCTAGGCTCTGAGCTGGCTGTCAGCACAGAGCCTGACGCGGGCCTCAAACCCATGAACCGCGGGATCATGACCTGAGCCAAAGTCAGACGCTTAACCGACTGAACCACCCAGGTGCCCCATTGATTTTCTATTTTCGATTAAACTTACTCCATTTGGATTTCCGTCATCTGCACCCAAAAATCCTACCTGCTGTCTCCTTGGGAAGTTCTGGAAAGTGAGTGCCACGAGCCTGGGACTTGGTGTCATCCTCGGCGGTCACTGCAGTGTCTGTGACAGTGCCGAGCTTATGGGAGGGGCTCAAGTAATAAGCATCTGCTGAACGGATGTTTCCCATTGCTACAGCGGCCGTATCGGGGTCAGATCGCAGGTCCTAAATGATGCCACCTGCCCTGTTTCATCTCCCGCCCCACCTCCCCTCCCCACTTTCTTCTTTCCCTCTGCAGCCTGGCCCCGGGCTAGCATTCCAGGCTGCGGAAACTAGGCCCAGCCCAAGCCTTGCCTTCCCGGAGCTCGATTCTGGGTGGGCCAGTAGGATGGAATTCATATGCCCACACGAGACGTCAGATTGTAAACGTGCCCTCGAGGCAACAGACCCAACGTGTTGGGGCTCGGAGCAGGAGAGGACCTAAGGTGAGCTTCCAGACGAGTCTCTTGGGCTCTGTGGGCCCTAATCCCTGTCTTGTGGCCTTGGGCTTCTAGTGAAAACGGACAGGGCGAGGCTCCGTCGGCGGGGAGGACAGTTCAGGGGAGCTGACGTCACAGGAGGAGGCTTCGAGGGGAGGAGGAATACCTGGGTGAGACCCCTCGGCTGATCTGTCCGCGCAGAAGCCCCAATGCCCCATCCAGGAGCCCTGTCCCAGCTTCTCGGTTCACCCAGAAGAGCGAGGTCTGCGGCTCAGAAGGCTCAGGAAGCTGAGACAAGGGGGAGAGGCCACTGGCCGGTGCAGTCCCCGAGGGCCCCTGGGTAGCTCCGTGTGAGTCTGGCCCCAGCTCTGTTTCGGCCATCCCAGCCCTACCCTCTGTGATGTGTTAGCCGTGGGATTATCAGACATTGCAGATGAAGGTTCCCGGCCCGGGATGTTGCAGGAATTCATTACACACTTGACTATTTTTTTCCTAACACCTACTAATGTCCTTCATGTTGGGCTCAACGTTCCGGAAGTTTCCCTTCTCACAAAATCTTCAAGAATGGGGATGGAGGTGGGGTCCTGGGATTCCTCTGGCAGTAGCCAGCCATAGACCTGCAGGCAGGTGGGGAAAACTCTGGGGGGGGGGGTCTTTTGGGGGGAGGGGGCTGTAAAATAAGGGTGGGGAATAGGAGTGGGTTAGGGAGGTCAGGGTTCACATTTCTCTAAAAAGGAAGAAGGCAGAGCTCCTGGCTTTCTTACACAGGCTGCTGCCTTTCTCTGACACTCAGTCCCATCATCTGTAAAATGGGCATAATTAGTGTCTCCCCAAGGATTGTGGTGAGGCCACAACGCATCATGGTGTGCGTGGCTGATGTCTGGCTTGGCGGCAAGGCCTGGATCTGCGCGGCCGAATCCGTCTGAATCGCTCTGCAGAAACTGGAACAGAAGGCTGTTTTCCCGGCCAGCCTTTCTCTGCCCACTTGGCCAGTGTTTCTTTCCCTGGTGTTCCTGCTGCAATTTGACAATTCACAACGATCTGCGCTGCTTGACTAGTCGTGAAGCAGGACCTTGTTCGATCCTTTCTGAGAACAGCGCCCCAACCCTGCCTCTTCTCCCTGCTGTCATTTATTCCCTCTCTGCTGTTGGGGGGCAGGGGGCAGAGGCACAGGGAGGCGCTCCCCCCTGGAGCCTGCCCAGCTGGCTCCCTGTTGGCTATAACTTTGCCCCGGTTTACTCATCCAAAAAATGCAGAGAACTCGGCCTCCCTGATAGGAGAGGAAGATTGCGGAGGTTGGGGTGAGGGGAAACGCCGGCACAGGGAACCAGGACGACCGTTCAGATGCTGTTCTGTTTTGCTCCTGCCTCCACCATCAGCAGCGAGTGCCCCAGACCCCCTAGCAGCCCGCCTCTACAGAGGCTCCACGGAAGGATCTAGAATGCCCATGTTCATCTCAGAGGAAGCCAACAGACCTTAAATCAATACCATCTCCCCCCCACCCCAACCCCCAATCCAGAGAGCCTGTCCCTCCCGCGAGGGCTGCTTGAATTCCTGCAGTGTGACCCAGTGACAGCCCCTCCCTCCCTGCCTGGCAGGAAATGACTGACCTGCCCAGCCCCGTGGAGTGACGTAAAATTCGTGCCGTGCCTGTGTCAGGGAACCCCGAAGGTGTGAACGTGAGCTTTGCCCTCCCTTTTCCTACACCTGACCGAGAGGAAATTGAACGGGGGCCTCATCCGCAGAGCAGTGACGTGCAGGGGGGGGGACAGGTGTGTGAGTGGCCCATGGTCCGTGGGCCTTCCCGGGTGCAGGTGGTAAGGGGGTGCGTCATCTCTGGAGAATTTAATAGTGATAATAAAATGGACCCAGTGTTTGCTTGCTCTATATTATCACCACGTGCTGACAATTCTGCGTGACGTCAGCGATGAAACGCTTCGAACGGGGGCAGCTGGCACCCCTCCTGCTGAGCTGTGGGGGGGTACAGGTCCCCGGGAGGCTGGCGGGTGGTTCTTCAGGTCAAGTTCGGTGCTCGGGGCGGGCCCTCCTTTCTGACTGGTTTGGCCCCACACAGTGTGGAGAAGGAAATGCACTTGGAGGGGACAAGGGGCACAAAGAGGTCACAGTGGCAGTTCAGGAGGCTTTCTCTGCCTCTACCCCTCCAGGCCTTCCCCTAGTGATGGAAGAGAGAGGCGGAGGGACCGTGGCCCCCAAGCACTTGTAGACGGAGGCACAGAGTTTGGATTTTATTACGATCACAGTGGGAAGCTTCTGGAGGGTTATCTAGGCAGAGGAAGGCCATGGTCTGATTTACGTTTGGAGAGAACGGAATCACTCAGGAAGCTGAACACAGGAGTGGGCTCCAGTGAGACTTCAGAGCGGCGTTCTTTCTTCTTTTTCTGTCAACAAGGCTTTTTTTTTTTCACGTTTATTTTTTAAGACAGAGAAAGAGAGTGTGAGCAGGGGAGGGCCAGAGAGAGACGGAGACACAGAATCCGAAGCAGGCTCCAGGCTCCGAGCTGTCAGCACAGAGCCCGACGCGGGGCTCGAACCCATGAACCGTGAGATCATGACTTGAGCTGAAGTCGGACGCTTCACCATCTGAGCCACCCAGGCGCCCCAAGATTTTTTCTCTAGAGGTGCATGCGTGGCTCAGTCGTTTAGGCATCTGACTTCGGCTCAGGTCATGATCTCACGGTTCGTAGGTTTAAGCCCCCCATCGGGTTCTGTGCTGACAGCTCGGAGCCTGGAGCCTGCTCCGATTCTGTGTCTCCCTCTCTCTCTCCCCCTCCCCCTCCTCTGCTCTGTCTCTATGTCTCTCTCAAAAATAAATAAACATTGAAAAAATTTTTTTAATTAAAAAAATAAAAATTTTTTTTCTCGTAACAAAACCTTTTAAGATCTACTCTCTTAGCCTCTTTCAAATATACAATACAGTGTGTTAACGGTAGTCCCCATGCTGTGCTTTGCACCCCCAGGACCTCTATTTTATAGCTGGGGGTTTGTACTTTTAACCCCTCCTTCCCCTTCCCCCACGCACCCCCCCCCCCCATAGGGTTGTGTTTTACGTAAAGCAGAGTAAGAAAGCCGAAGCCAGGGAGCCCAGCACACGGGCAGGGCTGGGCCTGGCTCACCCACCAGAGTCGCTGAAGCGGCAAATGGGGACTCAGACTGCCAGGCTCCAAGGGGCGCAGCTGTGACGCTGGGGGAAAGGTATGGCCCGAGGGCAGCGTGGGGTGCGTCCGGCAGGATCCAGGAGCGCGGCTCTCCCCAGGGCACACCGGGGTGCGGCCCGCCCTCTGCCACCGAGGCGCCGAGAAATGTGAGCTGTGTCTCCTACACGCACGGTGACCACAGCCTTCGGTCCTGATAAGTAAGTAGATTATGTTGATTCATGGCCTTGGGCTTCAAGGCACAAAACCACAGAGTCTGGCTGGGGATAGTTCACTGGGGAGTGAAGAGAGAGCTGGTGAACATGCAGCCGAGAATCTTCCCCCGAGAATGAACCACGGGACGGTCTGTCTCCCTGGCGCTGGGGTGGCCCGGCCTGCAAGAAGGGGGGGGAGTCAGCACCTTGGGGCCCGAGCCGCTGGAGGCCGAAGCCCAGGCGGCTGGTCTGGGCTGCGTGGGGACATGGAAACTTCCGTCTCCCATGAAGCTTCGAGAAGGTTGTTGCTGGTGTGTGTGTAATAACAGCTGTATCGAGATATAATTCACATACCATACGGTCCACCCATTTGAGATATACAGATTTAAAAAAACTTTTTTAATGTTTATTCATTTTTGAGAGAGAGAGCATGGGGGGGGAGGGGCAGAGAGAGAGGGAGACACAGAATCTGAAGCAGGCTCCAGGCTCCCAGCTGTCAGCACAGAGCCCAACGCGGGGCTCGAACCCACGAACCGCAGGATCATGACCTGAGGTGACGTTGAGGCACTCAACTGACTGAGCCACCCAGGTGCCCCTGAGATCTACAATTTTTAGTTTTTAGTGTATTCATGGGGTAGGGTAGCAACTGCCACAATTTTAGAACATTTTGCTCACCCCAAAAAGAAACCCCGCCCCTATTAGCCATCACTCCCCTGCCCCAGCCTCTGTCTCTAAATTTGCTTCTTCGGGACCTTTCTTAAGTGGAATCCTAGAGCTTGTGGTCCTCTGTGTCTGGCTCCGTTTACTTAGCATCACGTTGTCGAGGTCCGCCCGGGGGGTAGCAGCGTGTATCCGTCCATCACTTCCTCTCACGGCCAGATAATACCCCGTCGGGTGGGCAGGCCACACCTGATTTGGACACTTCTCACTGGATGGGCATTGGATTGTTTCCGCGGTTTTTTTCCGCCACAAACATTTGCGTGCAAGTCTTCGTGCGAACGTACGCTATTTCTCTTGGGTGTATACCTAGGCGTGAGCGGGAGAGCTGTGTGGCATGGGAACTCTTCTATTTAACCTTTTGAGGAAAAGCTGGACTGTTTTCCAACGCAGCTGCACCATTTTATACTCCTACCAGCAGCGAGCGAGTGTTCTAGCCTCTGCAGCCTCGCCAGCACTCGTGTCTATTTCTCTTTTTCTTTTAAGTTTATTTATTTACTTTGAGAGAGAGAGAGAGCGAGAATCCCAAGCAGGCTCCACAGTGCCAGCGTAGAGCCTGATGCGGGGCTCAAACTCACAAACTGCAAGATCATGACCTGAGCCGAAATCAAGAGTTGGACGCTTAACTCACTGAGCCATCCAGGCGCCCCGTGTCTGATTCTTTCTTTCTTTCTTTCTTTCTTTCTTTCTTTCTTTCTTTCTTTCTTTCTTTCTTTCTTTTTTTACCATTTTATTTATTTTTGAGAGAGAGAGAGAGAGAGACAGCGTGAGCAGGGGAGGGACAGAGAGAGGGAGACACAGAATCTGAAGACAGGCTCCAGGCTCTGAGCTGTTAGCACAGAGCCCAAGGTGGGGCTTGAACCCACGAACTGTGAGATCACGACCTGAGCCGAAGTCAGAAGCTTAACCAACTGAGCCACCCAGGCGCCCTCCGCGTCTGTTTCTTCATTTACAGCCATCCCACTGGGCACGAAGTACATCTTACAGTGGTTCTGATGTCCATTCCCCTAATCATTATGTGGAACATCTTTTCATGTGCTTATCGGTCATTTGTAAGTATTTTTGTAGAAAAACATCAATTCTAGGGGCACCTGAGTGGCTCAGTCGGTTGGGCATCTGACTTCGGGCATCAGGTCATGATCTCGCAGTCTGTGGATTCGAGCCCCGCGTCGGGCTCTGTGCTGACAGCTCGGAGCCTGGAGCCTGCTCCGGATTCTGTGTCTCCCTCTCTCTCTAACCCTTCCTCGGTCACGCACTATATCTCTTGCTCTCTCAAGAATTCATAATAAACATTTTAAGAAATAAAAAAAAAGAAAAATGTCGATATCACTCCCTTGCCCATTTCTTTAAACTGGCTCATTTGTCTTTTTATTATTGAGTTGTAAGGGTTTTAAAATATATTCCAGATAAAGTTCCTTATTGGGCACATGATTTGCAATACAGCGGGTGAGCTGCTGTGATTCCCGGCGACTATCCTCTGTTGGGTGGATCCTGCTTTTCTTTTCCTGACAGTGGAATTCCAACTAATAAACGTAGAAGGAGTGACAGGTTTGAGGACCACCATTTGGCAAATGCCAGGGTAGAAATTGTTTCCGGTGAGAATCCTAAATGGGTATTAAAATTGGTGTGCTGAGTGTATGTGAGACACAGGATATTTATAGTTTTCTTAAAATTTTTTTCACATTTATTCACTTTTGGGAGACAGAGAGAAACAGAGAGACAGTGGGGGAGGGGTAGCAAGAGACGGAGACACAGAATCCGAAGCAGGCTCCAGGCTCTGAGCTGTCAGCACAGAGCCCAATACAGGGGGCTTGAACTCATGAACCGTGAGATCATGATGCTTAGCCCACTGAGCCACCAGGAGGCCCGGATATTTACAGTTTTAAAGCACTCTCCCCACAGGATACTTATTAATAAGGGGGAAATCACAACTTTACACTTGGCACACAATATTTCAGTCACTCGGTCAAAATTAATATCGAGCGTATTGGGACGAGCTGACATCATGCGCCTCCCAGTCTGATGCACCGAGAAAGATACAACCTGTCTTCTGTGACACTGTTTACCCAAAATGCATACCTTGGATTGAATGATGAGGAAACATCAGAAAAAGCCAAAGAGAGGGACATTCTAGAAAACAGGTGGCCAGTGCAGACACAAAGGTGTCAAGGTCGTGAAAGACACGGATGAGGAACTGCTCCAGATTCAAGGAGACCAGAGAGTCGTGACAACTGAAAGCAAGGTGGCCCTAGACCCAATCCCGGACCAGAAAAAAAGACATTAGGGCGGCAACTACCTGGGAAATCAAATAAGGCCTGTAGGTTGGGTAGTAGGATTTCCTGGTTTTGATAACCGTACTGTGTCAGGTGTTGACGTGTAGAGAATCTGGATAGAGTCGATGGGGATTCTTTTTACCATTTTCGCAACTTCTTGGAAAGTATGAAGTTCCTGCAAAATGAGAAGTTAGCAACTAGAACAACAAAGTCTTGCTTCCAAAACTCTTTTAGTGCCCCGTTGCCTGAGCGAAGAGGCCCAGTTTCTTAGCCAGATTGTCACCAACTTTGTGACTCTTGCGCCAAACCACCTGGAGTGGGGTTAGTGGCCCCAGAGCACCAGGGTGGGTCTGCCCTGTTACCCCGAAGGCAGTGGGGGTTTCCTGGAAAGGTTTGGGCTGGGAAGGGCTGTGGATCAAGTCAACGGGATCTTGCTGCGTGGATTCGGTCGGATGCGGAGAAGTCAGTGGAGAGAGAATTTGCCAAAGTCCAAGGGAGAGAGAATGAAGACAGAGGAGAGGCCAGACTCCAGAAGTGTTCGGGAGGTGACATAGGACCTAGTGATGGAATATTGGGGTGGGGAGCAAACAGGGAACGCAACGGTGACGTTAAAGCCGTTGGGTAACCGGAGCCCGGAGGGCAGATTCCATCAGGGTGCGGAGTGTTGCACATTTGCTCCTGGAGACGTGTTCTCCATGCCTCCGCACCTGCTCTGTGCCTGGAAGGCTGACTGCTATGGATTGCATCACTCGGGCTCTGGCTTCCGGTTCTGCTCAGCCAAGGAGAGAGCAACAGCAGAGAGTTTGGGGTATCCCCCCAACGCCCACTCTTCGCAGTTTGGCAGTGGCTGCAAATCCCACTAAGGCAACTGCCAGTCAGGCAACCTCTCCTGTGTGGCTGCCCTACCACGCCTGGAGAGGGGTGTGGAACGGCCGATCCTCGGTGCCCCGCCACCCCTGCTCGGCCCCCTTGGCTCTCCCCCTTGTAACGAGTCTCCTTATTCAATTTCTTCAGTTACCCCTTTGAGTGAGAGATCTCCTTCTTACCAGTTCCCAACGGTAAATACACCCAGTTAACAATGCCTTCTCTGGAGTTTGTCACTCTTGCTGTCAAATCCTCTAACTAAAGAACGGTTAGTCTTGGGAAGAAGCGGGATTGTGGGGATGTGGCTTCACTCCACCATCTTAAACGGAGCTCCTCTGTCTCTATGTCTGTGCTCCGTGACCCCACGCTCCTGGCTTCAGTGGGGTGGCGGAGGGCGGGCACTTGACCAGACCAGTTAGAGTCCTTCCCTGGGATCTTTCAGTGGGAGCGATGCAGTTCTTGGTGATGGCAGTGAGTGTTGTCAGAACCAAACGGCCCACTGGTACCGTGCACCCCATGGCTGAGGAAGGTACCCCAGAGCCTTCCATGGACTACGCTAGTTCGACCGGGTTTCCCGTCCCTGACAGCTGAAAGCATGCCACGAATACAGCTGTTGAGCAGGAGGGTGGGGCCCCAGTACAGACGGAGCTCCGTACTGTATGCATCTGTCCCTGTGGGATTGTAATTTGGGAGCCGGAAGTCTCTCTGGGCTGGACGCTGAGGCTTAGGCGTCGTCTGAAACAGTGGCAGACTGAAGTCACTGAGCTGGGTCAGCTCTGAAAAGGGGACAAAACTTAGTACCAAGAGGGACATGTTTCCCATGAGCACTTGCTTTTCTTGGCCGCATGAGATGCTATAGCAGAGGTCTGCCACCGTCGGTGCACACCAGAATAATCACTTTTTGTTCAATAAAATACCGATGCCCGGGCCCCACCCCCAGACCAGTCAAACCAGTCTCCTTGGGGGTGGGGCCCGGGGAGTCAGTAGTTTCTGAAACCTCCCAGGTGATTTTAATGTGTGGCCAATGTGGGGAGGGGCCAGCTGCCCCTGCTGGATTTGAAGGGGGTGCTGTGGACCTGGCTCTGGGCTGGCATTGCAGGAGGTGGTGGGCACAGAGAAGATGCAGAAGGGACAGCCTCTGTGCTCGAGGGTCCAGTGCAGGTGAGGGACCTCCCAAGCCTGAAACAGCGATCAGAGAAAGCGAGGCAGCCTGTAATTAACTGCTACGCCTCACGCTGCCTGTTCTCACTGCTTTGGAAGCTCCAAGAACAGGGAGGCTGTGGGGGGACTGGGGAGCCTACCAGTAATCTCACACGTGTGTGAAGTGCCTAGGGCTCACCCCGTGTTTCCTGTCTATCTTCTCCCTCAACCCATCGGGGTCATGGGTAGCGTGCAGGGTCCATGCCATGATTCCACTGAGCTCGTGGGTGGTCAAACATCTTTCTCGCTGTAGCGTGCGGGACAGACATGAGCTCCTGGCCCTTGTCAGAGCGCAGGGCATTGGTGGTGGGTCATAGTGCTTGATGGAAAAAGCCTTTCGTAGGCGTGACCTGAGGACCCGCAGCCCCCGATCCTGCTCGCTTTCAGTGCAAAGTGATCACATCCACGGCCACGTGTGGGCTGCAGATCTGGTCATCTCCACCTCTTGTCTCTGCCCTAGTATCAGGGGTCCTGTGGCTGCCAGTACCCCTGGGACTCTAGATGCTTCCCCAGCTCTCACCCCTACTCACCTTTCTTCCCTTCCTTCCTCCCAGGGCTGAGATTCATTGAACTTGGCCCTTGAAGGGAGATGACCTTTCAGAACTCCCAGCCAGCCTGGTGGAGGAGGCAGACCCAACAGCCTCACAGCGCAGCCTCAGCAGGTGAATCTTAGGTGCCAGTGACAGTTCTGGCCCCGCTGCCTCTCCCTCATGGAACCTGTTCAAGGCCAGCTTTCCCATCGCATCTCTGGCTCCTCCATGTGGGGGGAGCTGCCCCTCATCTGTCCTTGCCCATCTGTGTTGTGCCTGCCTCCACCCGGCATCTCCCCACCTGCTCTGCCGGGGGCAAACCCCTTAGGGCTTGATCCTGACCTTGGACTCCATGAGGTCTGCATCTGTGCTCCCTTCAATTCTGGGTCCCTGAAAGGCAAGAGGTGAGAGGGGCTGTGTCAGCTGTGAGTGCAAGTCTGGTGGCAATGTTGCGGACTGAAAATTCATCATTTTAAGAACTGGTTCCAAATTCCCCTTAGAAGTAAATCCTCCTATCAGCCTCTCTAGGGAGGAAATGGGACTATGGGAGCCAGACTGTTCTGTTTTGACAGTTGGGAGGATTTGAGGGGCAGGGGGAAGAGACAGTAGGGGGTGGGCCGAGGCAGAGACATCAGAGAGACATCTAGGAAGAAGGATTTTTTGTTCATGTTTATTTATTTTGAGAGAGAGAGCGAGAGAGAGCGCACATGTGAGCCAGGGAGGGAAGGAGAGAGGGAGAGAATCCAAAGCAGGCTCCACACTGTCAGCACAGAACCTGATGAGGGACTCGATCCCACGAACTGTGAGATCATGACCTGAGCCACAATTAAGAGTTGGACAATTAACCGACTGAGTCACCCAGGCCCCCCCAGGGAGAAGGATTTTAATAACATTCCTATAATTGCAAAGCAGATCTTTCTGCCTCTCCCACCGTCGGTAACGCTTCTACCTACACAAATGCCTGGTGTGAGTGGGTTTGGGGATGGAAACTAAGGAAAAGGGCTTAGCCAGAAGACTGAGGCATTTTAAGCAAGGAGCTGAGACCTTCCAAACTGATACTCAGTGGGCGTGAGGCTCCGGGTCACAGGCAGCCATGGGACGTGGCCGGTCTTGCCCCCCTGCCCCTGCCAACAAGACTCTGCAGACATCTTGAGGAAGGAGTTCATATTCTTCCACCATCCACAGGCTGGGCCGGGCTGGACCATTCCGGCGCAGCCTTGCAGGGTCAGCTCCTGCTGACCTTAGCTTGTACCATCAGGACATGAGTCTCTGGTGACCGTGACCTGCAGGAGCAGAGACCTCTGGCACTTGGACTCTTTGCTGCCTGCGGCACCTGGCTAGTGCAGTGCAGTGGCCTGATGGCCTCTGAGCAGTTCGTGGGTGACTTCCCCTGCCTGCCAGGGAAGGGGGGAGGGGAGGAGGAGTATGCCCAAAGGGATGCACTTGACTCCTACCCAGTGCAGCTCAGGAAACCGCTCCTGTGGCCACGTGCCTTGATGTCTGTGTGACAAGCATCCCAGGCAAACAAATGGAGAGGCTTAAATCTCCGAGATACAAATCAATGTGGGACAAAGGGGGCCTTGAAGCCGGTCGGTGGCTCTCGATTTATTTCCCAGGAAATCTTTTCCCATTGAATTTGCTAAGAAACTCGGGCGGCGGATGGAGCTGCCGGACCAGCCCCACACACTCCCCTTGCACCAATTTCAAGCTGAGCAAGCAATCGCTGTCCTGGGGGTTCGGGGAGGGGTGGGCGCTCCCTCCAGACCCCCTGAGGCCCTGCTGTAACTGCTTTTCCCTCTCCTGTTTTCACCAAGCCCAGAGACCCCCGGCTTCTCCCACCCATTCCCTCAGTCACTCAGCAAACGTTCCCTGGGCATCTCCTCTATGCTGGGAGCACGGAGAGCTCAGAGTGGACCAGAGGTGGCCCCTGCCCTTCAGGAGGTCGCCATCCAGGGGGGGACACAGACAGGTGTGGCAATGGACAGTGACCATGCAAGGTGGAAGGGCATTGTCAGATGTGGCCCCGGGGGCTCTGGGAGCAGCAAGGAGGCACGTAGCCCAGAAAGGGTGGGGCTGGAAGCTTCCAGAAACAGACAGTGAGACGCTGAGTCTCAAAGGATGATAAGGAGTTATGGGAAGTGGTTGGGGGTGTGGAGAGGCAGAGGCAGGGGCAGGGGCAGGGGCAAAGGCACAGAGGGGAGAGCCGACCTCAGGATCCAAAGCAGCCTCTGCTCAGAGCCCTGTCTAGGTCCCGCTTTGGTGGGTGGGCACCTCTGCCCCCTCCTCCCCCAGGCCTGACGTCTTGCTCATGCACAAATACTTCTCTAAGCTGGGCCCTGCCAAGGCTTCCTGGGGCACGTTCATCACCGTGAGGTGAACAAGTCCGGTTCTCTGATTTCAGACACAGAAATCAGCTCTGGCCAGGTGAAGCAGACAAGGGGTTTACTCAAGGATACTCCGTAGCACAGACTCTCTGAGAAAGCCAGCCTCTGGCAGAGTCAGGAGTGGGGGCGGGGCCCCAAACCCACAGAAGAAATTGCTGCAGGGGGCTCACTCCAGCTGGTCCCCCCTGGGCACCCCGCACAGGTCACAGCACTGCCCCCTGGCGGCCAGAATAGATTCTACACCGCGGCACCCGCCTCCTGGGTCGACCCTGCCCGTCCTGAGTCTGGCTGGCTTGTGTTTGGTGGAGCCCAGGTCACATGATTAAACCCTAGCTGCAAGGGAGGCTAAAGGGGGCTGACCAGCTTTTGTGGAGGAAGATGGAAAGTCGTAGGGGGGGGAGTTCCCCAGGTGGAGGGGGCGCTACCAGAGGTGCTGGGCAGGCAAAGCAATGATGCGCAGGTGCTCTCCGGAGCAGAGGGTGAGGACTGTGCTTGGTGAGGGGCCCCGTTGTCCAGCACCACCTGAGGGCACCCCAAGTCCTGCCCTAGGCCCCCAGCTTTCTCTTCTTGCCTCTTTGCTCATTCATTGGGTCAATGACAGTTCCCGTGTTCCGGCGGGGAGGGCTGTGTTGGGTATTAAGGCTCCTACGCTGAGTCACATCCTTCATTGCGTGCCCCCTGCCCCCACCCCACCTGTGATGCCAGCTGCGAGCCGGGCAGCGGTCGCTGTCACTGTGGGGTGACTTCGTGGAGGGTGGAATTTGCGCTGGGCATCGATGTGCCCGTGGACTCAGATGTGGCTGGCTGGTGGGCTCCGGGAGTGTGACACTCCAGGCTGGGACCCACCAGTGTGTACAGGGACCGGTCTCGCAGCATAGTAGGGTCTTGGCGGACAGGAAACAGCGTGCCACACGCTGGCCACAGGTCAGCCGCTCTCAGTAAGGAGGGATTGAGTCTTTCTGGCCAAAGCAAAGAGATTGTGCAGTCGTGAAGCGGGAAGCGAGAGGGGGAGGCACATAGGGCCTCTAGTGGAGGCTGAGGAATCCCTTGACCATCTGGGCAGCGGGGCGGGGGTGCGCTGTTGGATCTGAGTGGGCCCGGGATTGGAGGACCCCCCATGCTGCCTGCTGGCTAGATGGCAGGGCTGAGGCCGGGGGCAGGGCCGGGCCCACACCCACCCCAGGCCTCTACCACCAGCCCTGGGCACAGAGTGGGCTCTGAGGCAATGCTTGTGAGCAGAGACGGAGAATGCGGGGGGCCAGGTCCTGGCACTGTGCCTTCTAGGTGTTTGATGTCCCGCCTCAAAGGGTGAAATGGGATGAGACAAGGGAGTCTGTAGACTGTGAAGGGCCCTGCTCAACTGTGGGGGGTCCTTGGGCTCCAGGCCTGGACCCATGGGGTGTGGCTGGGTTCAGTGACCCTCCCAGGTCACAGGGTCCCCATCCCTGACAAGTGTGGTTGGTGATTCACGAGGGAGGCGGGGACGGCTAAGCCTGAGACTGTATTTTATAAACTCCCGTTGTCAGCCGACCACGGCGTTTTCCACGAGAGCAGGAAAGGCCTGCCTCAAGCTGGACGCTCCCATGAACAGACATGAAGAAATCAGTGCTGGGGAAACACCCGGGTCCGGAGGCCATTTGGTCAAGTGGCCGCGTTTTCCCCTTCTGGGGACTGCTCTGAGGGAGGCGCTCGAGAAGGGGCCTGGGTGCTGACTCAGTCACAGTGACCTCTGAGATCCATCCGGGAAAGCTCTGCCTGCCCCTTCCCGCTTTCCCCCTGCTGGGGGGCCACCTCGTTTTGTAATTCCTCTCCCTTCCGGGACTAACTTGAGCGGGTGGAGTAAAGGCATCCAAGGAGGCCCTGCTTTGGTGCTGGGGTAGCTTTTAGGCACCTTTGTGAAGCGGACACCTGTCTGCCCAGGGAACAAGGCCACCTGGCGCTGTGAGTCCCTTTCCCGAGGGTCTGGAAGTTTCCTGTGTGGCTTTGCATGTGTGTGGCCAGAAGGGCAGCAAGGAGAGAGCCTAGGGCAAAAGGCCCTGAGAGAAACTGGGTCTCCCCAGGGCTTAGAGCCCACAGCTTTTTTCCAGAGCAGCTGCCCCCATGCCCCCATCATCACTTGGGCCACACAGAAGGTTTTAGACACCAGGGGCCGCAGGCCATGAGTCCCAAAGGCCTACAGAAAACCCTGCACAAGGCTACCAGAACTTTGAAGCTCTTCTCTAAACACACCTTTATCCCCGTGCCCCGCCTTGGGGGGCCCCCCTCGGCAGCCCGCCCCTGCCCGCAGGTAAGCAGGGGAATTAGTCCTGAAGTTGTCTTGCAGTCTCTCTAGGGGGCGCTCCACCTCCGTCAGCCTCCCTTTTCCTTTTTCTTTGTTGTCATGGTGACAGCTGTTGACCTGCCTTGGAGGTCCGGGCGACGTGTGCGCCCCAGAAATCGCAATTCCTGGGAGGAAGTGCGCAGAGTCACGAGGGAAAGGAGGGCATGCAGGGCACTTTACCCGGAGCCGCGGCGAACATTCTGGAGAACCCTCTGCCGCCCACCCTGCGCCGCCTTCTTCTCCTGCGTGGGGAGGCAGGTGCGCAGGGCCCGGGAAGCCACCTCTTGCTTGTTCTCGGTGGGATGTCATGACCTGTTTCCTCCTACCCCTTCCAAGCTTCCCGGGGCCCCGTCTGGAACATGGCGGCCTCTCTCTGGAGAAGCACCCACGTCGTTGAACTTAGTCCTGCTCCTGCTGCTCCTGCTTTGTTGGTTGTTTCCCGAGCCTGGAATGAAGTGTTTGCCATGGCTTTTCATAGAAACAGCTATGACCATGGACTGCCCCCCCACCCCCACCCCAAGGCCCCTCCATTAGACACCACAGCTCTGCCATCCTGGGAGTGGCGTGGTGGCGAAATCCCTGGGTCTCACCAGCTTTGTGACTCTTGGAGGTCCCACTTCGCCTCTGGGGTCTCCGCTCCTCATCTGGATAATGGGGATAATAGGACCCCCCTAGCTGGGGGAGGGGAAGGGCCTGGATGATGAGCCCAGGGAGGGTGGGGTCCCCTGACAAGTGTCCGGGGTCAGCGGCTCATGACTGGGCGGGACTGGCCTGGGGTCCCTTTCCTAGAGGGACTTCGTCCTTTTCCTAGAGCGTGGTGGCAGGAGATGGCCGGTGCCCTGCTCCACCTGTGGGAGGCCCTGAGCACCTTCCCCGGGGAGGCGGGGCGGGGCTCCCCTGGCTCCTCAAGAGAGCGGCAATCATTCCTGCGAGTCAGAGGAGTGGAGAGAAACCGTGGCACCAAAATAGCTCTTTTCCATAAACAAAGCTGCTTTTCGTTGGGGTAATGTAAACAGGCAGATGCACGAGGAGCTGGTGCTCTCCGGCAGAGCAGCGGGGGGGCGGGGGGGCCTGGTCTTGGGGCCCCTCACCAAGCAGGAGGCCACTCCAGCGCCCAGGGCAGCACAGCAGGAGGGCCACCCTCGAAGGAGTCCTGCGGCACCCGGCCGCCCCCCGGGCCCGTTCTCTCCTCAGGCTGGCCGTAGCTCCCAGGGTCGGGGGATCAGGGACCTCTGGGCCTGGCGTGCGCCTGGCATGCAGCAGGCGGGAGGGACATAGCTGTCCCTGCGTGCCACCGTCCCGGCCCCGTGGTTCCCCTTCTCTGCTCCCCATCCTGGGTTCCCAGTGCGCTCAGCTCGCCTCGTATTTGGTTCTTCTATCCCGTGAATCAGCCTCCCATCCCGCGGGTGTGCCTTACGCCCGGAGGTGTATGTCAAGTGCAAAGGCTTCCTGGGGAGGCGTCCGAGTCCACGGGACAGGGAGAAGGGGAAGATGGGCAGGGGAGAGCAAGTGAGAGAGACAGGGTGAGCGTGCCTGCCCCAGCTGGTCTGCCTCCACTGGGGGGAGGGGGCAGGGGCTCCTGGTGCCCCCCCCCTTACCACCGCCCAGCCTCAGGGGCATGGATTCCCCCACAGAGATCCCTTGGCCCGGCTCCAGCAACTCCAACATGGGCCCGTTTCCAGGTTTGCAGCTGTGCTTTACAGAGACCTCTACACAGACCTGTTTGGGGCCAAGGGGTTGGTGGTCCAGCCTCAGAGCTGCTGAAGCTGTTCTCTGGGAAGATGGGCTGTCAAAGGAAAGTTCTAGAGTCAGACTGAACTTTGTACCAGTCACACAGTACCCCCGTTGCACCTGCCCTGGGCTGTATGTGAGAAAGGGACGCTGTCAGATCCCATTTACAGATGAGAAGACACGGCCCAGAGGGGTGAGGGGGCCCAGCTCCAAGAGGCAGCGCTAGAAACCCACCCCTGCGGCCAGCCTGCCTCAGTGGCCATGCTCCACTGTGTGCTGTGCTGCCATCTCCCATCCAGAGAAACTGGAGGAGGTGGAAACAGAAGCCCAGGGACGGTCAATAACTTCCCCCTAGATGATGGAGCAAAATGAAGAGCAGGTCTGGGACAGCCACGTGTCTGCTAGCCCCGAGGCCAGGGTCCTGTCTGCTTCACGGATGCTTCGTTGGGGGCAAGGGTGGTCTGGGACCCCGGAGGGCAGGCCGGTGCCTGGGAGGATGCCAGGCCGGGCTGTGGGGGAGGGCAGGGGCCAGTTGGCTCCCGCCTGCCCAGGCAGCAGAGGGTGGCTGGAGCCGGTCCTGCCACAAGGGAGCAGTGGGTCCCCTCATCTGTAAGATGGGATGCTGGCGGTGCCCGCCATGGAGGGCAGGTGTGAGCACCACCTGAGACCCGGGCGCCCTCCTGTCGGAGGAAACCGTCCCCCCCACGTAGCCTTTGTGTGTCTGAGGGTGTCGACAGACAGCACTTGGAAAACAGCCTCTGGCAGAGGGGAAGTGACAATCCTGCTGACAGGTCTCTGCCCCAGGACAGGCAGTGGATGCCTGGCTGGGGCAAGGCAGGCACACTTCCTGTGGGGGAGCTGGGTGAGGCCTGGGGCGCGGGGAGGGGACGTGCCTTCAGCGGGGGACCCGGGTCGGAGGTGGGGCCCGGAGGGGGGCGAGCGTGGGCAGTAGAAGGACAGGAGCGGGCTGTGTTGAGGACCGTCGGGGGGGGGGGCCGGCTGAGGGGGCTGGCGGCCTGTGCAGGGCCTCCCTGGTGACCCCGAGAGGCCATGAGAAGCCAGGGGGAGGAGGGTGAGTCTGGAGAAAGGGGAGGTGGGATCAGCGAGGATCAGGAAGCAGTTTGGGGCCAAGAGCCACATGAAACCATGTTCTTGATCCATGTGTCCCCTCGGGAGCATCTCCAACTGGCTCCGGAAGGTCCCACAGGAGCAGAGGCTCAGCGTCCCTGCTGGTGGGGGGACATGGGAGTAGCTGGGGTCCCGGACGGGCCGACTCCCGCAAAGACCCCAGAGTCTCCTGTGGACCCCTCCCACCCCCGAGGCCCGTTTCTGAGAGGGACCCCCTCCGTGTCCCTGTCCTCGAAGGGCGAACCCAGTCGAGGTGCATCCCGAAAATGTCCTCGGGGCCACTCCTCCTCTGCCCTTTCCTCCGCTCCCCCACTCTGGCCATCTGGCTCCTGTCAGCTTCCTGGTCATTCTCGGTGCCTCCCGCCTTCCTGGACTGTCCCCCAGAACTGTCTACTTGCTTCTTGCTGCCCCCCGGTTGCCAGAACCGTCTGTCTCAGGACACTCGGGAAATGTGTGTGTTTTGGGGGATGTTGGGCATGGAGGGGGCGGCCGGGAGCTCGGACATGCATGCTCAGCCTGGCTCCAGTTCGCTTCGGGGGGTTCTCTGCTCGCTCATCCTCTGGCTTCGCCAGCTCGGGCCAGTGACTCTGCCTGAGAGCTGATGGTGGGAGGTGGGGGATGGGGGCTCAGCATTGCTCCCAACCACGTCTCCCTGGGTGATTGGCAACTGCTCCCTCCTCCAGACGACACTTCCCTGTTGGCGGCTGGCCGGCGCTACCTTCCACTCTCCCCTCAGCCTCCCAGTGGGGTGGTTGGGGTTCAGACGAAATCTTGGATGGGGGCTGAGCCGAATTGAGGATTTCCAGTCCAAGATCTACTGAGGAGAGGCCAGCGGGGTCCTCAAGCCTCCCCCGCAGGCTCTGGAGAAGCCGCCCTGATGGGACGGTGGCCAGCCTTGGGTGTTGAGCCGGAGCGCTGAGGACCCACACGCTCGCCCACCCCCAGGGGAGTGGGAAGGCGGTCGGGGCCGTGATTCACAGCTGCTCCTGCCATGAGGTCATCTGCGGCCTCCTTCCCGCACGGGGCGGGCTAGGTGGGGGCCGGCCCCCCGGGGATGGGGCAGGCTGGTCCTCCCCTCTCCCTCTCCCTGGCAGGCGGGAGGGAAGGCAGGAAGGCGGCCTATCTATCTCTGCCACCATCTAATTACCCCGAGAGGTAATTGCTCTGGGTTTTCTCTGACACCTTGAGATTTCTCTCCAGGGCCTTCCTCGCTGGAGCCAAAATAACCCTAAGGAGGCTGCAGGCCCCAAGACAGTGCCTATTGCTAAACCCCAACAGCTCCCCGTCAGCCCCGCCGCGACGTGCCTGAGCTTTGAGACAGCGTGAGTTTATGACAGGTCCCATTATGTCTCTTGCACAAGCACCGAGTGTTGAAATACCCAACGGATGATGACACTGTTGAAATAACCTGTCGCCTCAGCACTTTCTCCGTCATTAGCCAGATGTTCCAGCCCTCAGAAGCGTCTGCAGCCTTTTGGAGCAAGCGGGGGGGGGGGGCGGGGGGGGCGGAGCTGGATGGAGGCGGCTGGGGCCTGGGTGGGAGGACGGGGCTGGGGGCTTGGAGTCCTCGGGAGAGCAGGGCAGGGGCTGGTTCAGCCTTGGAGGAAGGCGGGAACGGGCAGAGGGGCAGGTGGGGCCTCCCGGAGGAGGAGGGGGAGGACGGGAGGCTGGCCTCCACTGTCCTTCAGCCCGGAGTCCCATAATCACCTCGGGAGAGGCCTGCGTGTGCTTTGCCTGCTGGGACGGTCTGGGGAGGAAGTCTCCGTCGGGGCCCACGGGGAGCCAGGCGTATGGGCTCTACTTTGCTCGGGGGGCAGCTCTGAGAAATGAAGTGACATCCCGAGACACCCTCTGCTCCCCGCCAGGAAAAGACGAAGCCTCGTCTTGAACCCGGCTTGTGCCCGTGGCATGCGATCTCCCCCCGCCCCAGCCCGGCAGTGGCCTTCCGGAGACCCTGCTTTAGCCAGAAGGGGAGCGGAGGACGGGGCAAGCTGGCCAGGCCATCACCTCCTAGAGATGTTTCTAGAATCAGACCTCCCCTCCTCCCCACCTCCTGGATTTGCGTCCTGGCTTCATTTTGCCATGTGACGTTGGGTAAGCCTTCACCTCTCTGGGCCTCAGTTTCTTGATCTACAAAAGGGAAGCCGGTTGATGTACCTGCGTTTGTTTATACATGCCTGCGTGGTGCACAGCTATAGAAAAGCACTTCCGGGAGATGTCAAATCCGTAAGATCCCTTCGTAAGCATAAGGCCCTGTCACTGGAGGCGTCCCGGCCAGGGAGGGACAGCCACCAACTGTGGAGGGGACTGCAAGCATTAGTGGGGGGTTGACAAGATGCTGAGCTCCTACATCTGTTGCTGATTTGGGGAATTAAGTGGAGGAGTTTGTGGCTAATAACTGAGCCCCAAGGGGCTACAGCTGCCAAGAGGGTACACGTGGGAAGGGGACAACGTTTGTATCTTTAGTACCTTCCTGTTTCTCCTGCTTCTGGAACCCACTGTGCATCCCCACGCGTGCGCTCTCCCTTTCAGGAAAGGACCAGCTATCAGTCATTCACACCTTAGTGAGAATGGCTTTCCTGGGAGCCTGGCTTCTCTCAGCTGAGCCCTGGGCACCCTGGAGACGAAAGTGCTGCCATCTTCAGGCTGTGTGGACCCAGCCTAGCTTGGGCTGTCAGTCCCACTCCTGTTCGTCAGGACCCCCCCACAGGCAGCTTTCTGTCAACGGGTCCCCTCATCCTCCTGGCTCAGAGGAAGGAGGTGGGCGCCAATCAGGGGCCCAGCCTGGGGCGGTGGGACAGTCAGTCCTGGATTTCACTGGCTGTGTGGTATTGAGTGAATGCCTTTGCCTCTCTGAGCTTTGGTTTCCCCTTCAGTATTAGGGACTCCGAGAACACGTGACTCACAGGGTTACTGTGGAATGTGATTAAGGCACGTGGGTGCCTCTACAGGACGCGACCTTGTGGCCACGATGGCTCTGGCTGAGGGTCAGTAGGGCTCAAACAGGAGGCTGAACGGGCAAGGGCGATTTGACTGATACCCAGCGTTTGGGGCTGCTGGGGGCCGGGCGGCCAAGGGGCTGCTCACTCCAAACCTCGGCTCAACACGAAAGTCTGTTTCAGTGGGTTGGGATCGCCTCCGGTGTCACCTCCCTGAGGACAGGCCACCATCGTCTCTCTCCGGGACAGAGCGAGGGGCCTCCTCCACCTGGCAGCCAGAGTGATCTTTCGGCTTTGCAGAGATCTTTTAAAATCTTAAACCAGATCAAAGATCGTCCTCCCTCCTACCCGACCAACCCTGCTCCAACCCTTACTGAAGTCTTTCCGTTGCGCCAAAAATGAAATCCAGGCTCCTTGTCGGGGGTGACCCCCTCTCCAGTGCTCCCTCCCTCTCTCCCTCCAGCTTCAGGGCTGCCTCAGGGCTCTGGTACTGGCCGTTCTCTTTGTAGCAAGTGCTCCTCTGGCCCCCACCATCTCTTCTCCTGGCTCCATCCTTCCCGTCATTCCAGTTCGAATGTCACTTCCTCCGGGATCCCCTCCCAAACTACTCCATCAAACAGGAGCTCCCACCTCTCCAGTTACTCTCTGTTGTGTCCACTTATTTCCTTTAGAGTCTTCGTCGTGTGTAATAAGCTCCCTTTTACATGATTTGTCTCCCCAACTAGCGTATGAGGATCTTGTCTCTCTTGCCCATCACTGCACCCTTGCTGTGTCTTGCACATAGTAGGTATTCAGTAACAGCTGTTGGATGCACGAAGGTGTCAGTTGATAAACTAACACATTTATGTGGGTAGATGATGATTTAGTGAAGGCCTGCGATGGGCCAAGTGATGACAGATAGCCCACCCTTCCCCGGGCGCTGGAGATGGCATCCTGGAGACTTGTAAACGCCCGGGGTTCCTCCAGGGGCCTGCGCCTCCTCTACGTGATTCAAATTGCGTTTCCAAGGTTAAGAACCACTGAGGTAGTCCTTGAAAAAACATACAAAACAAAGCAAAACCCAAAACCCAACAAAAATGTTTATTTTACGCTCGTTTCAGATTTAACACGGAAAACTGACAGAAACCGGTAGAGTTCCTGTGAACCTTTGGAAAACCCAGCTTCCCCTGAAGTGAGCAGCTTCTGGAACCGCAGTCGGAAGGCCCGGAGCAGGAAATTAACACTGGCACAATCCTAAGGAAGCAGGCAAACTACAGGTCTCGCTCGCGTGTCACTTGATTGTCCACCGCTGTCCCCTGGCGGGCCCCGGCCCCTGGCCAGGATCCCACGCTGCCTTCCGCTCCCGTTTCTCCTCCGGTTGCTAGCGGTGCCTTGGTCTGTCTTCATCTTTATAGCCTCGACGCTTTGGATCAACCGATCAGTTATTCAGTCGGGGTTTGTCCTAAGCACTCCCCCGATTGGAGAGAGGTTGTGCGTTTTAGCGGAAATACCACCAAACAAGTCGCGTGTCCTCAGTGCCTCATGGCTCAATGCCTTGTTATGCCAGCCTCCATCGCTTGGCGGCAGCGAGCCGGCCAGGTTTCTCCTGGTCAAATCAGTGTCCTTCCGCCTTCACCCCCGAGTAAATATCTGGGGAGTCATCCTTTGAGACTAGGCGTCGCCCGTTTGTCTCTTGAACCTTTTGTCCGTCCGTGTCAGCGTCGTCCATTGGCGGATCTCACTTGCAACGACCATCACCCGGTCGGTTTTTCCCTGACCACTTTTTTCTGTTTCCTTCTTTCCTTCCGCGGGGCCGATTGGCATTCCAGTGCCTGGAAGAGGTGGCCTTTCTCTCCTTATCTTCGTATTTCTCGGTGTGGCTGAGTCCGTCCTTCCGTCCCTCTTCAGTCTTGCCACCTGGGGACCCAGGCGGTGCCACTGAGATTGAGGAACGAGGAACCGTGCTCAGGCGCAGTACGTCACTTACCCGAGGCTGGGAAGTGGCTGAGGAGACATGCAAGCCCCGTCTGTCTTTTGCCTGGATCGCTGCCCTGGCCTCTGCCCTGCCTCTGCCTCCACCCTTGGCCTCATAATTCACATTTGGCCCCGCCCTTGACGCCACAACACTTTAAATCCTTCGCGGGTCTCCTGGCGCCCTAACATGGAGTTCAAACCCCAAACGCCTTAGCCTGGCTGAAAAGGCCCTTTTGGATCTCACCTCAGGGGCTTCCTCAGGCCTTGCCTCTCCCCATCCTTCCCTTTAAGGGTCCGGCAGTGTTTTGCCCCAGGGCCTTTGCACATGTTGTTTTCCTGTGTGAAACACCACACTCCTTTCCTGGCTCACTCTGACTCTTCCTCCAGGGCACATAGTCAGGCGTGCATCACCCTAGGGTTGCTTCTGAGCCTCTGGCCTGTCTGGGGCCTGCTTGGGCGGGAGGGCAGAGCCCCCTTGGGCTTCCTTTCATGGTGGGGCTTGCTACCTGCCTTGTCTCCCCTGTTACTGCTCTGCGTCTCCTCTCTGGCTGGACTGCGAGCCCCTCCAGGGCAGGGCTTGGGTCTCTGGATCCCCAGCACCTGGCGCATCAAGGTGTTTGGTGAATATTTATGGAATGGACGAAAAGTGGTCTCCAAAGCGCAGGCTCTTTCCGCGGCCCTGTGTACCTACTGTGTGCATGGCAGAAATTGACAGAGAGTTGGAGGGACAGGAAAGATGCTCGTAAAACCGAACTGTAGGAGGGCCTTTGGAGGACTCAGCAGGGATGGAATGTCTGCCGTCAGCTCAATTATCCACCCCGCCCGGAGTGGTACAGGAAAGGAAACGCGGGCCCAGAGAGGTGAAGTTACTCGTCCGGGTCACACAGCTGGTTAACGCCAGAGGCAAGATTTGCACGCAGGCCTGCGGGACGCCGGCGCGCGTGCACTAGCCACCACCCCGCACGGCCACCTTACAGCCACCCAGAGGGCCCACGCCGTGTCCAGACGCACCGCTTCCTTCAGGCCCCAAATCCAGTGGTTTTGTGTGGCTTTTCCATATGTCATTAATTGCCCTCCAGACCCTGCCTCTTTGGGTGTTTCTGCGACAGTTAAAAGAGCAATAAAACACAGCATAATTGGAAGACAAAGGCGACTGCCTGGCCAGCCCGCCCTGAGGAGCGGAGTGCCGGTAACTTGGGTGTGATCCTACCCGTGATTCATGCAGAGAAATTACAGTCTTTCGTGTACAGGTGTGTACAGGCCGCCGGGTGGGGTGCAAGCGAACACGGCATTTAGTGGGGCAGTAAAACTCAGGCCTGTGGCGGGGAAGGACAGTCAGACCGCCCCCTCCCCCGCCCCCAGGGAGACACTACTGATACACAGCCCTTTAAAGTTCGCAGAGCGCCCTTGACTGTGTGTTTCTATGAACGGAGCCCCACCCCTGCTGCGGCCCGACGGTGAGGGGCTGCGTGCTCCCGGCCGGGGGCCCAACATCCCCGGGCTGCGGGGAGGGTCATGGGATGGTGATGGTGTGCCGTCAGGATCAAGGGTCCCAGCCCTGGACAGGTTGTGGCCCAACAGAGGGCGTCTGGGCCGCAGATGAATCCAGGAAGTCTTCCTGAAGATGGCGGGGCATGGAGAGCCATCTAGGAATCCCTTCTTCCCTATCTAACCCTTGTCTGTGGCTGGAGAGAGCTCGTTTCGAAAGAGAGGAGAGGGACACCGCCAGGTCCCCACTGAGTATCAGAGCTGCCGTGAGGGGCTTGCTCGGCCACCCACCATCATGTCTGCTGATGAGCCCGGGGCTCTGAGACTGGCCGCCGCGGGCTTCCCTGAGCTCACGGATGTGGCCCCTGTCCCCAGTCAGAGAACCCTCGTTACCAGAAAGCAGTCTGCACAGAAGCCAGGAGCCAGCGCTAAGCTGTTTCCGGGCAGCGTGGACGTGGGGCATGCGGGCTTGTGACAGCTTGGGCCCCGAGGAGGTCCCTTCTTGACCTCGAGCTGCCGCCAGGGCTCCGGCCACAGGTCCCCTTGTCCCGCAGGTATGTCCGTTGACCCTGAGCCCTGGTCACAGGGTTGTGGGCTTCCTCACCCACACTTGCCTACCCCGCCTGGGACCCTCCCGCACCGCCTACAGCTCTTCTCCCCAAATAGAGAGGGACAGATTCCTGGCAGCTCGGACTTGGTGTCTAGGGCTAGACCGACCTCCAGACGAACACCTGACAAACATTGGCGTTTACTTCACCTGGCAGGTTGTTTATTTCTGGAAACGCAAGTCGCATTTCCATCCACGTCCCAGCATCCCAACCCCCTGCTCCCTAGAGACCCCTTAGTGTCTCTCGTGTGTCCTCCCGGTATTCTTTGCATAAATGCGTCAAGTGGTAGCTGTTTGCACACACGTATGCTGTTCGGCTCCTGTGTGTTACCTAATCGTACGTACGGGAGACTTCTGCTTATGTGAAGCTGCCTCTTCCTTCCTCCTCCCCCTCCTCCTCCCCCTCCTCCTCCTCTCCAGGTCCACTGTGTGGCTGTACCATGCTTTAATTCCCTTCTCCTTTTGCACGGACCCTTGGGGTGTGCGTGTGCGCACCTTGTTTCTCACGTGCTCAACGTGCCCCCGTGGATTAAAGTCCCAGCAGTGGGATCGTCGGCTCACGGGGTCAAGCCCGTCTGTATCTGTGACAAAAATGCCTAAGTCATCTTTCATCGGGGTTGTATCATCTTGCATTCCCGCCAGCAGCGTAGGAGAGCGCCTGGCTCCCAACACGACAGCCTTACCGAGAGGCTGTGTCATTGCGCTTTGAATTTTTGCCTGATAGGTAAGAAACGGGATTCTTCGTATTTCTCTTAATGGGAACGAGGTGGAGTATCGTTTCCAATGTTTCAAGTCCACTTGTGTGTCTTTACCTACTATTAGTCATTTTTTAATGTTTTTTTTTTTTTAATTTTTGAGAGAGAGAGAGAGAGAGAGAGTGCAGAGTGGGGGCGGGGCAGAGAGAGAGGGAGACGCAGAATCCGAAGCAGCTCCGAGCTCCGAGCTGTCAGCACAGAGCCCGACGCAGGGCTTGAACCCATGAACCGCGAGATCATGACCTGAGCCCAAGTCGGATGCTTAACCGACTGAGCCCCCCAGGCGCCCCCTATTATTAGTCATTGAATTGATCACCCTTTCTGGCTTTTGAATTTCAAGTCGGTGTTGGAAGACTCTCCGCACGTCACGGTTGTAAAGGGAGCCATTCACCTTTTCCTCAGGTTGTCTTAGGGTTTCAATTTCCTCATCTAACTCTTCCATCTCTTTGGAGTGTGTCCTGGCGGCACTCTGGCGAGGCTGAGATCCACCCGGATTGGTCACCAGATGGTTTCCTGGTTGTGCCAACGCCAACGATTGAGACTCCTGTCTTTAGCTTCCTGCTGTAAGAAGCCGCCTTCATCCCACCCTAACTCCCAGGGTTTGGGGGTGTATTTCTAGGCTTGCTTTCTGTCCCATTCATCTATCTACTCGCGAATGTGGTAAGCAATTTGAAAATGTGCTTTTCGGGACGCCTGGGTGGCTCAGCTGGCTAAGCATCTGGCTTTGGCTCCAATCATGAAATTGCAGTCCGTGCATTTGAGCCCCGGGATGGCTGTGCTGACTGCTCGGAGCCTGGAGCCGGCTTCGGGCTCTGTGTGTGCCTCTCTCTCTCTCTCTCTCTCTCTCTCGGCCCCTCCCCTGCTCACACTCTGTCTCTCTGACTCTCAAAAAATAAATAAATAAATACACATTAAATTTTTTGTTAAAAAACGCTGTTTTTCCAGGAAAACTAAGGCTATGCTGCGGAGCAGAATGCAACTTTCACAGGTATTTTCAAGATAACACTCTAAAGCTTCAAAGTGATTCCGAGCTTGCCCCCAGCCCTCTACCCTCCGCAACCGACCCAGCCGCTTTCTGCTCCCCACAACTGACCCACCTCAAGGTGTCAGCCAAGCTCTGCCATTAGGACAACCGCAGTCTAAGTGCCGCTAGCTAATGCCTGTAAACTGAGTTGTCCCCTCTTCCAGGAAGTCTTCCGGGCCACCTCCTTGCCCCCCGGGCAGTTAGCAACTTGCCCGGCCTGCCCCTGAGCGAGCTCTCCTCACGAGGCTCCCAGTAGAGCTGTGGGGCCGCACTGTAATCACTGTGTACTCGTCTCCGGCTCGAGTCCTCCTGGTCGTGAATCCATCAACACGCTCCTTACTCATTTATAGGCCAATCATCTGGCTGCAGTCCGAGTGCCACGTGGAAAGTGTGTGAGTCTCGTAAAGTGTCAGTCAGTCCCTGGGCATTTTCTAGTTCCTTCTAGGAGCTCCGTGCTGGCTTTCTCTCCTCTTCCCGTTGCCCCCACCCCTCAGCCTTGCTGCCCGCCTCCCGTGGGCTGCATGCAGACCCCCGGCTGGGCCCCCTCACCCTTGGAAGAGGGCTCTACAGAGTGGCTGAGGGCCCAGCCCCCCACCTGTCCCAGGCGCTTATCCTGGAGAGCCGAAGGGCCACCATCATTCCTTCCTGGACACCTGGCTACGGCGCACCGGGCCTGGCTGACGGGTCCCCCCCAACCTTGAACTCCAGGCCCCAGCAATTTCATGGGCAACAAATCTCAAAGGGCTGTTAGAGCATCTACTGCCAACACACAGACGGACGCAGATGGGGAAGCCTTCCTCCATCTTCCAGAGGAGGAAGCTGACGAGAGGTAGGGGAGGGCCAGGGGACTAGAACCCGGGCTCCGGGAGCCTCCGCAGGTAACCCCGGTTCCCCAGCCAGTGGCCTCAATTCTGGCAGAGTGTGACCGGAGGGCTTCGAGCAGGGCCAGGGCTGGACTCACAGTGGGGCCCCGAAGTCAAACGGAGCCGGTCCTGAGCAGGTGCTGCGAGGCAGGGACGGGGCACGGAGATGCAGGGCAGGGGACAGGGCTCTGCTCTCCCAGACCCCGACCTCTGCCGAGGTCCTCATCTGAAACACTGAACGGTAACCCAGGCCTGGGCTTCCTGCCTCAAAGGCCGGTGTGTTGTGTAGACAGCAGTCACGAGGGTGCTCCGGGACCACGAAAGCAGCTTCTTGTACGTGGCGTGCTTTCGTCGCTTGATGGCCACTGTCTGCAGGGCCCCGAGGGGTCCCCAAGAGTCCCCAGAAGAATGGCTCAGGAGACCATGAGGGGCTGATTCCATTTCATTCTCCGGTCAGAGCTGTAAGCAGATGGACTGACTGGGCTTAGTAGGTGGTAAGTTCCCCGTCACTGGGGGGATGAAAGCAAGGGCGGGCGGTTTCCCTGCCTGGGAGGTCGTGATGCATTTGACGCTGTTCTGTCCTTTCCAGCCCCGGAAGTCTCTGGTGGTTGGTTTGAAGGCTTATTTCCTCTTTAATGCAACATAGTATGTCAGCTATACTTCAATAAAAAGATAATACATTTTACAAAATGCTACAAATAAAATAAATCACACACAAAAAAGAAGAAACCACACACGCACACACACACACCACCACCACCACCACCACCACCAACAACAAACTTTAGCTCTTAAAAAAAAAAAAAAAGAAAAGAAAAGATGGGGCACCCGGGTGGCTCAGTCGGTTGAGCCTCCCCGACTTTGGCTCAGGTCATGATTTCACAGTTCGTGAGTTCAAGCCCCACGTCGGGCTCTGTGCTGACAGCTCAGAGCCCTCTTGGGATCCTGCGCCCCCTCCCCCACTTGTGCTCTCTCTCAGAAATAAATACACATTTAAAAAAAAAAAAAGAAGAGACGTATTTCCTTTACCCCAGCTTTCAGCGGCGCCCCACCCCCAGGCACACAGGGCTCCCTTCTTCCTGCCTTGCAGAGCTCGGGTGGGGACAGCAGAGAAGCCAAGAACCTTCTACTTACCTGAAGCCTGATGCCTGAGACATCATCTGCCAGTCTGAGGGTCCTTCTGGCTCAAAGGGCCAGGGGTGGCGAGGACTCTCCGTGGATACCTGGGGCAGGGCAGCTTCGGCTCTCTCTCTGCCGAACCCCCACCCCCACCCCCCAGCTGAAACCCCTCCACTGGCCTCTCCTGCCTGGTGGCAATCCCTGGAGTCCAAGCTGGGCTGTGATGGAGGTGCCTTCGCAGTTTAATTCTGACCACATGGCTCGGGATGGAGGACCGGGGAGTGAGCCCTCATTGGTCCCTCTCTTCCCCTGGCACGATCTAAGGGGATCCGGCTCCAGCAACCTCAACTTTTGGGGGGCAGTGACCCAAGGACGTTCTCCCTCCCCACACTCGTCTCTCTCCTCCTTCTGTTTCCCAGACCCTTCTCCTTCAGTCCGGCAGCCCAGCCCTCCCCAGAGGGTAGAGAGCCGTGGTCCCATCCCTTTTGGTGCCACCGCCATTGGCGACGGGGAGTCGGCCTATGCTCCCTGCCCCCACGGGCAAGGGAGCCGGTGCGTGCTTCGGTCCCAGTTCTGTCCCCTCTGCCCGACCAGCTGGGATGCCACCCAAAGGAGAACACACCTTGTGTCTCAAGGAGCATCTCGATTTCTCGTTTAGCCCTGCGGGAGAGGAAAGGCTATTTCACTATGGAATGTGACTTTGACTGTGACCCTTGCAGGAGAGTTCATCTAGGTGGGATGCGAGCGTATGCCTTCCCCTCAGCCCTGCAGCTCCATAGGTTGTCTTACTTGCTTGTCACGATGCTTCGCCAGAGTGGGGGAAGGGGACGACCTGGCCCAGGTCCTGAGTCTGTGACGGGGGCAGTGAAACACGGCCACCAACAGCCCAGGCTCTGGAGCCCTCCGAAGCTGGGTTTGCCCGTGGTTCTGTGGCTTTAATAAGCTTTGTGACCTTAGGCAAGTTACTCAGCCTCTCTGAGTCCCGGCCCATCAGCCACCTCCCTCACCAGGCTGTTGGTAAACGAGACACGGTAGCAGGTCAGCCGCACAGTGACTGCTCAGTAGGCCGGGCTCTGTTGCCAGTCGGAAGGGAGACCCCAGCCTCTGGCCCTCAGCCCCCTACTCCCCTACATCCCCAGTTCCATTTCTGGCCCCAGAGCACAGCCCCCTTCCTCCCATGCCCCCCACCCCCACCCCATTAGAGCCAGATCATAAAAATCTCCCGGGGAGGGAGGCTGGTGACATCTTTAGTGGCGACATTTGGGTGAAAAATTCATGACCATCAGTTACTCAAGGAAGAGGGGAAAAATGAGCCATTTCCACGGCTCAGGAACGTGGCTCTCCCCGGCTGTGAGTCCACAAATCTATTTTATGTGACGAGATCTATAGTCTAATAGAAGGAGCTTATCACAGACTTAAGAAAAAGGGCACAATAATGCGCCACTCTCTCCCCACCTCTCGGCCCTGCAAGGCGTCCTTCCAGAAGATGAGGGCAGTGGCTCTCGGGAGCCACGGAGGGTTCACAGCCATCGGGGGCCCGTGGGGTGATGGCTGGGTGGCCCGGGGGGTGGCAGAACTGGTAACCCCCTGGCCCTGCCTTTGTCCTGCACCCCTGGAGGCCACACCCCCTCCGCATCACCATGGTGGAGGGGGCCCTGGGAAACCCGACACCTTGTTGAGACAGACACGAGTCCGTCTGTCTGTCTGTCTGTGGGCACGAAGGAGGAATGGAAGTTTCCTTTCTCCTACTTCCTCTCATCCTGAGGAGGGGCAGGCTGAGTAAGAGGCAGGCAGTTGGGGTCGCAGATCCTCTCTGAGACCCTACAGCCTTGTCCCAGGTCCCGGCGGGCCCAGGGTCAGCTCTGAGGGGAAGGGGGTGGGAGCTACTCTCTGGGGGGGCCTTGGTGTGGTGTTGGAGGAGGCTGATGCCCTGAATGTGGGAAGAGCCTGGGGCCGCCTGAGCAGGCTCCCGAGTTCCTGCAAAGGGGCAGGGTTAGCGATTCTGGGGCCTGACCTGCGGGCACACACCTGTGGCAGGGGGCACCCCGGGGCCAGATCCCAGCTCTGGAGGCCCGAGGCAACTCCTCATCCTGGACCAGTGTCCATCTGGCTCCGTTAACCAGCCTCTAAGACCCCCTCTCCCCGGGACATGGGGGAACTAGAGGGGGGATCCCCGCAGAGCCTTGGACCAACTGTGTGCCGCACAAATGAGCCTTGACCCCTGCAAGGTTGGGCCACGTGCAGAACTGGAGGGCAGACCTGCCCTGGGGTTTGTGTGCCCGAGAAGCCCGGAGCTCCCAGGGAACAAAGTCACTGGGCCTTGAGACACACACTTTTGGATGGAGGATGGTGGCTCAGGGCTGGGGGCGGGTGGGGGAGGTCATTTTCAACGTATCTGGGGACTCAGATTTATCTGGGTGACTCAGTCCGTTAAGCATCTGACTTTGGCTCAGGGCACGAGTTCACAATTTGTGAGTTCGAGCCCCGCATCGGGCTCTGTGCTGACAGCTCAGAGCCCGGAGCCTGCTTCTGATTCTGTGTCTCCCTCTCTCTCTGCCCCTCTCCCGTCTCTCACTTTCAAAAAGAAAATAAACATTAAAAAAAAAAATAAAGGTATCTGGTTGGTTGGTTAGTTGTATTTACGTCGTCTGGCAAAGAGTTTCACGAGGTAGACATCGATGCCGGCCATAGGATAAGGGGAATTGGGGGGCCCTCTGGGGGAAGGAAGCAGGAGGAAGAAGGTTGCAGGTCTGGCTGGCATCCCAGGTCCGTAACCTGTGGCCTCCATGTTCTCATCTCTAAAATGGGGGTAATACAGAGCCTTGGGTTGTTGCAAGGATTAAATGAGAAGAAACCCGCAAAGCAGCCAACATGGCGATGGATATGGAATAGGGAGCACTCAGTACATGTCCTACACTCAGCCAGTAAATAACCAGTTCAACCAGTGATGTTGTTCTGATTATCGCATGGCCTGAGGGCCACTTGCTGGGCCGGACAGGTGGACTCCTAAGGTCCTAGTAGGCAGAGCAAAGAGGGAAACTGGGTCAGTTGTCCCATCCATGGGCGGGGGGGGGGGGTCCCCAGGGACCGAAGTAGCTGCAGGAAGATAGACATTCTTTCCAGGGATGGAAGCCTGGGGGCAAGGCCTGCTGCGCATTCCCAGAGGTGGGTGCCAGGCCAGGTGGAGGCAGCATTTTGGACCAGGCTCCCATCGCAGGGGCGCACCGGCAGCTCCCTGCCCAGGGCAGCCCAGGAGAAGCATTCTGACCTGACCCACAGTCCCCAGGGGCCATTTGAAATCCAGAGCAGTGAGGGTCCACTTTGTTTGAGGATAGGTGGGCGGGGCCTGTTGCCCCGGAGTAGGTGCCCCAGGCTCAGGCCGGGGCTCTGGTCAAGAGTGGGACAGACTCTGAGGGCTTCCCAGAGGCCCTGGGGCACCGGAACACAAAGGGGGAGCACCAAACACCCCCTGCAGCCCCTCAGGTGCCTTTCTTTGTCTTTCCTCAAGGTACATCCAGACCAGTGCAGCCACTGGCTTCCCTAGAGCCTCCCTGGCTTGAGCCCTGCAGAGGCCCTGTGACCTTGGCCGAAAAGGCCTCTTCCCCGTGAAGGCTGCCACCCTCCCCAGGCCCTCCTCCTGCAGGGCCCTCTCTAGCCTCACCTGGCCTCGCCCTTGACTGGCCCTCTCACTCCAAAGTACACCCAACTCCAGCTCCCACACTCCTTCCATGGTTTCTCTGACTCCTGCTTGCCCGTGGGCCTTTGTACATGCTGTTCTCATTGGCAAAAGGCATCTCACCTGCATCTTCTCCCTCTGGCTCACTCTCCAGGTGTCAGCTCAGAGGCTACTGCCTGCCTCCAGGAAGTCTTCTCTGATCCCCAGATTGAGTCCAACTCCTTCCACGTGCCCCAAAGCGCTCCTGCCCCTCTCATAGGCGCTGGAATTGCCAGTATCCTTTCCAGTACTCGTGTTACATTCCGTGAGGGCAGCAGCTTTATCTCCCCAGGCCACGCGGCATCCCTGGTGCCCAGCACAGACCCTGGCCCGTAGGTGTTGTTGAATGACGGAGTGATATATTGCCAACCGTGTGGTCACGGGAGAATGCCCCTTGGCCTAGTCTGTCCCGGGTGCAGGCAGGGACAGCGGGTCTTCCGCAGGCCTCGGCATTCCAGTCACGGATTCGGCAGAGGCTGTAACTGGAACCATCATCCCCACGGTGACCTGGAGCCATAGAAGGAAGAAGGCCCCCATCAGGCAGGAAACAAGAGGACTCTTCCGTCCGGGGCTCCCGGGAGCCAGATATCCGGGAGGGAATAGGGCACAAGGGGTGAGGTTGGAGCCCGAGTGTTTTGGGCAGGCGGGTGCCGGAGTCCAGCTCCAGCAGGTCCAGGGCTCCCTGAAGGATGGACGGTGTCGGCGAAAGGCGGAGGGAATGAGAGAGCCACGAGTTTCTTTCTGATCACCAGGCAGGCATCTCTGCGCTGACCGGAGAGTCAGCTTTATTTATGGCAAAAAATGTATGGGGCCAGCACAGAAGTGGCATTTGCCTTTGACAATGATTTCTGATGACAAATTCATTGGCATGTAAAAATTTCCCAGAACATAGATTGGCAGAAGACTCATGCATAATCTTTACCAGTAGTGATCGATGTAGGTGATTTAGATGTCTATCATATGGGGAAGGAAGGTATCTTCAGCAGTCAAATACAAGGCAATGTTTTTAGCACAGCAAAGGCAAAGGTTAGTTCTTTGCGAGCAGGGGTCAATAGCCTGTTTTCTAGAGGGGAAGTAGAACAGGTTTCTCAGGAAATGCAATATTTGCTCCTATAATCACAAAAGAAGAAATTCCTATAATAAGTTCCTTCACAAGGTGCAATCAGCATATTTTAGTATAAGGGGACAAGTCACTCCCGATACCAATCAGCAAGGTGCCCTGGGGGGTCGGTGCTCAAAAAATAATTGAGTGGGGGGTAGACATCGGTCACCATCTGACGCCGGGAGGCCTTGCAAAACCCGCCTTAACCTCACAAGGAGTTTTCTCGACTTAGTGAGTTCAGAAAGGGCTCCCAACAGGTGGGTTCCGGCTTTCCGCCTCAGGCCACCCTGCGGGACACCTGCTTGGGGCGTGAGCGGGACCAGTCAGCTCTCACCAGAGCCGGCACGAGGCTCTGGCGGGAAGTCAGCCTCCAGCGCCTGTGCCCACGGGGGGCACATGTGGCCCAGCAATGCCCCTCCCAGGGCCTCTGCAGCCAGACCCCACAGAGCGGGCGGCGGGGTCACTGGGACCCAGAAAGCGAGTGCGTGGACTCAGCAGGCTTTAGCTCCCGCTGTCACTCAGTACCTATCGCTAAAGGAAGGAGGAAAGCTGGCTGGCTATTCGTAAAAGGGAGTTTTATTAACGCTCGACGCGGGCACCCGGGCTGACCTGTGGGTAGTGCTGAGGAGGGTGGCAGCCTCTCGGAACAGGGCAGGCCGTAATCAGGGTATCAGTTTGGGTGTGTCTGAATTCACGCAGTAAAAGTGTTTGAAAGCGATCACATTCCTTAAGTAGGTTAAGGATCTCCGTTGTGATCCTGAGTATAGCTTAGGAAAGCTTTTTTTTTTTTTTTTAATTTCTAGAATGTTCGAAGGCCAGCGTTAGCTGAGCCCATGTCCCAGTGAGGCCAACTCCATACTGGGGTTGCCTGAACTCGTGAGGGTCCTGCCTGCCGACCTCCCTGCTGGATCAGTTCTGCCGGCGCCGGGGACGGTGTGAGCGGATTCTCTGTGGCTTGGACTTGCTGCTTCTCTCCCTGCGTTGAACCCCAGAGGCCATTTCCTCCTGTTATTGATGGTCTCCGTGAGGCCCAGAGGTGACTCTGTTAAAATATCGTCTCCTCCAGGGACACTCCAGGACCAGAATGCTTGAGGCACATGTCAAGTAGGACGGGGGGGGGGGGGGGGGGCGGGGGCGGGGGCGGGGCGGGCGGGGGATCGGATTCTCACGCTCCTGTAAGGGAAAGAAGAAATCAAGGAAGCAATAGAAGAGACATTGTGGCCTTCCTCCGTGTGGCCCCGTGGGCCCAGGGGCGCCAGAGGGACCAGGTCTGCTGCTGGGAGGGGCCAGCTTGCTTCCTGCGCCCACCTGTTCCCCAGGGGGAGGAAGGGGCCGCCCCCCCAGCCTCTGAAGGAAAATGATGGACCACTGGCTCTAAAAAGACATAGAAATAGAGACGGGGCGCCTGGGTGGCTCATTCGGTTAAGCGTCTGACTTCCGCTTGTGTCACGATCTCACGGTTCCATGAGTTTGAGCCCCGCATGTCTGGGATTCTCTCTCTCCCTCTCTCTCTCTCTCTGCCCCTCCCCCACTGGCACTTTCTCCCTTTCTCAAAACAAAACAAAAACTTTAAAAAAAAGAGAGGAGGAAGGAGGAAGGAAGGAAGGAGGGAGGGAGGGAGGAAGGAACGAACGAACGAAAAAATGAAGAAAGGAAGGAAGGAAGGAGGAAGGAAGGAGGAAGGAAGGAAGGGAAGGAGGAAGGAAGGGAAGGAGGAAGGAAGGAAGAATAATAGGGAGGAAGGAAGGGAGGGAGGGAGGAGGAAGCAGTCGTGTTCGCTACCTGCCATGGTATGAATTCGCCCGCTGAGGCCGAGATGCACGCAGTCTCTCGAGCAGTGTGTCGCCCCCAGCACACGGCTACTGGGGGCCCTTCCTGAACTGATGAAGCCCAAAGCAGACCCCAAGGCTCCGCAGGGGCAGGGGCAGAGCGGGGCCAGAACCCAGACTTCCAACCCCCCCAGCCAAAGGCTGGCTCCATGATGCCGTTTGGGGGGCACTTTCCAGAATATCCACGGTGACTCAGCCTGAGACCCCCGGGGAGAGGACGGATGCGGGGGTGGGGGGGAGAGCCTGGCCTGAGTCAGCCCAGCAGGCCCCCAGGCCATCAGAGCCATCAGCCCTGGGGACTGGAGGCTCCGCTCTCTCAGTTACACAAGCTGGGCTGTGACAGATGACATGTGGTGACGAGCCTCAGGACCTGGCACGGGGCATTTCTGGGGGTGAGTCACTCCCTCCCAGCTGCATTCCCCGTCACCACGTCTGGCCCCTTGAGTGAGTGTGTGTGTGTGTTTTAAATTCATCCCTCTTGGGCCTCCCTTTTTCCTTATATATATACCTACACGAAGGGTATCAACAGACCTTGGTTTGTGCCTAGTCTCTGCTCTGGTTTGGAGTGGAGTCCACTCAAGGAGTAGTCATGGAAAGCTTCCTGCAGGAGGTGATGCCAGGGTGGGCCCAAAGGGACGAGGCTGGAAAGACCTCTTTCCTGGCAGGAGGATCAGCCCCTGCAAAGGGTACAGAGGAACAGAGGTGGAGGAGAGTCAGGAGGTCCGAGGGTGGCCCAGTCGTTACACCTTGGGGGTTAGTCTCAGGCAGGGAAAGAGAGGCTCATCACAGCGAGGGTCGGGGGCACGCTGGAGCGCGGCGACCCTGGCTGTCATTGACCCCCTGTGTGACCTCGGGCTCTCTGGGCCCCAGCCGCCTTGTTGTCTGTAAAGCACTTGGGATTGCTGGGAGGAGGCAGTAAAGAAGCCGCCTGCACAGTCCCTGGCACGGCGTGGGGTCCGTATGTGCTGTTAGCGCGCTGTCTCTTCCTCACACGAGTCCAGTTAACCAGCATTTATTGAGCATTTACTGTGTCCCCACTTCCTGTGCCAGGCTACTCTGATCGGATGCGATTCCTCTGTCCCAGGAGCCTACAGGGCTGGCGACAGGGGTGGGGTAGACCCCATAGGACAGACGCGAGGCCAGAAGCCTGGTGAATGCGGGTGTCCTAAGGCCTCCTTCTTTGTCTCCTGATTCTGGAAGCAGGGATTGGGCAGATTTTGCCCAGGAGGAGAACGTGGCCTTCCTGTTCTGGGGGCGCAGGGGTGGGGTGCCCGCCGCTGAGCATTAGATGCTGGGAGCGGTAGCCTGTGCTGTGGGGAGGATGCCCAGGGGCACAACACTTGGCAACTGACCGGGCAAAGGCAGAGCTCAGGGGATCCCAGGGAGATAAGAAGGGGACGCTGAGCGGTGCGGGGTGCGGGTGGGGGGGTCACCAAGTTTCCCATCATTCCGCCTCTGCACTGTGCCCCAGAAGCAGGCGCGCCTTGCGGAGTCTGCGCCCCGGGAGGACCAAAGGAGCTGCCCAGGGGGGAAGCGGGGCCACTGGTGAGGGTGGTGGAGGGGGCCCCAAGAAGTATGTCCGGAGCCCCAGACTGAGCCTGGGGCCTGCAGGGAGCGTGGGCCGGGATCTGGGGACGCATGGGGACCGGGTGTGAGCAGCCGCGGGGCAGGGGTCGGCGGGGCACCTCGGCTCTCCGCCCCTTACTCCGCCGACAGGCGCGTCCATCCCGATCCTCTTTAGCGCGGCGCCACCTAGCGGCGCTCGGGGGAAGCGGCGGCGCGACCTCGTCCCTGCCCGCCCGCCCGCCCGGGGCCCCAGTTCCTCTGGCATCAGAGCCCCCCAGGGGAGAGGAGGAAGGAGGAGTCGCCCCCAATCAGGCCCAGAGGAGCAGGCGGTGACATCTGACACCTAAAGGGCCGAAGGAGTGGGGGCAGAGCCTGGAGGGAAGCAGATGGGCACACCAGGCTTTGACCTTGACCCCAGTCTCTGTTGTTTGCCCCCTCCTCAGCCCCAGCATCAGGCGCACCAAGAGGAGGCAGGAGAAGGGGAAGTCCGGAAGGGCGGGCAGGAAGAAGCCTGGAGGCGGCCATGGTCCAAGAGCCTAGGACTGAGCGGGAACCCATTCCTACAGGGCCGCAGTGGGAGGCGAGGCCGTGCACACCTGCCTTCCCACGTGGTCGGGGGCGTCGGTGGGGAGGTGGGGTCTGTGTTTCTGTGTGTGTGTACCTGTGTGAGGGGAGGAATGCATGTCTGCATGAGTGTATCTGTGCCGGTGTGCGATCGCGTGTCTCTGTGCGACTGTGTATGTGAATGCGGGTCTGTATGTGAGTGTGTGTGAGTGTGTGTGAGTGAGTGAGACACTGGACAGAGCTGCCCCTTGGCTGGGCATTTTGGGACAGCCTGCCCTCCGTGCCCTGCATCCCCTCCGGGACCAGCTCGGGCCCTCCTGTGTTCCCAGAGGGACGTGCGTGCAAACTGCTCCCAGGTGGGACCCCTTCTGTCCCCACGCCAGCCCCGCGCCTCAGCGCCGGCCCACAGTCCTACTCTCAGCTGCTGGAAATAGCTCCTTAAAGCTGGACGGGGAGGCCACCCGGCTTTACAGCCTCAGCCTGAGAGACCTTATAAGGATATTCAGGTGGAAAATATGATGACATCCAGCACCCGTTCGGTGTGTGCTTTAAAAAGCCAGGTGCTGGGGTGCCTGGGTGGCTCAGCTGGTTAGGCTGCTGAGTCTTGGTTTCGGCTCAGGTCGTGATCTCATAGTTTCGTGGGTTCGAGCCCCGCATCCGGCTCTGTGCTGGCAGCATGGAGCCTGCTTAGGATTCTCTCTCTCCCTCCCTCTCTTTCTCTCTCTCTGCCCCTCCTACTCACTCTGTCTCTCTCTCAAAAAAATAAATTAATAAACTTAAAAAAATACATAAATAAAAATGATTTTAAAAGTCAGGTGCGCGAGGGTGAGGGTGTTTCTTCTGCCTGGAAAAGACCAGAACCTGATGCTCTAGAGCCCGAATGAGGAGGATTGGAGGAGACTCACGCTTAGTGAGGACTCTCAGACCAAGGGAGTTACTGTGTCCGTTTGTTTTCTGGCCACTCTCGGAGTCTCTGTTTCCTGGAGAGGAAGCGACCCTGTCAGTGCGTGAAACAGTGATGCTCGAGGAAATCGGAGGGTGGTGGCCACAAATCTGACCGGCATTGTTTGTCCTTTCGTAATGCCCTTCTCAGGAGCCATCAGGCCACAGATGTCCCCGGCGGAGGGGGAGGGGGCTCCTGCTGGCCGAGGGCCATTAGCTCAGCCCCCAGTGTGGGTATCTCCTTACAGAAGCAGGGGCTGAACCTCAGGGAAGTTATAAAACCTCCTTGCCCAAGGTCCCTCTGCCTGTAAGGGCCAGAGGGAGGATTCGAGCTGGCTCGTCCAGCTCCAAGGCTGTGTCAGTGCCTTGGACAAGGCTGTCTGGGAGCACCGACAGATATCGAGGCCATGGCCGGGCATGGTGGGGCCGGGGTGGGCCTCAGGGGGGGCACAGCTGGTGTCGGCTGGCCAGAAGGCTGGCCGCTGTTCCGTGAGTCGTGTCATGGGTGGGCTGTTGGTCGGTGCTCGGGCCGTTGGCTCTGAATTCCGGGCAGGAGTCTGGGAGTGGGGTCCTGCCTCTCTGAGCACAGTCCGCCTGCCGCCACGCCGTCCCAGCCCACAGGGAGAGATTTTCTTGGAGCTTCTCTGGGGACAGGCATCTCTGTCCTTGGCTCTGATAACAGCTCCCAGTTTCCCCCAGGACGCAAGAGGCCCTCCCGGGAAACCAGCAAACAGTTTTTCCACCGTCCTACTTCCCAGCGATTCCTTCTCTGACTTCCTTCTCCTCCTGCGCCCCAAGGGCTGGGACTGGCTTCTCGAAGGGACTTTGCCTCTACTTTCTCATCTGGGAGGAGGGCTTCGGCTCCAGAAAGCTCTGAGTACCTTTGCGGCGGGGGCTTGGCACGCGGGACTGAGGCCCCTCTTCTGGGGCCTCTTGCTCTTCCTGGCTGCCCCTGGGCTCTGGTCAGCCCCTTTGACCTCCTTGCTCTCTCTCAGCTTCCTCTCCCGGAAGATGAGTTTAGCGAGAGGACCAAGTGCTGTGTTGGGGGTTCCTTCCATCGGCTCTGGTCAGGCTCCCCATCAGATCCCCTGGGACTCCGACCTGGCTGCTCCCAGCCCTTTGCCCAGTGATTTCCCTGCTTGGGCCTCCCATCAACCAGATTTGAAAAACTGAGACTAATAATATTAGCATCAAAAGACAAGTAGGGAAACTGAGGCTTCGGGAAGAAGCTGATCTATCTGAGGTCACACAGAAGTTGGCGGTGGGTTGGGCCAGAACCCAGAACCCAGAACCCCGGGCCCTGTTCCCTCGCTGGGGATAACTGGGGGAAGGGTCCTAGGAAATATCTCTTGTCCTTGTCCCAATCAACCCCTCCAGATGGTTTTAAGTTTCCTCAGGTATGAGCACATATATTTTTAAAAAGAGCATAGGGGCGCCTGGGCAGCTCAGTTGGTTGGGCATCTGACTTGGGCTCAGGTCATGATCTCACGGTCTGTGGGTTCGAGCCCCACGTCGGGCTCTGTGCTGACAGCTCAGAGCCTGGAGCCTGCTTCTGATTCTGTGTCTCCCTCTCTCCCTGCTCCTCCCCCCATTCATGCTCTGTCTCTGTCTCTCAAAAATAAATAAAAATAAAATAAAATAAAATAAAATAAAAAGAGCATAGAAGTTGACTTCTCTCACACAAGCAGCCCAGGGTTTACCTGGCAGTGTCCTTGGAGCCACTGTCCTTGCACCCGACTGTACTGCCATGCTCGACAGATGACTTCCATCTGCGAGTCCGAGTCCAGAAAGGCTGCTCCAGCTCCTGCCATCGTTTCTACACCCCAGCCGGTGGCAAGGGGGGAAGAGGAAGGGGAAAGCTTAAGCCTTTCTTTTTTCCTTCTTTTTTTCAATTTAAAAAACTGTGCTAAAACGCACAAAACATAAAATTTGCCATCTTAACACTTGAAGTCCATTCATATTGTTGTCCAACCAGATGATGAAGATACTTTCTAGAAAAAAAAATCAAGGCTCAGAAAGGGTGCCTGGCTCAAAGTCACACAGCGTGTAAGTAGGTCTTTCGATGCTAAGGCCTGCCTTGGGGGCCCCTGCCTGAGCTGGGTGCCACTTTCATTAGAACGGTGGCCTTGTGAACAGAATCGGTGGTGGGGTGGGGTCCCAAGGAGGTGAAGGAGCCCATCTGGGGCCTCTACCCTTGGGGCGTCGGCCGGGAATTCCCACCCAAAGCTCACAGGGCTCGCATGAGCACCCGCCTGGACCCTCTCCCTGCTCCCCAGAGGCTTTAAGAGGCTGGGAAAAATGGGAATGACTTGGCCATGAGGTCCTCGCGTTGGATTTCCCCGGCGATTGGAGAGCTTCCTACCGAATGACTCGCCCAGTGGCCCAGGCCGGGCGCTGCTGTGGCGTCCCGCGCGGGCACGTGTGTGTGCGCACGGCGCCCGGGGTGAGCGTAGATGCGCGTGTTCCCGCGTGGACGGGCGTGTGCGCGCAGAAGTGCCACCAACAGCCCCGTACCCGGCGGGCAGCCCGCCCGGCCCCTGCCTCGCGGAGGGGGGACCCCGGGGCCCGCAGCGGAGAGCGGGAGGGCGGCCGCCAGCCGGGCGCAGGGAGCAGGGCTGTCTGGGGCGGTGTGTTGTAACTGGCAGCCTGGCATATGAGTCACCGGCCAAATTAACTCAAGTTTCCTTTGGGGAAAAATGTAATCAGTTAGTGCGCTCTGTTCCATTTTAGCAAATTAACTCGTCCAGTTTTTTCTTTCTTTCTTTTTTTTTTTTTTAATTTGGGGGGTGGGTGGGTACAGAGGGTGGCAGAGGCCCGAGCTGGAGCTGAGCAGCGCGCTGACAAGGCCCTGAGCGCAGGAGGCTTGGAGAGTCTTGGAGAGAAGTTGGGTCTGGGCTGAAGCTGGGGGGGGTGGGGGAGGCAGGGGCCGCTGCTCCTGGAGGCTGACGTGGCGTCGAGTCCTGCTGGGACCTGGGGGTGGAAACGCATATTCGAAGAAGAACTTTGCTCTCCTCTGAGCAGTTTCCTGGACCCTTTCCCCCGTGCCCACCAGCGAGAGGGACATAAGGCCCCTGCTGGGAGCGAGTGGGGGAGTGTTCCTGGGGCCTCCTGGGAGAGATCGTCCAGTGCCAGAAGACACCAGTCTGGAAGGTTCTGCCAGGCCTTCCTGTGTGTGAATGACCACACTGCGGTCACTTGCACGAACGCGGGGCGGGGGGGGGGCGCTGCAGTTTCTAGGACTTTCATGTCCATTCTTCGTGTTCAGACTCACGTCTACCTCTGAGGAAGGTATTGCAGACCCCCTTCCACAGAGGAGTCTTTACCCCCTGAGAAGTGACACGGTGACACCAGACCCCGTTCCCTTCAGCTCTTAGCTGGGCCATGTGATCCTTTCCCCTCAAATGTTGGGGGATAAAAAAGGTATTTGATCTTTTTTTCATTTTTTATTTTTTGAAGTTTATTTATTTATTTATTTAAATGTTTATTTTTGAGAGAGAGAAAGAGACAAGCGTGAGGGGGAGGGGCAGAGAGAAAGACACACACACACACAGAATCAGAAGTAGGCTCCCACCTCTGAGCTGTCAGCACAGAGCCTGCCGTGGGGCTTGAACCCATGAACTGCAAGATCATGACCTGAGCCGAAGTGAAGTCTGACGCTTAACCGACTGAGCCACCCAGGAGCTCCTAAAGTTTACTTATTTTGAGAGAGACAGAGACAGCACAGGTGCAGGAGTGACAGAGAGAGAGGAAGAGAGAGAATCTCAGTCAGGCTCCACGCTGCCAGCCCAGAGCCCCATGTGGGGCTGGAACTCACGAAACCATGAGATCATGACCTGAGCCAAAACCAAGAGTCAGATGTTTAACTGACTGAGCCACCCAGGCGCCGCAAAAGATATTTGATCCTAAAGAGCCTGAGAGTGCCCTGATTCGGATCCTGGGGCCTGTGGTGTGACAGCTGCCTCTGGGTGTGACCTGGGTATACGTCGAATCTCTCCTGGGAGGTCCACCCCATTGCCCAGGCCTTGCAGACCGAGGTTCTGCTTTCTCTGAGAAGCTTCCAGACTGTCCCCAGGCCACGTACTCTCCCCCACCTTGCTTCCACCTCCCATTGGTCAGTACCATGATATGCTGACCTTGGGTGCTAGATGGGTCCACTGTGGGCAGGGAAAGATGTCCAGCCTGCATGGATGTAGGTGGGACGGGCAGGCTGAGCAGGGGGCAAAGGTGAAGTCCGTACCCAGCCTGGTCCCTGGCCTGTGGGGTCTGGACCACGGGAGGTGGCTTCGGCAGGAGCGGGGCAGGCATCGGCCCGAGGAGCCAGTCCTCCGCCCGAGCCTGGGTGGCTCACCGTCTCTAGGGTGCTCCTCAGCACTGCCGTCTGGACTCCTTGGAGCCCTGGCCTGGGGGGTGCTGGACGCCCTCTGTGCCCGGCAGGCACCCGACTCCCTGGTGAGCGGAGTCGGGGAGGGGAAGGGTCAGGGATCCCGCGCACAAACGCTGGTGCCAGGCTCCATTCGAGCAGGGTTTCTGGCCACCGTTGCCACCATAGCGTGACAGTGGGGCAGGAACTGAAGCAGGCACCGCGTGGCCGGCCTGGCCTTCCGGCGAGTGTCAGCGAGCCATCCGTGGGTGGCATCAGATGGTCAGAGCAGCGCAGGATGGCCTGGGGAGCAGCCTGTCTGGGGGTTCCCTGCGGGCATTTCGGACGGGTGGTCTGGTGGGTGGCGCGTATGGTGGTCACGACCCTGGGAAGGACGACTGGCACTTGGCGGGCACGGATGTGCCCACGTGCTCGTGACTGCATCCCACAAAATCTGAAAAATGTCCCGCCACACATTCCTATGGGTGAAAAACCTGTTGAAAATGATCTGAGCCTAGGGCGCCTGGGTGGCTCAGTCGGTTGAGCGTCCAACTTCGGCTCAGGTCACGATCTCACGGTTCCCAGGTTCGGGCCCCGCATTGGGCTCTGTGCTGACAGCTCAGAGCCTGGAGACTGCTTCCGATTCTGTGTCTCCCTCTCTGCCCCTCCCCTGCTCGTGCCCTCTCTCTCTCTTAAAAATAAAATAGAAATTAAAAATTTTTTTTTGGAAAATGATCTGAGCCTAGAACTGGCCTCTGCTTTTCATAGCTTACATATCACACACAGTTTTGGGGTGGGTTTTTTTTTTTTTGCACAATTTTAACAAAAGAGAATCTCCCAGGCTTGCAACTACAGCGAGGATTGAGGAGAGATGGTCTCTTGTTTTGTCACAGGATTTTACCGAGAGTGTCCGCTGTTCCAGACATGTCCCTGAATGCAAGGCTGCTCATGGTATTTGAGTGTCTGATATGGCATCACGGCGCCAGCCTGCTCTTGGAAATGTCACATGCGTGGTGAGTAAATGAGCAGGTGCCCCAATTCCACTGCTCCCCAAGTGTGCAGCTGCGGTAGCATTGAATACAAAATATCGTTTGATTATAAATCACTTTCCTTTTGGTTCTCCCGTGTGTTACAGGCTAGGGCACTAGTATGCTGATTTTTATAATTATATATGCGAATAGGTCATATTATCAAAGAACTTTATTCCTGGAGAGAGAAGGAGGTGTCACGGAGCATTCGTTATAGGACAGAAATGCCGGGTCTGATCACATAAGGACCATTTCACGAATGGGAAATCTGAGTCCCCAGACGTCACCGTGACCTGCTGGCTGTCACCCTAAGAAGGGGCAGGACAGAACTGGAGCTCAGGTCTCTCGATTCCTGGCCCCGGGCTCTTTCTGCCGCCTCAACAGCCCTTAGCAGCCCTCCTCGGCCTGTTTTCTCATGACAAGCCTTGCTCCCTGTTATACAGGGGGATGAAAGATTTTTACCAACATGTCGACTTTTCTTTGTCATGTCGTGGAGACTTCCTGAAAAGCCAGCAAGGCCCTGGGCTGGGTGAGCCCAGCAGTCTGCCGGTGTGCGGGGCCCCTCCGGGCTGTAGCATCCAGCCACACTCCCCCTGGGCCAGGCTGGGGCCAGGGGACGGGACCAGATGACCTCCCGTGACCTCATCCAGCCAGCACTATGTTCCCCCTTTCTAGATTGTTTTTCCAATCACCAAGTGAATCTGAGGGAGACTATTCTTTCGACGACTACCTTTCAACTCAAGTTATGGTTTTATAAATAATATATATGGCAAGTCGCTACCGGGGAAAGGGCGTTCATTCGGCTCTGAAATATTTATGGCCTGGAGTGTCTGCTTACTTTTCTTTGGAGTCATTTTTTAGCGTGGCGTGCCAGAAAGCGCGACAGCCCAGGGCGTCTTCGGGAGCAGAGGCTCGGATGGCCCTTTCCAGTCGGGCTGCAGGGTCTATCCATCCTGCAGCCGACAGGGGAGGGGACGGCTCTCCCCCAGGGGAGCGCTCCTGAGCCCAGGCCTCCTAAATTATCTCGGGGAAGGCTCTGCTCCGGTGACAGAATCAGCCGCCGCCTTCGAAACAGACGTTGGTTTCCAGCGTACAGTTTGAATAATCACAGCCTCTATGCTGGGCTTTCTCAGATACGCGCTTGGATCCTTGGGCCTTTCTTGGGAGGTGTGCATTCTAACCTATGCTTTACAGACGGGGAGACCGAGGCTCAGCGAGATTAAGGAATTTCTCAAGGTCAAAGCCGCGATCCAGTAAGAGCCTGGATTTTTACCCAGCCTGGCTGACTTCTTATTTCGATCTTTTCTCCTTACCCCAAGATGCTGCCCAGCCTGGCCCATCACTCAGCCGCAGCTGGGGCCAGTGAACGACCGTGGATGAGTTTCTGAGGCTGCACACGCCTGTCTGTGATGGTACAAAATGCCGGGGGCCTTGGATGTGGGAAGAGCAATCTGTGCTGAACAGCCGGGCTTGAATCCCAATCCTAAGGGAATGCATACATTCCTGCACGTGCTGAAGTGGGGCCAGATGGTGCTGGAAAGACCCACAGAGTCATCTTGTTCAACTTCCCATGTTACAGGTGGGAGATTAGGAGCCTGGCAGCGGAAGGGATTTGCCCAAGAGACCATTGGAGCCCACTGGTCACAATGGTGGCTCTTGGAGTCCGGTCATCTGGTCAACCTCGTCTCCCTCTCGTTATTCCTTTTCTTGCAGGGGAAAACCAGCACTTGAAGAGTTAAAAGCCTGATCAGCATCACCCAGTGGATGACTCTAGGGCTGTGAGCTTCTTTAGTCTGGCTGTAAATCCATGAGTGAGTTAATTTTGAGACTGTACTAGAAGAATTTCTAAACCAGTTGGACCATGGAGTGGGCTGTCATTGATAAATTATAGATATTTAATCAGGGATTGGACTGAGCAATGAGGAAAGGAATATCTCACCCCATTTCTCCACCTGGAAGGACAATTTCCTAAGGGAAAAGACACTTCTATTCCTGAGAGTTGGTGACTCTGGGCGCCCTGTGGGGTCAGGCTGGCCCTAAGTCATAACTGGGGTGGGCAACAGAGAATAATTGTGAGATCAGTCAGAGACAACATTTCCGAAAAAGCCCAGCTCAACCCTGAGCCAGAGGGAGCTGTCGGGCTGTCCCGCCCTGGCTGCCTTTGGCCTTGTGCCCCCTCCCTGCTCCTGCCATAGGAACCCCCTGTGGTAGATAGCCTTCAAAGATGGCCCCCACAGTGGGCCATGCCTCCTACAGTTCATATTCTTGTACAAGCCTCTCGCCTTGAACGTGGGCTGGCCCCGGGTGCACCAATGGAATGTGGTGGACGTGACCCAGTGACTTCCGAGGCCACGTCAGGAGAGGCTCCTCTGAGGTGACCTCTCCACACCAGCTAAGAAGCCACAAACAAAAGGGTGCTCAGGCATGGTGGCAAGCCGGGGCCAATGGAAGGAGAGCCTCCCTGCCCTTCCGTCTGGACATCGCTGCCTCACCTTGAGTCATTCGTAGACCTCACCTCTGCCCTTGGTTTCGGACCACCTCCCAAAAAGTGGTCAGGAGGTGTCGGAGTGTCCCTGGGCGACCCGCAATGGGAATGAGCAGGCCCCGCGCCATGCAAACAGCTAACTGGTTGACGCAAGATGAACCCACAAACTGAGCACATCTAGACGCCGGGATAGAAACTTGGCATTGCCATGGCAGCTAAGCTTTGGTCCGTCCACACACTCGTCTCCTCAAACGGGAAAGAGAGAGCATACAATTCAATTGAGAATTGTCAGCTTGTGAGGGGTGTCACATTGCCCTGGGCAGTATTCTGGTCATGTGTAGAGGGACCACATATTGTCCACGATGGGACCTTCTGGCTTTGGAGATGGAGGGGGGCCCCGGGCCAAGGCGTGCGGAAAGCCTGCAGGAGGAGGAAGAGGTAAGTGGACAAGATTCTCCCCCTAGAGCCTCCAGAGTGGGAAGGAGCCGATGCTGACCCCTTGAATAATTCAGTGACCCCATGTCACTAGAAGATAGTCAATATGCATGGTTTTAAGCCACTACATTTGTGGTCACTTGCTACAGCAGCCGCAGAAAACATGGGGGCTCAGAGAGGCTTCGTGACTTGCCCAAGATGCCCCAGTGTTAGGAGCGATCCCAGGTCAGCCTGATTGTAGGTTGCTCTTCTCTGCTCCACACTGCCTCCTCCTGGCGCTCCGGGTGGCCTCGGTGTGGGGGCGGGAGGGGGGAGAGCTCGGGCGGGGAACTGGGCACTTGAAGAATGGGGCTGAGAGACACGAAGCGGGGAGGGATCTGTGACCCTGTTGCCCATGGATGGGACCCGTCTTCTGGCCACAGTGTTGAACAAAACTCTTCCTCGGGTCTTCGGGCAGCTCAGACCTGACACCAAGTCCCCCGCACTGGTGGGGGGGGCACACATGGGGGGAGGGGCTGTCTCTTGGAAAGAATTTAGGAAGATGGCTCCTGGGAGTGGGTAACATGCTAGTGTGGATCCTCACTGTACTACTTGGAAAACGTGCTTATTTTCTGTGAACCTCCCCTTCCATAAGGAGTAAACAGGAGGTGATCACGCTGACTTAACTTGGGGATCTTAGAGCAGGATCCCACTGCCTGATTCTCGGGAATTTGTAACTGTTGTCTACTACTGCCTAAACCTCATCCCAGCAGCCAGCCAGTCTTTTCTTTTTTTTTTTTAAGTTTCTTTATTTTGAGAGAGACAGAGATAGCACGAGCTGGGAAGGGCAGAGAGGGAGACACTGAGAATCCCAAGCAGGCTCCACGCTGCCAGCGCAGAGCCCGACACGGGGCTCGAACCCACGAACCACGAGATCATGACCTGAGAGGAAAGCAAGAGTCGGATGCTTAACCGACTGAGCCACCCAGGTGCACCATGCCCACCCGTCTTGAGCAGAATGGCTCCTTTTTAACTCCCACTGGATCTTTCTTCTGGATTCAGATACCTCCCAGGGCCAGCTGCGGCCGGGAGCCCAGGACAAGGCTCTCTCCCTGTCCTGTGGTTCAGGGCTGAGCCCTGCAAGTTTTAGTCAAACATCACCCTCCCAGGGTGGGGGAATTCCCTGGCCACTCTGCCTTGACTTTCACCCCTGCCCCACCCCAGACATCTAGTGTCCCTTTTCATGTTTAGCACTTACCACCGCCTAGCCTGTTATATATATATATATATATATATATATATATATATATATATATTTATTTATTTATTTTTGAGATAGAGAGCACTAGTGGAGCAGGGCCAGAGAGAGAGAGGGTGACAGAGGATATGAAGCAGGCTCTGTGCTGACACCAGGGAGCCCGATGAGGGGCTCGAACTCACCAACCGCGAGATCATGACTTGAGTCCAAGTCGGACGCTCAACCGACTGAGCCACCTAGGTGCCCCTGGCTTGTTATAGTTTTATTTTACTTATGCATCTTGCTTATTTTGTGCCTTCCTCCATGGAATTTTAGTTCCACGAAGACAGGGACTTCTTCATCTTGTCCACTAAGGTGTCCCCAACACCACACACAGTGCCTGGTACAAGGCAGTTGCTCCCAACGTATTTGTTGAATGAGGGAGGGAGGGAATACAGGGTAATGAATGAAAGCAGTCCTCCGTGAACGTGACTCTCGGCCTCCCTGAGGGCTGGGCATCCGAGGGACTGATTTTCTCACAAAGCCAGCAGCGAGTGCAACTGGCAGGGGAGGGGGCTTTTAGGAGGCTGATGGAGGCCACTATGATCTGAGCCCTCGAAATGGGCTTGACACAGCCGACCTCAGAGGCCTGAGGGACACGGAAGTTGTCCTTGGCCTCCATGACTTTCAGCGGGGGGCACCTGAGGCTATTTATAGCATGAGTGGACCGTGTTCCCCGTTCTGAAGGAGCAGAGAGCAAGGGGCATGAGCTGAGTCATGAGCTTGGGTGATGGGCAGCGATGGGGAGGGTCTGGGGCCCCCGGAGTGAGTGGGGGGTGGGCAGAGGGAAGGGAGCAGGACCTGGAATTCCAGAGTGGAGGGTGGCTCTAGAAGGTCAGGCCCCCAGAAAGCGGACTCGGGCTGGAGACTTTGTGCAGGAAGGTTAATGGGACACTCCCGGGATCGCTGCCTCAGAGGGAAGGGCAGCAGTGGGGCTCAGAGGGAGACCTGGCAGGACCTCAGCCACCCTCAGGGCCATGGCTGGGCCTTCAGAGCCCCACACTCAGCACCGAGGGCCACCGGGTGCCCCAGGACGGGGTCTGGCCTGAGGGCAGGGGCAGGGCTCTCCTCGGGGAGGGCAATGCAACCAGCTTCCCAGCTGTTGGGGGATAATCCCTCAGACTTTCAGGGGACTTTGGTGGCCGAGGAAGAGAGGCAGGGGCTGGGGTGAGTGTGGCGAGGTGGGGGCGGAGGGGGAAGGATGTGGAGGTGAAGGAGCATGGCCACATGCACACAAGGTCAGAGCGCCCTCCAAGAGCCAACTGTGTGCGGGAGCCAGACTTCATCGGGGCTGGGTCGCTGAGGGCTGCTCCTTGGGGTCCTATCTTTGGGGGATGGAGAGCCTGCCCCCTTCCTTGGTGACGTCGAGGAGGCCCCCAAGGTGGGAGACACCAGACCCCACCGCCCCATAGTGAAGCCCACAGGGGACTCTGGGCTGAGGGTGAGGGGGTGAATCTATAACCAGAGAGATTTGTCAGAGCCAAGCCGGAGAAACGAAGCCCGGGGTCCCCCAAAGCCTGCACAGCCAACCCGGGGCTGGCGAAAACAGCAATTATGAGCCATGTTATTAAAGGCTGCAGGATTTTAATTAACAATGGAATTACCGGGCCAGGGAAGGGATAATGACGGATTGCTGGAAGGCGGTCAGGGTTGGCTGCGGGCTGGCTGCTGATGTAGGCTCTCTCAGCCCCTGCTCGGCCTGGGAGCTGGTGAGATCGGGGGGGGGGCCCCCATTCCTTCCCCCGGCTTTCTAGTTGCTAATGAGAAGTGTTTGCAGAGAGCTCAGGGCCAGGCTGGCCGGAGCTGGTGATGGTGGCCGTGTGTGTGTTCCTAGGGGGCACCCACCACCCCAGGGCTCCAAGTCCTGGGTGTGGGGAGATGCCCGGACCCGATAGGGGTGTTTGTTGGCAGAGCCAGGCTGGGGAGCCCAGCAGACCCCAGGGACCGCCAGCTACAAGGCCACTGGGAAGGAGGCTGTTCTCTCCACTTGGGTCCGCAGCTAGCCCCCCAGAATCTCCTGGGCCTCTCATAAGGACGGTACCTGGGTCCCATCCACAGGCAGGTTAACGAGGACCCCGAGATTCTCATCACATTCAAGTTTCAAAACCCATGAATTGGAGGCCTTTGGTTTTCAAACTTTAGGTTTGTTTCCTGCCTTAGCAACCCTTGCCCTGTCGGGGCTCCTGAGTGGCTCAGTCAGTTAAGCATCAGACTTCGGCTCAGGTCATGATCTCACGGTTGTGGGTTCGAGCCCCGTGTCGGGTTCTGTGCTGACAACTCAGAGCCTGGAGCCTGCTTCGGATTCTGTGTCTCCCTCTCTCTCTGCCCCTCCTCTGCTCATGCTCTGTCTCTTTCTCTCTCTCTCTCTCTCTCTCTCTCTCATTCTCTCTCTCTCTCTCTCTCTCTCAAAAATAAACATAAAAAAGTAAAAAAAAAAAAAAAGGCAATGTCAACACCCTGTCCAATGTCACCTTATGGAATGTTCTGGGACTCCAGTGAGGAGCAAGAGTCCACACGGGCCAAGCCCTTAGAACTGGGCTTGTTAGTAGTATCTGGTCAGGAAACGCTCCCTGTGACAGAGCAGCTCAGAGCCATTTGACAAAGCACACGCGGCTCCTGCCCAGAGCCTGCCAGGTGTGGGGTGGTAGGTGAGAAGCTCTCAGCTTGGAGGTAACCACTGGCCTTTCACTCTTGCCTCTGGCGCCTCCTCACCACGTGACCTCCAGACACTCTTGCCTCTAGCGTGCTCCTCTGAACCCACTTCCGGAGGGATGACGTGAGATGCCGTGCCCAGTCCCCGTCTACGTCATCTGGGACTTCTCAGCGGCTTTTGACACAACCAAACTCTGTCCTCTAGAATTGCGTTCTCTGCTTGTCCTGTGTGACCCTGCATCCTCCTCGCCTCCACTGGCCACTCTGTAGCAGCGCGGACAGGTTCTCTCTTAGGGCCTCGCTGCCGTCGGGGTGGACAGACATTCTTTCAGCTCCTCCTGGGTCATTGGGGTGACAGATGACTCTCTTATTCTCTGTGGCCAAGGCTTTCCTTTGGACAATCTTTTGAGGTCTGGATCCGATACCCAATTATCTCCTGAGTGAGCTCAGACGTTCCCGCCGTCAGGCAGCCCTCTGCGTTGAACTCATAATCAGTGTGCAATCAAAGTTTGTTAAATGACCAACAAGAGAAGTGGCGCGAGGTCAGACAGTTTCCTGGACATTTACTGGCTACATAAACCTTACCTCTTTTTTAAAAAAGATTTTTAATAATATTTTTTAAACATTTATTTGTTTTTGAAAGGCAGAGGGAGACAGAGCATGAGCAGGGGAGAGGCAGAGAGGAGACACAGAATCCGAAGCAGGCTCCAGGCTCTGAGCTATCAGCACAGAGCCCGATGCGGGGCTCGAACTCACAAATTGTGAGCTCATGACCTGAGCTGAAGTCGGACGCTTCACCGACTGAGCCACCCAGGCGCCCCTGCATAAACTTTAATTCTGTGAGATTAACTGGAAGGTGCCTTGCACTTGTGGGTTCAGTACCAATATAAGGAGCAAGAAGCAGTAACGCCTTCACTATTTGCTGAGCCCTTGGACGTGATCCCATGAGGTCCTCCGAACTGGTATTATTCTATTATATACATGAAGATTCTGAAGCACAGAGACGTCAACCATTTTGCCCAAGCACAGCCGCCCCAGAAATGCACTTACAAAGAACTGGGCAAATAATCATTGAGTCTATCGTATGGCGGAGAATAAAGGAAGATCATATACAGTGGAGCTGCATTATCTGTGGATGCCGGGTTTGTGAATTCACCTGCTCACAAATGTATTTGTAATCCAAATACACCATCGATGCTCCTGGTGCTTTCACTGTTATCCATGGAAATTCACAGAGTGGTGACAGTTTTTGTTTGCCCAGGGCACATGTTCCCTGTGGAGGTCGAACAAGGCCATGTCTTATCTTCTTGTTTCGGCTCTCATCGGGAGGTGCCCAGAGGCTGGAGACAGCAGCGCCCTTCAGCAAAGCGCACACCCTGACCCTGGGACCCATTGCACAGGTCTGAATCCCATGTCTGGCACCTGCTAATGGGGCAGCCCCAGGCGAGCCGCTTAACCCTTCTGGCCTTCATTTCATCTTTTTAAAAATAAAAAAAAAAAATTGGGGGCTCCTGGGTGGCTTAGTTAGTGAAGCATTTGACTCTTGACCTCGGCTCAGGTCATGACTTCAATGGTTCATGAGATGGAGCCCTGCTTGGGATTCTTTCTCTCCCCCTCTCTCTGCCCCTCCTCTGTTCTCTCTCTCTCAAAATAAATAAACATTTAAAAAATAAATAAAGGGGTGCCTGGGTGGCTCACTCGGTTAAGGATCCAACTCTTGATTTTGGCTCCAGTCATGATCTCGTGGTTTATGAGTTCAAGCCCCGCATCGGGCTCTGTGCTGGTAGTGCAGAGCCTGCTTGGGATTCTCTCTCTTTCCCTCTCTCTGCTCCTCCCCTGCTTGCTCTCTCTCTCTCTCTCTCTCTCTCAAAATAAATGAACTTTAAACAAAATGTATTAAAACTTTAAAAATTAAAAAAAACACACAATAAATAAATAAATTTAAATAAATTTAAATAAATAAAAGTAAAGAATAAAAAGTAAAGAAACAGAACCTTCCAAATTGGTCACCAATCACTAAAATATAAATGACCTAAACTCTCTAGTTAAAAGGCAAAGAACAATAAAAGAGAATCCAACAATATACTACTTACAAGGGATATACACGCACAAACATAAGGACATGGAAAGATGGAAAATCAAAGGAGAGAAAAATATGTTCCAGGAAAATGAAAAAAATAAGGAAAGAAAAATTGGACAGCTATATTAATGTCAGAAAAAATTAAAACAGATTGTAATTCCGGCCAAAAGCATGATCAGAGATAAAGAGGGTCAATGGGAAATAAAAAAGAGTTAAATTCAATAGGAAGATAGACAATTCGAATCTTTTATACCTTAACCACACAGCCTAAGATATTTAAAAATTTTTTAATGTTTATTTATTTTTGAGAGAGAGAGAGAGAGAGAGAGAGAGAGAGTGAGTGGGGAAGGAGCAGATTGAGGGGGAGACAAAGAATCTGAAGCAGGCTCCAGGCTCTGAGCTGTTGGCACAGAGCCCGACACGGGGCTCAAACCCGTGAACCGTGAGATCATCACCTGAGCTGAAGTTGGTTGCTTAACCAGCTGAGCCACCCAGGCCCCCCCCCCGTAGCCTCAGATACTTAAAGCAAGAATTGACAGATATAAAAGGAGATATGAAAGTCCAATATTAAAACAGGACAGTTAAACTTATTGCTTACAATCACTTATAAATCAAGTGGATAAAAATAAGAGAGTACTTAGAAGATTTAATAGTACATATCACAAACTTAATCAAGCAGATATACAGAGAACACTGCACCCAACAATGGGAGAATATTTTTTTTTCCAAGGGCACACATACACTTGTGAAACACGACCATATTTGTTCATAAAGCTAGCTTCAACAGCTTTCAAAGGATGTGTATCATAAGACTGTATTTTAGGACCACAGTGAAACTAATGTAGAAATCAATGGCAAATCGGTAACTCGAAAGACAGTATAAATTTGGAAATTTACGCAGAAAAACTTCTCAATCCACAAGGCAATAAAAAAAAATAATCCCTGTTCATGGGGTAGAATACTATTGAGAATAAAAACAAATTAAATACAGCTACACACATCAATGTAAATGAACCTCCAAAGGGTATTTAGCAAAAGAAGAAAGTGATAGAAGAATGTACCCAGGATGTCTCCATTTATCTTAAGGTCAAAGACAAGCAAACCAAACAATGTATCATTTAGGGATACAAACGCGGGTGGTTTAAAAGAGAAAAGCAAGGGAACAATTAACCTGAAATTTGGAACAATGTATCTCACAATAAACATTGTTTTACAAAGAGCCTCCGACCTGGAACTTCCCCTTCGTCTGGCGGGAAAGGTGGCCCCGCTCCCTGGACTAAAGAGCTTCTTTCTGAAAAGATGGAGCAGGACAGGCCCAAAACTTGGCGTAGTTCATTAGTGGGGAAAAAAAAAAATCAGTCCTGTTGAATTTAGTCTTTTTTTCCCCCCAGATGGTATTCATTTCAGGAGACAGCCTGGGTACCATCACTGTCTCTCATTTGCTCAAATTCCTCGCAAATAAAGGCATGTTTCCATCTCGAGCTGCTGTTCTATCAGCTGCTGTTGTAACATCTCCTTTCTTGCCTTGGGCCCTGTTTCGCTCTCCCCGCCCTCCCCCTGCTCCTCCTCCTCCTCCTCCTCCTCCTCCTCCTCCTGCTTCTCCTTCTTTCTCTCCTTCTCTTAGAGCTTTGGCACTGGAGGAGATGCTCATCCCATGCATGAGTCCTGGGTGGATGTGTGGCCTCTGCTTACACACCTCCTTGATGTGTGTAAGTCACTCCTCCAAGCAGACTTATTGGAACCCAAGTCCAACGGCCTTTGGCATCCACTCATTGCCGACGGCCCAAGAACTGGGGTCCCCGACCCCAGCCAGTCCACCGCTCTTCCTTGGATATGCTGCAGAGGTTTGCCAATGGTGGCCCCGCCCTGCCGCCTCCCATGCCGTCTTCTCCGTCTGGGAAAACGTATTTGGTTTCTCCGTTCCTTCCCTACATCACACATCACCGCTGGCCTGTCCAAACAGCAAATCCACCCCTTCCTGTGCGCATACCGGTGGGGGGTGTTGTGAGGGCCGAGCAGAGGTGCGGTAGCTTACAGACTTCTGTCGGGTTTTGGGTGGGTATGGGCATGAGGCAGGACGGACCAGCAGGTGGCCAGGAAGATGAGCTTGGGCAGCGGACCAAGTACAGAGCCAGGCCTCACCTCTCATTCAGGAAAGACATCAGCCCCCCACTCAGGCTTTCTCTCATGCCACCAGCCTGGTGGCCTGTGTGCCTGGTGGGTCACCTATGCCACATTCTGCCGGCGCTTCCTGTCTGTACCACTCAGCCACTTTCTTCTCCAACCGTCACAACCTGACACCATCAACTATATTGATTGATTGATTGATTTATATATATAGGCACCTGGGTGGCTCAGTAGGTTAGGTATTCGACTTTGCCTCAGGTCACGATCTCACGGTTCACGGGTTCAAGACCTGCATCGGGTTCTCTGCTGTCAGCACAGAGCCTGGAACCTGCTTTGGAACCTCTGTCTTCCTCTCTCTCTGCCCCTCCCCTGCTTGTTCTCTCTCTCTCTCTCCCTCTCTCTCTCTCTCTCTCTCTCTCACACACACACACAAATAAACATTACATATATATATATATACAAATTAAATTGTAATCAGATTAATGACCGCACACTGATTAAAACATTACAGAGAGGCTTAGATGAGGAAAAGCAGTAGAGCCCCACCCCCCCAACCCCTGCCCCCAACCCATCCTCTGTTACCCTGGACGTGTAACTACTTCCTCCTCACTTCTTCCTGGAGATGGCCTCCCGATCGCTAAGAACAAGCTCATATTGCTTTTGTCCACCAGCATTTTGAGTTGTAGGCAGTAGAAACCAGCTCTGGGTAATTTAAACAGAGAGCGCACTTATTGGAAGCTTACTGGGAGGTCCATAATATCAATAGGAGACTGGAGATCTGGGGGGGGTGAGGGGTCCCCCGATGCATGCCTCGGCGGTGGCCCGGTGAACACCCCTGCGGGCCCTGGAGGCTGCAGCCTGTGTGTCCAGCATCCCCGACGCTGGACACTGCTCCGTGCTCCCTGCCCCTTCGAGAAGCCAGGGGTGGCCGCCCCCAGCACGGCATCTGTGCAGCATCTCCTTCTCCATCTCGTGGCTTTTCAGTCACAGTCCAGCCGAGTGCATCTGATCGGCTGAGCCATGCCGGCGGCCGAACCTGACCCTGGCTGCGAGGAAGGCTGGGAAAGAGGATTTGGCCTTTCCCCCTGTCTATGGGTGGAGGAAGGAAGGTTCCCCAAACAAAGGAGAGGCGCCTGGATGCCGAGCACCCAATAAGGATGACACGTCTCCTATGCTGGGATTTCTTTATCAGTTGTAGATATCTCGTGACCTCTTGCTCCAAGACCTGAAGATCTAACTTATTTCTCCCCCTTTCAGTCCCATGTCTCCTCCCAGTTAGCTTTCCCCCTATTTATAATTATTAGTTATCTTCAGAATTTTGTTTCCTCAATTATTGACAACCTGCTGCATACAATAAGGCTATGGACCCCTCTCCCATTACGCCGTCTCTCTTCCTCCCTCTCGCCTCCTTACAGCCGCCTGATGTCTGTTTCCACCCTTGTGGTCGAAAATATGTGCATTCTATTTTTTTAATGTTTATTTATTTGTTTTTGAGAGAGAGAGAGAGAGAGAGAGACATTATGCACGAGCAGGGGAGGAGCAGAGACAGTGGGAGACCGAGAATCCCAAGCAGGCTCCACCACAGCACAGAGCCCGAGGCAAGCCTCGATCCCACGAACCATGAGATCATGACCTGAGCTGAAATCAAGAGCCAGACACTTAACTGACTGAGCCACCCAGGCATCCCACAAAAACATTTTAAATTTCCTCCAGTTCTTTTTTTTTTGTTTTCTTACTGAATCCCCCGGGACTGTTCATTGGACTTTTCGTTAAAATGATTCTCTGACCCCTGGATTAGGTCGTCTTCCTGGGAGGCAATTTTTCAGGGCAAATTTTATTGACATATAACACATGTAAAGTTAAAAGCCAGAAACAGTTGGTTTTCCAAACCCTGAAAAGCCCCACATTTCTGGATTCTCTCGATTCCCTTCTCTCTGTGTTTACAAACCAGTTCGATCTTTCCTGAGCTCCTCAATTTCCAGCAGTGTCTTATTAATGTCAGTCCTTCATAGCGCAACACGTCACACTGACTCTTTCTGGCCACCTTACCTAAAGCTACAAGCCCCAATAGCACACGGCGTGCTTTCTGGTGACAGACCCAACCTTTGCAGTATTACCCAAGCCCAGAGTTTCATCCCCGGCGCCCCCAGCCTGATAAGCCTCTTTCCTTATCATCTGCCACCCATTTCCTAAGCCGATGTCATGTTTCTGATTGTCCTCGCAGCTGCACTGCTCCGCTTCCTTCCCGTGCTGGTCAGGGTGGTCACAGTTAGCCGCTGTAACAAGTAAACCCCTGCCGTGGCTTCTTTCCGAGGCTTCCTTCTTTCTGGCTTGTTTCATTCGTGGACAGTCTGGACGCTTCCCCAGCTGTGTCTATGCGGGCATCGGCCCCAAGCTGTCCTTCCCTCCACGTGCCCCACATCCGACCCCTCGTTCACGGGATCACGGAGCTCAGCCCGGGCATCGACCTTCAGCCAGCAGAAAGAGAGAGCACACAGAGAACCGCCCACGGGTGATTGGTATGGCCCGGGCCTTGCAGTGTGCCCGTCACCTGTCACGTGGATGGGCCAGAACGCAGTCACAAGGCTATACCTAACGGCTGGAAAACTTGACCACGTGCCCCAGGAGACAAGGAAGTGGCTTCGGTGAACATCCAGCAATTTCTGCCATGTCCACTGTAGTTCAACACCAGCCTCTCTTCCTGCCTAGGCCGCCTCCCACCGGCTCCTGCCCCGCGATGGAGTGAGCGTGATCTTTTAAAAACGCAAATCTAACCACTCTGGCTCCAGCCTGAAGATCTCTGTGGCTTCTCACCACCTTTGGGACAGAGACTGTTTTTCCCACAAGGATCTGCTCTGTCTCCAGGGCTCGGCTCGTTAGGACGCGCTGGCCACCCAGTCCACCTCTCGGTCACCGGCCATGCCCCTTCCAACAGCACCGAGCCGTGTGCCGACACAGAACGTGCCAGAAGTTTTCATCTCTGCACTGAGAATTCTCTCTCTCCTCCTCTTTTTATTTATTTATTTAGTTATTGTCTGTTTGTTTTTGAGAGAGAGACAGAGCACGAGCAGGGGAGGGGCAGAGAGAGAGGGAGACACAGAATCAGAAGCAGGCTCCAGGCTCTGAGCTGTCAGCACAGAGCCCGACGTGGGGGGCTCGAACCCACGAACCGCGGGATCATGACCTGAGCTAAAGTCAGACGTTTAACTGACTGAGCCCCCCAGGCGCCCCGAGGCGTGCACTTTAGACAGGTGAAGTGTGTGGTATGTGAATTATATCTCAATAAAGCTGTTTCCGGGGGGCAAGAAAAATAGGACACGGGCGGCAGCGGCTGTGCCCGCGGGGCCCCGGGGAAAGGCCTGCTTGCGGAGCAGCGGCTCCCATGGCCTCCATTTCTTGTGCAAGTGGCAGCGCAGAGGAGGAGCTTAGGACCGGAGTCGGCAGCTGGCTGTGTGTGCTGGGGCGAAACTATGCCCTCTCTGAGCCTCATTCCCAGGAGCACTGAGATGTGAGGCAGGAGGCGGCCGCGGTGCCCAGAGGGGCCGGGAAGGCCCGCCGCGGAATCCCGTGTGACGTCTGTCGCCCGGACCCCGGCCTGACAGCGGCGGCGGCAGCACATCCCCACAGCTTCCTGCTCGGAGGGAGGAAGCAACCCCATCAGCCTCTGTCTTTTAACGTCCCAGAGCCCGAGGGTTTTGAAACTGCAGAGAATGACAGCGAATCACTAGCTAAAAGCCCTGGGTTGTTGGCGGGAAGTGGCGCGCTCAGCTGTCACTGGCATCCACAGCAATTTTGCCAGAGTCTTTTTTTAGATGATGTTTTCTTAACAACCTACAGAGAACTTCAGTCTCCTCCCCTCCTAATCCCCTGCTTTGCACAAACATGAAATTAATCTTCTAAATACCCAAGCTGGTTCCAGAGAAAAGTGGGCAGGGAGAGGGGTGGGGGGAGGGCTTGGGGGGAACCCCACCTCCCATCCTCGGAGGCTTCGCTTCTTACGGACTCATGGCCCCAGGAGGGGCAGGTGGCTGAACGGCTACCTGATCTCCTGGACCCCACCCAGCGAGCACCTGTCCGGACCTGCTTGCACATCTCCAGGGATCGGGAGCTCATCACCTCCAAAGGCAGCCGGCTCTCGCTGAAATAGCTCTGCCTACAGCAAAATCCTCCCTCGGAGTAAGTCAGCCTCTATCCCCTTTTGCACCCCTCTTCTGGGCCTAGCCCTGCCCTCTGGGGATTTTAGGACCGTCGTCCTGAGCCTCTTACTGGTTCATCTAACCCTTAATCCAACCTGTGTGCCCCTTCCTGTTGGCCGCAGGTGGGAAAGACCAGCCCTGGGAGCAGCTCAAGCCCACGGACGCTCCTACTAGTCTCATCACGCGTGGAGCACATACCCTTCCCCCACCCCTGCCCAGGCTCCCAGGAGATCTCATGTCAATTAGAAAAAGACACCCCTTCCTCCAGGTAGAAGCAGCTTCACGCCAGGGGCAGGGGTTCAGCCCCCACGGATCCCTTAGCCAAGGGCACTTGAGCAGTGAGCAACATACACAACCATACCGTGGTCTCATGGCCTTGTACCTGCCCCCCTCCCACCCCTCCACCGGATGCCTGGTCTCAGCAAGTGGCTGTGTCTTTCCTCCATGGTGGTTTGTGCTGAGTCAAGTAGCCTGGCAGGCAACTTGCTTCCTGGAATCTCCTCTCCTCTACGAGTCTGAGTTAGAATCAGCCGACAGAGACATTTGTGCTTCGAGGGCCGCCATGGCCAGAGCTGGGAGGGACAAGATGCGGGAGGGCCAGCGGGTGCCGGTCTGTCCTCATTCCTTCTTCTGCACGTCCTCCTCCTGACCCCCGGTCAGTGCTTCCCCCAGACTGCTGGCCCTGCTGACTCACAGTGACCCAGTATTTCCACCGGATGCGGAGCTGTGAGCTCACGGAGCGGAGGCTGCAAAGACAAGGCGGCCTTCCCTAGACTTCTGTCAGTGTCTACACTGGCCCTGGCCTCCTGCTCCAGCAGCTGGACCCGGTTGACTTCCAGTTTCTCCACGAGCTCCGCTGGTACCTCTGCCTCGAGAGGGCTGGCGGGTGACTGTCCCCTGGTCCCCGTACAACTTCCTGACTCGGACCTTTGCTTCCCAGACCCTCCCCGGGGTCATTGAGGCTGATTCCTGCGCTATAAACACACAATGGTTCTGCTTCCCCGATTGAGCCCGAGTGTATGCACCCCATTACCCGCATCAGAGCAAGTGGGGGGCAGCCCGACCGATGCCTGCCTCCCTCCTCTGCTTCTAGACCACCTCCTGTTGGCTCTACCTCATTACTGACCCTCAGATCAGCGCCCTTCCCACTGAGGCTCGCCCCGATCCAGGCATCTCCCTGCTCACCTGCACCATTTCATCACGGACGTCTGGCCTTCTAGTTCTGGCCCAGCTCTGTGTCTGTGGCCAGTGACCGTTTCTTATTTCTCTCTGCCCCGAATCTCTCTGCAGCTCTCGGTCATCCACAGGGACCCCTCCCTCTGTGCCTCGAGTCACCATGTCGGGCAGCCATGAGGGGCTGAGGGGACCCTGGCCTCTGAGGGGGCCTGGGAGCCCGGATGAAGCCACAGTAGAAGCAGATTCCGGACTGTCTGACGTTCGATGTGGGCTCTCATGAGGGCTTTTTTTTTTTTTAATTTTTAAAAATTTTTTTAATGTTTTATTTTTATATTTGAGAGAGAAAGAGAGACAGTGTGAGTGGGGGAGGGTCAGAGAGAGAGGGAGACACAGAATCCGAAGACAGGTCCCAGGCTCTGAACTAGCTGTCAGCACAGAGCTCGAGGCGGGGCTCAAACCCACGAACCGAGCGATCATGACCTGAATCGAAGTCGGTCGCTTAACCGACTGAGCCACCCAGGCGCCCCTCTCGTGCGGGCTTTTATCGGAAGAAACAGGTTTTGTCGTGCACTTGACGATCTCACCATCTCTAATTTATCGCATGACAAATCGGAGAGGATTTAGCATGTATTTAATTAATTTGACGGAAGTAGTTCAACCACCGTAAACCTCGGCTCCTCCAGGGCTCAGGGCGGGTGCCAGCTTGAGGCTACAGTGTGGTCTCTGCAGGGCAGGGAGAGGGGGTTCAGGGGTGAGGCGGGGCCCAGAGCATTGGGGAGGGGGGTGGCAGGAGAGCTGGGCAGAGGCAGGGGGCCTGGGGACAGTGTGGTCACAGACCCTCTGGGAGCCATGGTTCCTCGGGCCCACGAAGGGATGGTGACTGTCCTGCTTCCTGCTCAGGGGACCTCGTGAGGATTTCAGGGACAATGCGTTTTTAAAAAAAGCTGTTTTGCAGCCAGGAAGGTGCTGCTGTTACCTGTGCTCAGTCTGCCCCCGAAATGCTTCCTTTAAGACGAAACTCAGGCCTTACCTCTTCCGGAAAGTATTTTGTACCAGGTAGGGGCTGTGTTTGGCTGTGAGTCACAGAGCCTGTCCCCCACATGCAGCTTAAACAAACCAGGGGTTTAGCATGTAACGAACAGGAGGTTCAAGGCTGGTGCTGGAACTCCATGATGTTCTCACTGTCCCTGGTCCCCCTTTTCCTCTCTCTTCACCATCTCCCTTGCGTGCCTTCCATTCACCAGAGCCCCCTCCTGGCCTTGAGACAGATGCTACCGCTCTGCTCATCACATCTCCATCCTTGGTGGCACAAAGGAGGGAGCGGGAAGTGCAAGTTGAATCCGTGCCTCCCTCCGAAGGTGGTGGGTTCCTAGAAACAACACTCAATGCCTTTCACGTGTCTTGGGCAAGAATTTAGTGACGTGATTACCCCCGTCTTCAAGGGAGACAGAAATGTAGCACCTTGACTAGCACAGGGTCAGGGTTCTGTAGGAAGGAAGGAGAGGGGAAGGGGCATTGGGTGGGCAACCAGCAGTGCCCAGCCCACCCTCTCTAAGCCCAGGCTGGTGCAGGGCCCCCGGGCCGGCCTCGCTCCCAGCCCCTGGGAGGGGCGGCTTCCTGAGGCAGGAGGGGTGCTGGAGTTTTCTAGAGTCCTCCGCTCTGAGGGCAACACCTGGTCCCCACAGGAGTGGCAGGTGACTGCGCGGGTGGGTGATGAGCCGCCCGCTTCCTGGTTCCGGTCAGAGAAGGACTGAGAGGCCGGGGGTGCGGGGCCTACCAGTACGGCCGCAGAACTAGGCTGCCTGGGTTTGAATCCCAGCCCCGCCATCACCCAGCTGCGGGACTTCGGTGTCCCCGAGGCTCTGGTCCTGGGGGCGGGGAGTCTGAGGAGGAAGAGGCCTCCAGCGAAGGGAAGAGAGAGAGCCTCTGTGACACGCTCGGGGGACTCCCCTGGGGAGGCCATTCCCCGAGCCCACCCTGCAGGCCGTGGCCACCAACTCAGTAAACCCCATTCTGGGAAACCCCTCGGTCCGGGGGAGCTGGGGTGGCCGCTCGCCCTCCCACACGCTTCCTTCTTCGGGCTTTTCTGCAGCTCAGTTTACCTGGAGCCGAAATGCCCGCGAGGAAATGGAAGGGAGAGAACCCAAATCCTGGAGAAACCTTCTAGGCCCAGGCGGGGGGCGCGGGGGGGGGGGTGAGGGTGGGGGGCTGACCCCACGTGAGACCACGCTTCCCTCCCCCAGGATTCTTTTTGCCCCAACCAGCTTTATTGGCATCTACCTGACCCATAATAATAAGGGGTTTCTAGTAACCACAGACCCGATCTCTTTTTCTATGGATTTGGTTTTTTATTTTTAAATTCCACGTGTCACAGAGATCATACGGTATTTGTCTTTCTCCGTCTGACTTCTTTCCCTCGGCACGACGCCCTCAAGGTCCAGCCACGGTGTCACGGATGGCAGGATTTTCTTTGTTTTTTTTTTAATTGCTGAATGCGATTCCTTTGGATATGTATTTATATCCACCACATTTAACTCACTCATCGGTGGACGCCGAGGTTTATTGCTGCTGTAATTAATGCTGCTATGAATGTATGGGGGCAGATACCTCTTCTTTTTAATGTTTATTTTTGAGAGAGAGAGAGAGAGAGAGTGCACGCACGTGCCAGCAGGGGAGGGCAGAGGCGGGAGACAGAGGATCCGAAGCAGGCTCCGAGCTGACCGCGCAGAGCCTGATGTGGGGCTTGAGCTCACAAACCGTGAGATCATGACCTGAACCAAAATCGAGAGTCAGACGCTCAACCGATGGAGCCACCCAGGCGTCCCTCAAAGAGACAATTTTATTTCCTCCTTTTTGGTTCTGATGGCTTTTATTTCTTTTTCTTGCCGGTCTGCTCTGGCTGGGGTTTCCAGTGCTGTGTTAAGTAGGAGGGGTGAGAGTGAGCATCTTTGTCTTGTTCCTGCTCTTAGAAGAAGGGCTTTCAGCTTTTCACCGCTGAGTATGACGTGGAGGTACTGAACTTGGACGAATTCCTTAGCTTTTCTGAGCCTCGGTTGCCTCATCTGCGAAATGGGGAAAGTAACCCCTACCCAGGCTTTTGTTCTTAGTGAAAATATATGCGACTCCTGGACCCTCAGTTCAGGGTGGCTATCTGATTGTGTCAGGATAGGCCACTGCGATCACGGAGGGCTTCCTGCAGGAGTGTCTGGGTGTATGTTGAGGGTGAGCCTGGGTGGCTCAGTCGGTTGAGCATCTACCTCTTGATTTCAGCTCAGATCATGAACTCAACAGGGAATGAGATCGAGCTCCGAGTTGGGCTCCACGTTGACAGCACAGAGCCTGCTTGGGCTACTCTTTCTCTGTCTGTCTCTCTGTCTCTCTCTGTCTCTGTCTCTCCCCCCACCCCTTGCATTCTCTCTAAAAACAAAGCCAAAAACGTGTGTGTTGTTAAGTTGCTAAATCTACGGTTCGTTTTATGCAATAGAAACGACTTCAGGAGGCGTCGAAGAAAGAGCTGGTCTCTCGCCAACACGGCGCCCCCATTCCTGAGGGTCCGGTTCCTTACCTGTAAGATGGGGGCGGCTAGAGCTCCCAGCGGTAGCTGAGATCTGAGATCCACTGGGCACGGCGACTGGCATATAATAGGTGTCAGGTGCGGCAGGTGGCTTCCCGCGTGAGATGTTGACTACTGCCCTCTCCGAGCGCCACGCGAGTTCGGGAAACGGGGCTGTGCCTCTACATTTGACTCCAGCGGTTTAAGACTGTTTTCAGACTCGCTTCCACGGCTGGGGACGCTGTAGTTCACAAGGAACTTTCCCCCTGGGCGGGGAAGCAGGAACTACCCAGCAGCGAGTGGCGACCGGGCCACCGGGTGACCGGGGCCGGTGGGGAACGGAGCCGAGGCCCTTCTCGGATCCGCTTTGGGCGGCAGGTCCCGGCTCTGGGCTGCGAGGGGCCCTTGAGAGACACGCAGCCTCTACCGGGGGCGCGCGAATGGAAGGCAGACAACGGGCAGCAGGGGAGGTCGCAGATGGTCCCCAGCTCGCTGGCCTGGAAGGTTGGACGGATGCTTCTCAGCTCGGGGCTACGGCCAGTGCGGGCTTGCGGAGCAAGAGCCTGGCTTCCCCGATCTGGCTCGGAGGGCCTGCAGGGGAGAAGCTGGGGACCTCCCCCTACCCTGGAGGCGGGGGGTCCACAAGATGCGGCTGCCCTTTGAGGGATAGATCCCGGGGAGTCTTCCGAGGACCTCCTTTACCAGCCTCCAAGCTGCGGGCAGGACAGATTCTGGGGACCTTGGGGACGGGCAGTGCAAGGCAGCGGCCACTCGCTCAGAGCCTGGAGCGGCTCCTTTGTGCGCTGGGTGAGCTGGGGAAGGCACTTAGCCTCCTTCGTAAATGGGGACCCGAACTTTCTGGGGCTGGGGTGCAGGTTCGATGGGCCAGCCCGGGGAGAGCACTGGACACAGTCCCTGGTCCGTCGTCAGCACCAGTGAGGCACGGGTGCTCCCAAGGTTGCCCTGGGCCGGCGGGCACGCTCGTCCATCTCTTGCCCACTGCTAGGGTCCAAGCACGCAGCATCGCGCGGGAGGTGCTCGATAGATATTTGTGACATTAATGAAACGGGAGCCGCAGGGCCAGCCTCCCCCGTCTGTCTGTCGCTTCACAGAGGTTACATTCCGCAAGGATGTGGGGGTGACCCTCAGTGATGGAGAGGCCCCAGCAACCGGCCTTGTGCGGTCATTCCTGTACACCTGCTGGGCAGGGAGGAGGGCTGCAGGGAGGAGGGCTGCAGGGTGGGGACCCTGCTGCTGCATCTCCGCTGACTCCTCCCCTGCGGGGTTCAGGAGGGGGGGAGGGTTCTTGCCCTGCGCAACCCCGTGCTCTGACTCACACTGGCTCCCGCGCCCACCCAGCCTGCCTTTCCCGGCCCTCGATGGGTCCTCCGCCCGGGCAGCGCCTGGCCCCCACTGTTTACTCTTGGCACATGGGACCTTCCTGTTTCTAAGAAAATGGCTTTAATTGGTAATTATCTTGTGTTTTTATATAGCGTCTTTCATCCAGGTGCCCACAGCACCCAGCTTGTTAAACCGAACCCTTAGAAGGCGCCGAGACTTCAAACAGTGTCCCCAGTACTTCGGGGCGCCTCGCAGGCTCCCCACAGCGTGAGCGCCCCGAGGTCCATGTAAGGTGGGCAGGATCATGACCTCGGGAGGGTTCACTGCTAATCCCAGTGTGCCCAGCCCTGCACAGGGCCCCGAGGCGGGGCAGGGAGAGAGGAAAGGCCCTTCTCTGCCTTTGTCTCTGAGAGTTCAGGCTTGCATGCACCCCCCCTGCCCCGGCCCGATCCTCCAGGGCTAGAGCCCCCGCCACAACCTTCTGATATTAACTGAGCACTTACTATCCACCTGTGGGAGTAACGGGGGAACTCACTACCCTCTATCCCTTCCTACGTGGAATGGAAACCTGACGTTCACCCCCCCCACCGCCCCAACCCAGCCCAGGCTCACCTGATTCCTGCAGGTGTTTCTCCTACAGGGCGTAGTTAGCTGAGAGAGAGAGAGAGAGAGAGCGTGTGCGAGAGAGAGCCTGAGATTTATTTTAAGGAATAGGCCTAAGCTCTCATGGGTGTCATAAGCCCCGAGCCTGCAGGGTGGGCCAGCAGCTGGAGACCCAAGGAAAAGTTAGTCCAATTCCAAAGGCAGTCTGTTGGCAGAATTCCTTTTTGCTGAGGGGAGGTAAGTTTTTGTTCCATTATGGCCATCAACTGATTGGACGAGGCCCACCCACATCCTGGAGGGCATCCTCTTTCCTTAGAGCCCACTGATTTTATCTCAGCCAAGCACACACTCACAGAAACATCCAGAGTAACATTTCAGCCAAGTATCTGGGCACCGTGGCCTAGGCAAGACGACACATGAAATTAAATGTTTCCCCAGGCAGGTGGACGGTGAGGTGGGACATGCAGGCCAGAGATACCGCCCTCCCTGGAGGCTGGGGCCACTGGACGGCAGGACGGTGTGGAGGGAGAAAGCATGAAGCACATGAAGCCCTGTGCAGCTCATCATGGGTAGGAAGGTGTCCTCCTTAAGGGGAAGGGCCCTCCCCCAACCCTCTCTCTCCCCGTTTCCCGCGCCCCTTGAATCCTGTCTGGTGCATCCTGGGCCTGCCTGTTCTGGAGAAAGAATTTCCCACCTTCTGGCTCTAGACCCGACATGGCACAAACGATGGCTTTGGGGTTCTTTAACTCTCCCACTGGCCTGTCCGGGTCCCCCCGCCCCTGGCCCCCACCCCCTGAAATAGACAGTGTAGAGAAATCAGGGCATTTGTTTTCTGAATTGAACTTCAATACAAAGTCCTTCCTTCTGGGGCACCTGGGAGGCTCAGTCGGTTGAGCGTCCAACTTTGGCTCAGGTCATGATCTCACAGTTCGTGGTTCAAGCCCGGGTCGGGCTCTGTGCTGACAGCTTGGAGCCTGGAGCCTGCTTTGGATTCTGTGTCTCCCTCTCTCTCTGCCCCTCCCCTGCTTGTGCTGTTACTCTCTCTGTCTCTAAGTAAACATTAAAAAAAAAAAAAAAGACTGTCCAAGGAAGCATGGTTCATGACAGCAAAAGGATGATCGTGGCCCATGGTCACATGATTGACAAGAAACACACAGAGCTTCCTATGACAACATAGATGAACCTTGGTGTAACGGTTAGCTATCGACACAATAATGCTGTGTAACAAATCATTCCAAGTGATTTGAATGGTGGAAGTGACAGTCCTTCACTCTCATGGATCTTCAACTTGCCTGGGGCTTGCTGATCTCGGCTGACCTAGACTGAGCTCGGCCGGCAGCCCCGCCTCAGCCGAAGGTCTGTGGGTTGATGAGCGCTGCTCTACTCAAAGATGTCAAGGCCCTACTTGAATTTTTAGACGCTACATCATGACATGGCCAAGCACAGTGTCTCAGGACAAGGAAATATCTGCCCATGGTAAGGCCACGGCGGGGGTGCAGAGCTGGGAGGTGAGAAAGACTGGAGCCAATCATTCAACTTCCTGTACTTAGGAATATAATGTGGAGGGAAAAAGCCATCCCAGAAGGCTTTTTGCTGCACTTTTGCATTAAAGTTCACAAATAAGAGCGGCGCCTACGTGGCTCAGTCCGTTGAGGGTCTGACTCTTGATTTTGGCTCAGGTCACGATCCCAGGGTCGTGGGATTGAGCCCTGTGTCAGGCTCTGCTCTGAGTGGGCGGCTGGCTTAAGATTCTCTCTCTCTCTCTCTCTCTCTCTCTCTCTCCCTGCCCCTCTCCCCTGCTCATACTTTCTCTCTCTAAAAAAAAAAAAAAAATGGCACACCTGGGTGGCTCAGTCTGTTGAGCATCCGACTTTGGCTCAGGTCATGATCTCATAGTCCGTGGGTTCGAGCCCCACATTGGGCTCTGTGCTGACAGCTCAGAGCCTGGAGCCTGATTTGGAATCTGCGTCTCCCTCTCCCTCTGCCCCTTCCCTGCTCTCACCGTCTCTCTCTCTCAAAAATAAACATTAAAAAAATTTTTAATTAAAAAAATAAAATAAATAAAAAATATTAAATTAAATAAGCAAAGCAAAGTACTGGGCTGGCTCAGTTGGTAGAGAGTACAACTCTTGATCTCAAGATCCCACATTGGGTGTGGGGCCTACTTAAAAAAATAAAATATAAACATAAATAAAAATAAGCAAAACTAAACAATATGTCATGTAAACACACACGAATACGCAATAAAACAAAAAGAAGCAAAGAATGACAAACACGAAATTCTGGATGGTTATTGCGACGTGGATGGGATCTCTGCGTTATTCGTGATGATCTAGTGACTGGGTCAGATGGTGGGTTCACGGGTGTTCATGTGTCAACCGATCAATCAGTCCGTTAAATGGAGAAAGAGAAAAGGCCAAGCGTGAGCTGGAGAGGAGGGTGGCCTATGAGCAGAGATCGTGATCAACTGAGGTCTGGGAAGTTCTGCTAAGACCATCTGCTGGCTCACGGCCCCAGCCGGACCCAGACAAGGTGAGTCTGCGTCCTCACCATCCCCTAAGTTCCAGCAATCTCTCTCCCAGTGCATCTGCTTCTCCCTCAAAGTAGGCCGGGACTGTACTCAGAGCTCTAGGATAGCACCAACCCAGAAGAAAGCGGAGAAGGGAGTCTTTCCTCTACTTCACAGAGAACATCATCCTTCTGGGGTAGCAGTCTCACAGGAGAGATCAGTTGGGTGTCTGGGCCTGTGCCCAGGTTGAGAGAAGGAGTTGAGCGCATATGCCTTGGAGGAGGGTTGCCATGTGCAGCCATTCAGGTTGTGCACTGCTCAACTGTAGAGGCCACCATTTCCATTGTAGTCTAGATGCTAGGTGGTTGTAGCATATGTGAGCATCCTCCTGGAGCTGTGTCCTGGAGC
>CM053564.1:30232081-30319879 GCA_028646485.1 Cryptoprocta ferox
GGAGCTGGTGTCCCGGAGCTGGTGTCCCGGAGCTGGTGTCCCGGAGCTGTGTCCTGGAGCTTGTGTCCCGGAGCTGGTGTCCCGGAGCTGGTGTCCCGGAGCTGGTGTCCCGGAGCTGTGTCCTGGAGCTGGTGTTCCAGAGCTGGTGTCCTGGAGCTGTGTCCCGGAGCTGTGTCCCGGAGCTGGTGTCCCGGAGCTGGTGTCCCGGAGCTGGTGTCCTCAGTACCTGGGTCTGGATTAAAGACCGAAACATGAGAATCACTGTGGGCCGTGTCCAAGGAGCCCTGGTCTCCTGCAGCAGAGGCAACATTCAGAATCAGGGGACACCTGGGTTCTACCGAGAGGGATTGGCCCGATGGAGGCATGGAGTCAGACAGAGGCCAAGAGGGGAAGTCAGGGCTCAGGCAAAGACAGGAGAGAGACGAAGGGCCGAAGCCTGAAGCAAGGTCCCGACGAGCCCCTCAGCCTCCTCTTCTGCTACCCCTCCCTGAAGCCGGAGCTCTGCACGAGCGGGACACCCAATCCCTTGAAAGTGGCGGGAAGAGGGGCGCCTGGGGGGCTCAGTCGGTTAAGCGTCCAACTTCGGCTCAGGTCACGATCTCACAGTTTGTGGGTTTGAGTCCCGCGTCGAGCTCTGTGCTGACGGCTCAGAGCCTGGAGCCTGCTTCCGATTCTGTCTCCTTCTCTCTCTGCCCCTCCCCAACTCGCACTCCGTCTCTCTCTCAAAAATAAATAAACATAATAAAAAACAAATTAAAAAAAAGAAAGTGGCAGGGAGAGACAGGCAGAGCATAAGGCATAAAGACCCCGGCTCCTTGCTGGACTGGGGGCCCCACCGAGGGGAGCCAGGCAGCCCCCATTCCCTGAGGCTTCACCCCAGCCAGGCTGAGTGTTGCGGGTGGTGAGGCAGGGGCAGGCCCTGGGTCTTTCTGGGAAATTTACTTGGGGTGCCCGCTTTCAGGGGCCCCCGCGGGGCGGAGGGCTCCATCCTACCCAGGAGCCACGTGAACTGACCTGCCAGGGATCAAGGGGTGAGGCAGGGTCTCCTCAGCGGAACTCGGGGTCTGGAGGGTTTGCAGCCCCCAGGACATCTCGCCCTTCGTCCAGGCGCCCCCGCCCGTGAGCAGAGAGGCCCCTGAGTGAGGCCGGGCCCTGCCGCCCTTCCCCACGCCAAGGCTGTGCCAGGGCGAAGGCAGCCCTGTCCCCACTCCACTCCCCTCGGTGCCCCCCTAGGGAGAGACGCTGGCTCCGCCTGCACATTACTTCATGTAATCTGTCCGACTTCAGCGCGCACCTTTGTTAGAGCCTGTTAAGAGTTGTGTAGCCAGAGCTCCTGCCTCCTCCTGCCCCCTTGCTCCTCTGCCGGGGGGCGGCTGCACCCGGTTCTCGCTGCCCCGAACCCACCCACGCCCCATTCAATCTAAGCTGCTGGCGCTCCTGGATCTTACCAGAAGGGATCAGTGAACAGTTTCCTCACAAGTGGGACAAGTCCGACGCTGAACGGATTCTTGAGCAGAGGTGGGTGCGGGGCCCGGCCTAAGTGGGTGAGCCAGTGTTTGTGGAAGGTTCTCACACCACACGGAGGCCGCAGACGTCGACGACAGACGTCCGCTGTGCGCTGGTTCCCGTGCTTGGGGCCAGGGTGCGCGCCCATTCTGGGGTGAGGCAGACTGAGCGATCCTTGGGAATTCTCCGCTGAGGCCCAGGAGTCTTGGGCCATGTGGTCTTGAACCTGGGCGGGGCTTGGGGAGCGGGGGCGGGACCTTGTCACGGACAGCCACGCCCCTGCTAATGACCAGACGCAGTGGGTAGGCGCCCATCACGTTCCAGGCACAATGCTTTAACCCTCCTGACAGAAGGGAACGAGACTCCCTCTGTGTGACGGGTGAAGACACGGTGACCTTGGGGTGACCTTGAGGTCACAGAGCGCAGATGCCGCCTGGCAGGCCTTGCCGCCGGGTCTATGTGTTTCAGTCTGCGGCTGGACTGCCGGCCCTCCCACAGATCAGCCCATAAGCCTGGGCACCAGGGAGGGATGTCTTCGAGGGAGGCCTCTGCTCTCCACTGTCCCCTCCGCTGTCCCCTCCACTGCCCCCTCCACTGTGGGGGCCCCCGGCCCATGGGGGTCCCGGCTCTGCGATCTCCCTCTGAGGTCCGCCTGGAGCCATGGCTGGCCCGCTAGGGAAGGAGGCCCCATTTGCAGGTTCATTTCTGGGGGGAGGGGAGGCCGGGGGGGGGGGTCTTTAAGAAGCGGCCCCCCTCCGCCCACCACCCCGCCCGCCCGCCAGCTTCTGATCCGCCCTCCCGGAGCCAGGGTGGGGTGAAGTTGCCGGATGCTGGACAACCTGGCTAATTGCTGAGCTAGGGTAGCCGGGTGTGGCCCCACATAATTACAGTTTGCTGCGCTGCCGCTGGCCCGGCTCACGGGAGGGTGTGAGGAGGCTCCAAGCAGCAGAAAGCACATATTAGTGCGGCAAATTGGGCCTGTTCGGCCGCCTCGGGGCCCTTGGGAGGCCCGAGCCCGAGCGCTCGCCCGAGCCGCCATCTGCTGCAACGAGGTTCCGCATCTCAAGGGAGGGCTCCTTCACATCTCCTGTGCTCCCAGGTAGCCCCTGGGGGGTGAGGTGTAAGTCTCAGAGGCACCTTGACCCAGCCCTTCCCGACTCCAGGCCTCGGTTTCCTGAGCTGCCCAGTGGGCTAAGGGCTGCCTGCCTGTCGTGAGCCCGAGGGCCTGGCCCCACCTCTCTGCTCTGGCCGCTTTCTAACTCAGGCCTTCGGGCTGTGGAGAGAGAGTGCGTACGGACCGCACGGCCCCCGGGGCGCTCCCGGGCCTTCCTGGGCTCCCGTACTGTCTGTGGGACAGAGGCCCTCCGGACTGGATCTCAAGTCTGGGTCCCCTACCCACCAGGTCTGTGACCTCAGGCCACTTCCTGAGCTCCCCTGAGCCCAGGCTGGGTGGGACTGGCAGGTGTAAAAGGCACCTGCCAGTTCCTTGGGGCATCCCATCAGGAGGCAGGGTCTACACCAGACTGCGCCAGTGTAAAAGCAGTAGTTTGGGGTGATTCTTTACAGAGCAGTAGCTAATAACCCAAACCGTGGGATTTAAATGGGGTGGCAGAGGGAAGGTTCTTCCCAAGGGGCCAAGCTCGGAGAAGGGTGGTGAGCCTGGACAGCGGACAGGCCTGGGCCCAGCTGATGAACTAACAAAGCTGCCACAGGGATCCTCCCCACCAGAGCTGCTTCTCTCCAGCTGAGAGCCCCTCGCCCCTCAGCCACAATCATGTGACTACATGCTGCCCTCCTCCAAACACCACCCCCCCTGAAGCACGGTACCAAGATCAAGCACAAGTCTTCTGTTGTGTATGTAGATCAGTGGAATGTAGCGCCGTCACTTCCCTGGATCGAGGACTTAGACCTCTATTAATGCAGCCCAAGGATATTTTCACTTTTATAAAAACATGTCTGAGTTGAGCTCACTATGAACTACAGTCTCTAGGTTGCTCCTGTGCTGCTGAGTCCCCGCAAACAACTCAGCCACAGGCACCTGCCTTGTGGCGACTGTGGCCGGGAAGACGTGTCACCATCATTCTCTGGGCAGGTGATGCTGCACTGAGAGCCCCGCGCTTCCACTGCTGGACCCCTGAATGGTCTTGGCTGTGACCCGGTCACCAGGCCAGCCCTGTCCACATCCGAAGACACTGGGGTCTGAGAAAGGAGATGGGACCATGTGGGAGGTCAGGAGGTCCGGATTCGGATACTCGCTTCTCACCGTCCCCCACCTCCCTATCACCTCCTCAGTAATGAAATCAGAGATTGGGCAGAGGGGCAGTTCTCCACCCTGCCACAACCCCCCACCCCCGCCCCTCCACCTCTGAGACTCCGAATTCAGCTCTAGGAGGCAGGGCCGCCACACCAGGAAAGGGCACGCTCCTTGGGGACGATCGTCCCCACTCAGAAACCAGGATGTCAGTCTGGCACTGAGCCAGGGACATCCACCACGTGCTGCTGGCTCAGTAGCCTGGAGCTCGAAACGGGTCTGGACTCGCTTCCGGGGGCCCCACCGCGGGCCCTCTCTGGCCTGTCCGAGGCAGCGTGACCCCTGGGCTCCCCCATCCCTCCTGCCGAGGGACCAGGGCCAGCGAGTGGGTCAGGCCAGAGCCGCCCACCACCCTGCAGTTCACATTTCAGGCGGAACCCAGACTCGGAGCCCGCGAGCTGTTTTCTCCCTCTTTCCCCAAAGGAAATTGCCTTTTGCGCCGTCAACTCCCTAATTGCCAGATGGGACGACTGAGATTCGGAAGACAATTAGGGGGAGGTCTGTCTTTTCCCAAACTCCCTGGTGTCCCCTCCGCCCCTGTCTGGAGCCTTCCTCTAATTTGTAGCCACTTAGGAAAGACAAGGAAAGCTTTAAAGCTGAGAAGAATGTCTCCCGGAACGCCTCCTGCCTGTTTTACAGCTGCGGCGGAGCAGGCTGGCAAACGCACGCCCTCTGCGGAAGCACGAATGGTGCGTCCTGTTCAAGGGGCCTGTGGCGACAGCATCCTGCTGTAAAAATAGCTGTGGGTTTGCTGGTTGGAGACGGGAGGAAGGGGCGGGATTCTCTGCCCCGCGGGCCAGGAGTCACCCTAAACCAGAAGAGGGAGCCTCCACGCCGGGTCTGGGAAGTCTCCGCCTGGTCCTGTTGGGTCACCTCTGGATGCTTCGGCCGCCACCTCTGAGCAGCCCTGGGCCCTCTGCTCCCCTCTCCTGCCTGACCCTGGTCCTCTGCATTATACGCCTTCATACCTGGGTGCCTCTGTGTGTGTTCTGGGATGTTCTACGCATCCACCTGCTCTTCTCGCAGAGAAGTGAGAACGCCCACGGTTTCCTCGTCCTTCAAGGCCCAGTTTGACGGACGCCAGGCCGTGAGGCCTCCTCTGAACGGGTGATGGCACTCTGTCGGGGCCCCTCCGCTCTTGGAGCCACACCTGTTTTGTTTTGTTTTTCACCTCTGTGTCTGCCACGCTCAGCATTCACTAAGTGCTCCATAAATATTTGATGGGTGAATGAGTAGACTCAGCGTACCTCGTCTGACTGTCACTAAAATAATTCAAACCCAGGGATCGCGAAGGGTGCGGTTTTAGTCCCCGCAGAGCACCAGGGTAGGGCCACGGTCGATCATCCACGATGGGTTGCCAATTTGAGTTGCCTTTGCTTGGGGGAGTGGTGAGTTCCCCATCACAGATGGCGTGCAAGCGAGGACCACTTGAGAGAGTCTGCGAGGAGCACTCAGCGCCTCACAGGGCTAGATGCGCTAGACTCAGCGGGCCGGTGGCGCCCCACATGGAGGGTTATGTTAAGAACAGCCCTGGAGAAGAGCACTAGGTGCTACATGGAAACCAACCTGACAATAAACTATTAAGTTAAAAAAAAATAAATAAAAAAAATAAAAAAAGAACAGCCCTGGAGCCTCAGCGTCTGAGCCCCCCCCGCCGTGCTCTTAGAGGCCAGGCAGCTGGGGGCCAAGGAGCAATGATGGCGAGGCCCCAAGGCCAAGGGGAAGGCAGGAGTCGCTGATCTGTGGAGTGGAGGGCCGAGAGAAGCAGTGATTCTAGCGGGAGAAGGGTGGGGAGGGCAACCAGGGAAGGCTTCTGGGAGGAGGTGAGAGGTGATGGAAAGTGGGAGGATGGAGGTGTGGCTGGGGAGGGAACATGTTTCACCGTCAAAGGCTTGGAGGAAGGCGACTTCGCAAAGCATCGGGAAAATGGTGAAGGCAGGTGGTGGCTGGCCGGGATGGGGACCCGGGGAGGCAGAGGGCAGCCCGCCAACCACAAAGAGTTGGAGGGGAGAGTTAGTGGTGAGGAGTGACAAGGCGAGGTCACCTGGCCCACTTCGTGGCGTGAGTGACAGCTGTCTCCCTGCAGGGGGAAGGCCAAGTCCGAAGGCAGTCGGTGTCTTTCAGGCTCCCTTCCAGGTTTGGCGGCCCCCGGGACCGTGAGCTGGGTTCTGGGAAACGGGGTGCTGTTCACAAGGGGCTAAGTACTCCTCTGACTTCCCCGGATCAACCTGGGATTCCAGTTCTGTGGCTGCTCACTGCCGGGAGTCCCCTGCCTGGTCAGCGGTCTCTCGGACCCCGCAGAACGGGCCATCAGCCCGTGGTCAGCTGGGCCAAACAATGGGACCCTGCAACGGCAGTGACGCGCCCCAGCCCCACCCGGCCGACGAGGCTGTGAGTTCTGTCGGTGCGGGGATGTGCCTTCCAAACCGCGCCCTGGGTTCCGGGGGCCACCTCCTTGTCACGGCCCCGTGGCGGCTTCTAGGGGGCCAGATTGCTGGCTCCGTTTCTCCCCAGGGGAAACTGAGGGTCGAGGAGTTGCTGAGGGGATTACCCAAAGACAGGGTGGAGCTCACAGCCCCCCCTGCTCAGGGCGCTGTATGCCCACCCCCCTCGCCACCCCCCTGCCCGCCCCAGGGACCAATGTCCCCCAACCACCTCTCCGGCGAGTTTTCACAGGCTCCCCCCGACTTCTGATCCGCTCTCCCTGCCTCTGTAACGTGCAGAAGGAGGCCAGGGAAGGAAGGCGTCAGACCCGGTTTGCTAAGCCCTGGTGACCTGCCTTGTGACTTAGCCGCATGTCACTGCGATTCCGTCTGGCATTTCCCTCCTCCCGGCGGGCTGGGTGGGTGGCTCTCCGCTCGCTCACGACTGTCCGGAGCCCCTCCTGGGTGGTGATCCCCAGAGGCAGGAGCTCAGGGACATCAAGCCTTTGTGTGAGGGGGCCTCCGGCCAGCAGGAAGCAGGTGATCTAGAGCCCTGGCAAGTGTCTCCCGCTCAGCAAGCCAGAGCCAGGAAGCCCCAGGCGCCAGGCTCATGGACCCGCCAGGGAAAGGGGGCTCCCTGGAGTGGGTGCGGACCGTGGCCACCTGCCCTTCCACATGCCCCAGAAAGGGGCAGGCGCCTCGCCACACTCACACCGCCCACCTCCTGCAGCAGTCACATCGGGACGGAGACCTTGAACCCCGGGCTCTTCACCCGCGTCTGCTGAACACCTGAGGAGCGTGTGGCTGGTCCCTGCCAGGGGACAGCAGGGCAGTCCTGGCCCCGGCTCAGGGCGGAGGATTCCCTCCCGGGTCTCAGGGAGGTCAGGAAGGGGAGCAGTGGGATGCGCAGAACCTTCCAGAAGCATCCTTCTGGAACCACTAGAAAGAGACTCATCCTGGCACCACCGCTTAGCAGCCTTGGATGAGTGACTCCAGCCTGTGTGAGCCTCAGTTTCCTCACCCGGAAAATGGGGTGAGGACTCACTGTGAGAGCACATGGCTTGGAACATGGCCTGCCCTTCTGTGTTTTATAAGTGGTAGCGACTCTTCTCATTGTAATCGTCACACCCCCTCCCCCAGGGCAGGGATCAGCCGTCCTGGGGCCGGAGGTGCAGAGAGCAGCTCCGGGGACAGTTAAGCTGGGCGGTGCTGGGAGGCGGGGGGCCTCACCGCCTGAGCCCAGCACTGCCGGCCCCGGCGGCCGATCAGACGTGGCGGGTCCCACGCGGGAGCCAGCTTGGCTGGGCGGGGGCGGGGGGGCGGGGCGCTGGGCTGTGCCGGACGGACACATGGGGCCTGCCAGGGACAGGTGCAGACTCAGCCTGGTCCGTCTCCTGGACAATCCTCGGGCTGGGTCAGGCCTGGTAGAGGTGGCCACGTCCAGGGGTGTGTGTGGCCAGAGATCTGGCCAAAATCAAATCCCAAAATCAAATGGGATCTGATTTTCCAGTTCTTCCCCGTCGGGGTCATCTCCACTTTTCTTTTCTCTTTGCTTTTTTCAGTTTTCAACGGACCGAGGGCTGGAGCGGGTAATGGGGGCACTGGTAACCACAAGGTGTTCTTGGTTGAGGGATCCCGTGGGTCAGGCTGAGGCAGAAACCCTCTCCCCAGGCTGGCTGGGGGTGACCCGTGCTTGTCTGCCACTTTTCACAGGGGCTTGGTGACCCACCGTCACCACAGCTCAAGGCGTCACGCCATGTTGCAGCCTGAGTTTCCCCAGCTGGTGCGGGTGGCCCTGCTTTGGAAGCTCTCCTGACCTCAGATGGCCCAAGGCCAAGTCCTCCCAGCTGATTCCAGGCCTCGGCATGCTGCGTGTCCTCGGCCGGGTGCCCCTTCCTGGGCCTTTGTCCCTTGGGTGCCGAGATCTGGCTGGCGGTCCTGCGGTTTGGCCCGCCCACTCTGAATGGCCCCAGACAGGTGCCTGGCAGGGAGGCCTCCATCCTGCCCTTCGTCGCCATCCAGACTGTCGTCCGGACCTGGAGCACTATTTAAAGAGCCATCCCTGAGAACCCACAGCCCTGCTGCATCGAGAGGGAGCACTCCAGACCATGGTAGGCTGGGGCTGCCCTGCCTTCTGCCCTTGACCTTATTCCTCAACTCTGACCTCATCCTGTGACCTTGATTTCATTGGTGATTCTGACCTTCACCTCATGCCTGAACTCACTCTGGCCTTGACCTTGCTCCTCTCACTGACATCCTTGACCTTGACCTCATGTCCCTAGTCCTGACCTTTTCTTCACCCTTGATGTTCTCCCCGCACCTGGCCCACCCTGGATGGTCCTTCATGGGGTGGCCAGTCTACCCACGTAGGTTCTGATTTGGGTCTCTGCCTCCTGGACTCGGGGGGCGGGGGGGCTGCCGAGGTGAAGTTGTGGGGGGGCGGGGGGATAGGAACGAGGACGAGGAGGGTAGAGGAAGGAGGGGGGCTGGGCTTAGAGGTGTCCTGGCAGAAGCAGGGCTCTGCTCCCACTGAGAGAGGACACAGTCCCTGGGTTGCTATTCCGGGATAGCCTGGGTCCCCTGCAGACTGGGGCCTCCCCTCGCCCCTGTCTCCAGCCCCCGGGGGGTCCCTACAGGGTCTCAACGGCACGATGTCTCTGTCTCTCACACCTTCACTCTCCCTCTTGGCCTGAGAACTCTGACCGGACTATCAAGCCTCAGCTCAGAAGCCACCTCCTCCAGGAGGTCTGCCCTGAGTAGCCCAGTGGCATAAGGGCTTCTCTGTGTCCTCAGTGTCTGCCCCTCCCTCCATCACTCTCCACTGATCACCTGTCTCCCAGCGGGACTGGGGGCTCCTTGGGGACGAGGCAGGGCCTGATTCAGCTCTGGGTCCCTGGGACTGGGCACAGGGCCTGGCTGGAGGTCAGCAGGCGCCTAATAAATGTCCCGCTGCTCTGAAGGGGGCAGCACTCAGTGGGGACACTGAGGCTCCGTGCAGACAAGCGATTTTCTCGGTTTCGCAGGGCTGTGAGCAACAGAGCCAGGATTAGAACTCAGGTCCCGGTGACCCCCTTCTGCCCTGAGGTGTTCCTCTCAGATTTTTTACTTTTGTGGGGGCACATGGCAAAAGGCAATTGCCAAGACAGCCGGGCCGGACAGGGTCCCAGCTGGGAGATCAGAAGGCGGGTCAGGGCTCTGGGGCTCAGCGTCCCCTCCTGGGGCTTCTGGGAGAGGGCCCGGCACGCAGTGGGGCGACGGTCCGCAAGAGCGACACGAAAGGCGGGCTGAGGCAGCCATGGGGGTGGCTGAGGCCGGGGGTAGGTCTGGGGAGAGAAAGGGCAGAATATCCCGCAGACGGAAGTGATTGTGTTTTATTAATCAGAGGGAAATGTATATGTAATTATGCGAGATGAGCTCCTCGGGGAGGTTCTTTCTTTATGATGTCTGAAGGGATTTATAAATATTACAGAGGTTTTACGGCATCATAATGTCCTGACTGCCCTGCCAGCCCCCTTTCAAAGGATTAGTGGAGACAAAGCACCCAGTAAAAGCTAATTATAAGTCAGCCTGGGAGCCGGAGGGGGAGTGGGGGTGGGTGCGGGGTGGGGGTGGGGGCGACGGAGTGAGCTCGGGGCGGGGGGGGGGGGAGACCACACAGGGGCTGGGGTGGGGTGGGCAGGGGGCTTGGCCAAGAGGGTGGTGCCTCTGAGACGGAGGCAGGGGCTGGGGGTGGGGAGCGGGAAGCTGGTATCCGGGGGGACCCCGCTTCTTCCCCCTCTCGCACCACCAGCCAAGTCTGAGACTCTGCACGCGTCGGCCCTGGTGACGGTCGCTGAGGGAGAGGTCCCTGGGGCACCCTGGGGACCCGGGGCTTTCAGGGAAGGCTCAGTAGTGGGCTCTCAGGCACCTGATATCCTGAAAGGAGCAAGTGGAGGCAGGAAGGCCGGCCCGACGCCCTCCACGTGGGTGGCCGCCTGCTGCAGAGACGGCGCCTGGGCTCTGGGCAGCCGTTTCCCAACAGATCCGCGCTCCGAGCTGGCCCTGGGTGGGCGCGGGGGAGCCCGGGGATGGGGTGGACACAGGGAGCTGTGGCTGGACCCTGTCCTCTCTGCTCTCCCGCCTGGGTCCCCACCATCAGGTCGGGAAGCCACTGACTGGCCCGTAGGATGGGGGGGGGGTGTCCCCAGGCCTCTGGCCTCAGCTTATCTGCAAGGCTTCCTCAGGAGCCCTGTCTGCTGCACCCCGTAGCCGAGGGTGGCCATGGCGTTTGGGACTGTGACACTCTGGGGGGTGGGGCGAGGGGGCAGGCAGGGTGCCAGGCCGACCTCCGAAGGAAGGGTTTCTGAAATGCCCCCCCACCCCGCACCTCCCAGGCACCGAGAAGAGCCCGCAAGAGAACCGAAGGCGGAGCCAGCTCCAATGTCTTCTCCATGTTCGATCAGTCCCAGATCCAGGAGTTCAAAGAGGTTGGTCAGTGCCCTCGGGGGCCACCGGGGGGGGGGGGTTAATGCAACGCATGGGAAGCACCCAGGGGTCTGGCAAGGCCCTGGGGGGCGTGATGTCACCCTTTTAGAGGCCTCCCCGTGTGCCTCCGAGCTTCCTCCGGCAGCCCCGCCCCTCTCTACCTGAGCCTTTGCTTGTGTGACTTTGGGAGAGTCCTTCTGCTCTCTGAGCCTCAGCTTCCCTCTCTGTAAAATGGGGTTGCTGTGAGCATGAGGGGAGGGATGGGCCTGGCGCCCGGCACGCAGTGGGAGTGGAGCGGGTGAGCCAACGCTCTCACGCTGGTGCTGTCTGAGCAGGACAGCGCTGCCCAGAGGGGTCTACACTGCAGTTGCCCAGGCAGCGGTTTGCAGGAGGACAGCCCCTTGGGGGTGGGGGGCGGTTCTGGGGAGGAGGCTGGGCTCAGCTGGGGGGAGGGTCGCTGGCTCTTCAGTACCCACGTCTCCACCAGGCCTTCACCATCATGGACCAGAACCGGGATGGCTTCATCGACAAGGAGGACCTGAGGGACACCTTTGCTGCCTTGGGTGGGTGACCAGCAGCCGCAGAGGCTCCGGGCTTGGGTGCCGTGGGGGCGCAGGGGAGGGGCAGCTGGTGCCTGGAAGGTGGGGGGAGGGCTCCTTGGTGTCAGAGGAGGCCGAGGCCAGGGGTGCCGGGAGGCACCGGGTGCAGGAATGGCCTGGGCTAAGGCCTGGCCTGGAAGGCCCGGGTCAAGAGAGCAGCGGGAGACGCCGGGGAAGCGAATGGACGCGTCTGCAGGGTTCAAGGCTAGCGAGCTCCAGTTGCCAGGGGAGGGTGTTGCCTTAGGGCCCAGGGAGAGGCCTTCAGGCCTGAATGGGATTGGGGTTCGGGGGTGGGGGAGAAGACATGACCAAGCCATGTCTAAACTGAACGTGGAGCTCCTGGAGATGTGATTGTCCACAGTGACCATGGGGAACCCGAGTCCCCACCTCCAGGTGACCTCATCCCGGGGCACATGAGCCCCGAGGCCGAGGGCTTCCAGCCCCTCTGCACCTCAGCTCCACCTTCTTTGGGCCTCAGTTCCTTCATCTGTGAAATGGGGATAGTCACCAGCTTGTTCTCCTTTCTAAGGAGGCTGAGCTGGTGGCGGGGGCGGGGGAGGTTGGGGGCAGAGCAGTGCTGACTGTGGCCAAATGTGTCGCCCTTCCTGAGGCCCGCCAGCGGGTCGGGAGGGCCTAAGGACAGCGGAGTGGGGAGACCCTGTAGGACGCCCCCTGGTCCTGAGCTCTGCTCTCCTGGAGCTGCCTACAGACAGGGACCCCTCTGTCCCTCACTGTGCTCCTGGGCGTCCCCACTCCTGCCCTCCTCCAGGCCGCATCAATGTGAAGAACGAGGAGCTGGAGGCCATGGTGAAGGAGGCCCCCGGGCCCATCAACTTCACCATCTTCCTGACCATGTTCGGGGAGAAACTGAAGGGTGAGTGAGGCCCCGGGTGGCCCCGGGAAGCAGCCGGGCCGCCTGGCTGCGTGTGCGCACAGCTGGGAGCGCTGTGTGGCCCCCAGATGCCAGCCCCCTGGGTGCATACACCCCGCCCCAGGGGCCTCTACACCAGAGTAGCGGTAACTGTACTGACACCTACCTGCAGGGTTGGGGGGCCTGGGGGGCCAACGGGGCAATTTTTGAGAAAGTCCTCCACCCACCATGAGGACGGGGCCCCAGCCCCCCTTCCCTACCCCTGGCTCATCATTACCCACTGCAGGAGGGGCACCGGAGGGGGGTTCTAGAAGTTACTGGCTGACCCCAGGTCTGCGGAGGTCACTCACACAGCCTCCGGGGAAAGGATCAGGGGACTCGGGGTGTCACCACCCCTGCCCCGGGTGTCCTGGCATCAAAGTGGCGGGGAGAGAGCCCTAACCACGACTCCAGCTCTTACCACCACTCCTCCTGGGGCGTGGGGTCAGGGCCACTCTGTCCCTTTCTCTCCGGGCCCAGCTGCCTACCCTCTGCCCCTCAGTAACATTTTCCTGGGCTCGAGGCTCCCATGGCCAGTCTGGGCTGTGGCTGCCCTGGGAGGCGAGCCTTGTCACCCCCCTACCCTCAGGCTGCCTGATGCCCTCCGGCTGACCCCCAGGGTGACCCTCGGCCAGGCTTGTCTGCTTTGCACCTCAGTTTTTTCGTCTGTACAATGGGGGTTGTGTTAGTTTCCTGAGGCTGCCCTAGCCAACAACGACAGAAAGCAGCAACGTGTGTCCTCATTTCTGGAGTCTAGAAGTCTGCGATCCGGCAAGAGGCTCCGTCAGAGGCTCCAGGGGACCAGGGGACAGGCTTTTTTTGTTTGTTTGTTTGTTTTTTCTGACTTCTAGTGGCTGCCTCGCTCCCACCCCTGCCTCTGTGGTCTGTCCCTTTCCGCTTCTCTCTGTGCGTCTCCCTCTGCCCTTCACTCCCAGCAAGACACCTGTCACTGGACTTAGGGCCCACTGGGTGGTCCAGGGTGATCACCCATCTCAACCTCATTTCCTTACAACCGCAAAGGCCCTTTTTCCAAGTCAGGTGACATTTCCAGGTTCTGGAGACGAGGACACAGGCGTATGTTCTGGGGGCCACCATCAGCCCCACGACAGGGGTGGCCCCCTAGCAACATCACAGGTTGCGTTTGGCGGGAAATCATAACACACTCGTGGGGATGATAACTGCCACACACACGCTGTCCTCACTGTCCTGGCTGATTCTGGAGCCAGAAGGCCAGCCTGTGACCTAATAGCCCCACACTCCCACATTAGCGACGAGGAAACTGAGGGCCGGGCCTGGGGTGGGCCCTCCTCCGGGAAGCTGTTGGGGGCCCGGGGGGGCTGGGCGGGCGTCCGCTCTTGGGGAGAGCACGCGTGGCCCCAGCCAGTGATTGTACAGGGAGGCCTGAAGCTCGCGTCCGTGCACTGCTGAGCTACCAGCTGTGACCCAGGGCCAAGCGGGGCCGAGAGCCTACAGCTTTTTCTCACTTCTGCGGGGAGGGCGAGACTGGGGCTCCACCTGAGCCTGTCATGTGAACTTGGCGGAGCCTGCACCCTTGGCCAGTGGTGGGCACGGGAGCCGGGGGCTAGGGTGGGTGCCGCGCCAGCCTCTAACTGGGGCGCGGACACTTGGTCCCAACGGCCATTCTGCAGCCCATCTGGTGTGGTTTGCAGCCCACAGAACGGAGAGCCCTTGTGGAAGGATCGGGCTGTGGCCGCTGGGCCTGAGCCTGGGGCAGCCGGTCCCCAGGAAGGTGGCTGGAGCCAGCCTGCCCTGGCAAGGAGGGAGGGCCTGGGCTCTGCCCCAGCTGGACCCTGGGCTGAGCCTCTGGACTGGGCACCCTGCTCCCTGCTGCCCTCCCCAGAGGAAGCCCACTGCCGTGCCCTCCACGAGCCCCCAGGCCGGCAATGCCAGCACTGTGCCAGGCCCGGTCACTTGGTCAGCCCCAGAGGCAGCTCTCTCCCTGCCTCGTGTGTCCTGCTTCTAGGTACGGACCCAGAGGAGACCATTCTGCACGCCTTCAAGGTGTTTGACACCGAAGGGAAAGGTTTCGTCAAGGCTGATTTGTAAGTCCCCTCTGTCCTCCGCTTTGGGTTTTCTCTCCCCGAAGGCTCAGGTGATAAGTGAGCTGGAGAGAAGTCTGGATGGCGGCAGAGCACCCCCGCCCCCGCCGCCAATGCTCAGGCACCGTCTGACCGGGAGCCTGGAGGGTGCTGCTCTGCCCAGCCGAGCCATCACTCAATGTGTCCCTTCCCCTGTCTGGGCCTCGGTGTCCCCATTTCTGTGTGCAAGTGTATAGGAAGTATAGAGTCACCAGGGATGGGTTTCCCAGTGGCGAGGGGCAGTGGGGGCAGAGGGGGGCCTTGAAGGGCAACTCCGGGTTGCCTAGGCTGGGGGAGGGAACATTCTAGATGCAGGAACACGGAGGTGAAGGGCCGGGGCTTGGCATCTGCGGGTTTGGTGAGGGGTCCGCCCTGGGGGCGTGGGAGAGCCTGCGGGGGGCGGGGGGAGGGTTAGATGGGCGAAAATAATGCCCAGCCTGGTGGACGGAGGGTTACGGTCATCAGGAGGGTCCTGGCCGTGGGGACAAAGGGGAGCCAATGGGTCACTGACACACCAGAGGCCGGTGCCAATGGGATCCAGGCTCTGGGGAGAGGTACGGAGGAGGGGCCGTGGGAAGGGACTGGCTCAGAGTGCGGGGCTGAGGGCAGCTGTCTGGCGGGCCCCTGGCCCGGCATCGTGGAGGTGGGGGCTCAGATGCCCGCTATTCCTGGGCCTGGTGAGGACACTGAGCAGAGAGCTGAGGGCTGTGGGCAGGGGAGGCCTGCCAGGGGTTAGGACACGGAACTGCCCCTGGGCCGTCCCTGCAGAGCCCCCGAGGTCTTGCTGGGCCTGTGAGGAGCCTGGACACAGGCAAGTTTCCTCCCAGGCACAGGCTTTCCGGCTGATTACTACGACGCTTGAGACCTTGACTTTGAGGCTAGATTTGCTGCCTGCTGGAATCATCACATACCGGGGCAGGGGGAGGGGGGGAGGAGAAACAAAGAGGGTCTGTCTTCTCTCTCACACCGTCTCACCAACCCCCAGCCCCCAAAGTTGTGAGTCACATGCTCCTTAGGGGTAGACAAGGGGTTGTTCAGGGTCCTGCAGGCTGAGACCCTCTCCTTCACCCCTCCTTTAGGGCTCCAGTTTCCCACACCATCTTGGGGGCCCCCAGGAGGCACTGAGGGCACCCCCTGCAGTGGTCGGGATCGGCCCCTCTACTGCCACACACCGTCGCTCCCACCAGGGCAAGGCCAGGAACGTTTTCGGGACCCAGTTTGGGAACCGGAGGCCCCGCCCCCCGGAGTGTGGGACCTGGGGGATGTGGCTGTCCGCCAGGCAGGCCACAGCAGAGGCTCTGGCCACGACGGAGTCTGTGAGCAGTCCGCAGCTCGGGGAGCTGGAAACTGTGACTGTCCCACAGTAAAGTAAATAATGGAAAATGTGCATCGGTCTTTAGCGGGCTCGCCACCGCCGGCGCCACAGGACACTTGGTGCTCGGCCCCGGGATCCCTTCCCCACCCGCTGCGTCCCCGGAGAGGCCATCTAGTCCTCTCCTGCTGCTGCTCCAGCCCCGGGCAGCTCCGGGCCCCGTGGGCACCTGCTCCCCGGGACCACCCAGCGACACGGGTCCCACCTACCACCACAAATCCTTACCCTTCCTGAACCCCGGTTTCCCTCGGTGACGGGGGACCGGTAGCACTCACTTCCCAGGGCCAGAAGGTGAAAATGAGACCCAGGCAGGACACCCACCTGGGTGGGCCTCCCCCACCCTTGGTTGCGTGCAAGCACCTTGTACTCTCGAAAGCTCGGTGCAGATGTCGGCAAAAGGCCCCACCGGCTGAACTGGTGGTCCGTCTAGAACCAAGGCAGAGGGGCTCCCCTCAGTGACCTGGAGGTTGATTAGTAGTGCATGATGGGACATCAGAGTGGGCCCTCAGGTCTTGTCAGGGTCCCAAGTTCACTCCAGTTGGTCCCCACCCGATGTTTGGAGAAGAGTCTGTGTTACAAAGGAGGAAACTGAGGCCGAGGGGCGAGGCCGAGGCCCAGGGGCGAGGTCCACCTGAGGCCACACAGACATCTGGTTGGTGTTCTCCCGGGGCAGGCCCCCTCCCCACAGCCTGCCTGCCCTGTCACCCCTGGAATCTGGGCTTGCACGCCCCGGGGTGGCCCTGCCCCTGAACGTGACCCTTCCTCTTCCTCGAGCAGCATCAAAGAGAAGCTCATGACCCAGGCGGATCGGTTCACCGAGGAGGAGGTAAGCTCGGGCTTTTCGGGGCACTGCTGAGTCTTTTTGGGAGGTGCAGGCGCCCCAGGCCCTTCTCAGCATCCCCTCCTCTCGATCGCTCTCCCTCAGATGCAGAGGCGATGATGCCCTTGACTCCTTGGAGGAGAACAAGGAGGAGTGGGGGTGGCTGTGGGACCCTGGCCTCTGAACCCTCCACCCCTGCCTCCAGCCCCAGAGAAAGGGGCAGCATTCTGCCGGACGGCCTCGGGGGACCCCCCTGCTCTTGACCTTCATCCAGGCCAACTCCCTGCTCACTCCCCAGGTCAAGCAGATGTTCGCGGCTTTCCCTCCGGACGCGTGCGGTAACCTGGACTACCGGAGTCTGTGCTACGTTATCACGCACGGCGAAGAGAAGGACTAGGACTCCCCACCTTCCGAGGCAGCAAACGCCGGCGGTGTTTTGGGGGCGACCATTGGGGAGCCCCTACAGCCAACGTGTGTAAAGAAAAGACTCCCCTCTTCCTGTGGGTGGGTCGGGGGCAAAGCAAGAATAAAGCATGCGAACAAGGCCTGAGTTTGTGATGAATGCCCCGGTTGGGGAGAAAGCGAAACAGTCCTGCGTTGTTGGTTTTTCCGAAACTTTTTACTTCCCCGGCTTTGCTCAAATGTTCCTGATGAGCTGGGGTTTAGAGCTAATTGACAGTTTTAACGGTCCCCAGCTGGGCCGCAGGACATTGCCTTCATTTATGGAACTTTGGTTGAGCACGTAGGGCGTGCCAGACCGGGTGCCAAGTCGGGGGGGACACAGCGGAGGACCCAGCCCTGTCCCTGGGCCAGAAGGGCAGGCCATGAGGAAGACAAGAATTGGGGTGGCGACATGGGGAGAGGGGTCGGAGCAGCCCAGAGGGGACCTGGCGGCTAGGAGCTGGGCAGAGGCCAAGAAGGTGGAGAGAAGGGGGTGGATCCAAGGGACACATAAGGGTAGGCGAGGACCTCCTTGAACGGGACGCACGCAGCACCCACCATAAAATAAAAGCGCATACATTGGACTTCATCAAAATTAAAAGCTTCCACTCAGCAAAAGACACCTCGGAGAGTGTGAAAAGGCAAAGCCCAGTACCGGGAATAGATTTTGACAAAGATCTCATATTCCAAATATACTTTTAAAAAGTCCGGGGCGCCTAGCTGGCTCCGTCGGTGAAGTGTCCAACTTCGGCTCAGGTCATGATCGCAGTTTGTGAGTTCGAGCCCCGCATCGGGCTCTGTGCTGACAGCTCAGAGCCCGGAGCCTGCTTCGGATCCTGTGTCTCCCTCTCTCTCTGCCCCTCCCCAACTCATGCTCTGTCTCTCTCTCTCTCTCTCAAAAATAAATAAACATTAAAACATTTTTTAAATAATCTGACATGTCAATAATGGAAAGCTAACAACCACACACACACACACACACACACACACACACACACAGAAAGTAGGGGACAAATAAAGGGTTTCCAAATGGCCAAGAAAGTCTGAAAAGATGCTCAATCTCAATGCTTATAAGGCAAAGGCAAATGAACACGTCCCTAAAGAACACACTCCCCAGAATGGCTAAAATTAAAAAGACTGAGAATGCCAAGTGTTGGCAAGGATGCGGAACAGACAGAACTCTCAGGGTTTGGTCACAGGAGCAGGAAGTGGGCAACCTCTTTGGCAAATGCAGCTGCTAACTTCCTGAAGTTAACACAGATGCATAATCCTGACACAGTACTGCCATTCCTACATGGATACTGCTAGAAATGTCCAGCACGCATCCTTTGAAAGACAAGTGTAAGAACTCACAGACTTATGAGTCCTAAATCGGAAACAAGACAAATGTCCCTCAAGAGGAGAAGGGATAAATTAAATGGTAAGATGTCGGGGCGCCCGGGTAGCTCAGTTAGTTGAGCGTCCGACTTCGGCTCAGCTCATGATCTCACAGTTCATGGGTTCGAGCCCCGCATCGGGCTCTGTGCTGACAGCTCGGAGCCTGGAGCCTGCTTCAGATTCTGTGTCTCCCTCTCTCTCTGCCCCTTCCCTGCTTACGCTGTCTCTTTCTCTCTCAAAAATAAAGAAAACATTAAAATAAGTAAATAAATAAATGGTAAGATGGCCATGCTTTGGAACACCACACAGCTGTAGACCAGGCTGACACGCATCGTAATGAGGTGACTCTGATCTATGACATGGTCTGGAAGAAGACGCACCAAAGGGGCACCTGGCTAGCTCAGTTGGAGGAGCGTGCGACTCTTGGTCTTGGGGTTGTGAGTTCGAGCCCCACATTGGGTGCAGAGATTACTTAAAGTCTTTTTAAAAAAGAACAAGACACACACGCAAAAGAGAGCATACTTCTTTAACTTATTTTAATGAGAGTATATTTAAAAACCGCTTTCTTACTGAGATATAATTCACGTACCCTAAAATCCACCATTTGAAAGTGTGTCCTTCAGTGGCTGTTAGTACACTCACAAGGTTGTGTAACCACCACCACTGTCCGTATCTAGAACATTATCATTGCCCCCAGAAAGAAACTGGTTGGCGATCGTTCCTCCTCTTTTCCCAGAGCCAAGCTACTCCGGCAAACACCAATCTCCTTTCTTTATGGATTTGCCTCCTCTAGACATTTCACATAGGTGGAGTCATGCAATAAATGGCCTTTTGTGTCTGGCTTCTTAGCACAATGTTTCCGTGGTCCATCTGTGTCGTGGTACCTTACTCCTCCTTAGGGCTGAATAACATTCCATCGAACGGCTAGACCGCATTTTGTTTATCCATTCATCTCTTGATAGGCGTGAGGGATGCTCCCACTCTGGGGCTATTATGAATAACAGTGCTGTGAACATTGATGTGCAAGTTTTCGTGTGAGCGTGTTTTTGATTCTCTTGGGCAAACACCTAGGAGTACGATTGATGGGTCCCATGGTAACCGTACACTTAACTTTTCCAGGAACTGCTAAGCGCCTTTTCAAAGCGACTGCACCATTTTACACTCCCACCGGCGATATTGGAGGGTTCTTCCGCTTTCTTCACGTCCTCACCGGCACTGTTATTTTCTGTGGGTTTTTCAAAATATGTTTTAATTTCTATTGTTTTAAAGTAAGCTCTACACCCAATGTGGGGCTTGAACTCACAACCCAAGATCAAGAGTTGCATGCTCTACCAACTGAGCCAGCCAGGTGCCTCGTTATTGTTGTTGGTTTTTTTTTAATTTCTTTTTTTAATGTTTATTCATTTTTTGAGAGAGAAACAGAGCATAAGCGGGTAAGGGGCAGAGAGAGAGGGAGACACAGAATCCGAAGCAAGCTCCAGGCTCCAAGCTGTCAGCACAGAGCCCGATGCGGGGCTTGAACCCACGAACCTCGAGATCATGACCTGAGCCGAAGTGAGACGCTTAACCGACGGAGCCACCCGGGTGCCCCTATAGACTCTTTAGATATATGATTTGCAAAAATTTTTCCAATTCTGTGTGTCGTCTTTCCCTTGTCTCGAGGATGTTATTTTATGCCTCTTCTTTCCTCTAAGAGTTTGACAGTTTCACACTGAGGACACTGAGACATCTTGAAGGTTTTGCTATTGTTGTTGTATATGGTGTGAGGTAGGGGTCCAGGTTCCTTCTTTGCCTGTATAGGTACCCAGTTCTTCCAGCACCATTTATTGGTGAGACCATGTCCCCCCATTGAGGGATTTTGGCGTCCTTGTCAAAGAAGAACTGACCACAGAGTTGTACGCATTTCTATGTGGACTCTCATTTTCAACTCATCGACCTCGATGTCTAAGATTGCGTACCTTTTGACTCCACTCTGTGGAGTTCAAAATCAGGTGAAACAAATTTATGGAGGCAGAAGGCAGAATAATGGTCATTTCTGGGGTGGGGAGGGGCCATGAGAGAAACTTGTGGGAGATGAAAACGCTCTGTGTCTTGATCCGGATGGCAGGTACTCAGGTATAGACATGAAAGATGATCGAGTCGTATCATTAAGATTCATGCAGTTAAATGCGCTTTACTGTATTTGTCTTATATCCCAATAGGAAGGAAGCGAGCAAGAAAGGGAAAGAGAAGGCGAGAGAAAGAAAGAGGAAAGAAAGCAAGTAAAGGGGAGAGGGAAGGAGGGAAAGAGAAAAGACAGCTTGGTTAGGAGATAGACGGGAATCGGGGAGATCCAGGGGGACGTGGCTTTGCTGACCGATGGCCTCGTGCCCTGGAGAAAGCGGCTCCGGGGAGAGAGGCTGAGCTCAGTTTGGGGCTGTCGAGTGTGAGTGGCGAGGCTCCGGAGGCAGTGGCCGGCGTGCGACACAGACCCAGGACCTGGGCTAGCCTGTGAACGGTCAGCCGGCAGTGGGACAAGAAGCCATGGAGAAACCCTGAGCCCTCAGGGCAGGAGGAGGACCAAGCAGAGATCCCCAGGCTGGGAGGTGAGTGAGACCTGAGTGCAACATCGGGTGGAGAAATGCCAGCAACGTCGGATCCGAAGGGCCCAAGGCCCAGCGCCAGGGTCCGCAAGTGTTCTTAGGTGTCTCAGCCCTGGGAATGCAGGGCATGGAGGGGGGCACCGAGCTTGTCCAAGGTCAGTGGTGGAGCTGGGGGTGGAGCCCAGGGAGCCTGCGCCAGTAAGAGCCACCCTCCACTCCCACCCAATGCGGCGGGATGCGGTGACCGGAGCGGAGTTTGGGGTCACAACAAGGAGGCCCCTTTCCTCGTCCCTCACCCTCCAAAGCTCCCTATTGCCCCTGGGGGAGGCGGGGAGAGAGAGGTGCCCAGCAGCCTGGAGCTCCCCAGCTCGGGCCACAAGGGCAAGGTCTGCAAACGGGGGGCCGGCGGGCGGCGGAGGGGGGAAGGTGCAGGGCGGAGGAGGAGCGATATTCCAAAAGAGCTCTCCCTGCACCCAGGCCTCGCTCCTTTTGCTCTCTAAGAGTTGGGCTTTCCTGGAAATCAAGGACTCGGCTGTGGGAGAACTTGTCAGACCTGTTTGTGCCCTGAGGAGCCAGGCCAGAGCCAAGCTGGAAGGGACGGGCGCCACGGGCCCCTGCTCACCCGCCCCCCTGGCTGCTTCAGGCTGCCCTGCTCGGCGACGGCCACGTCTGCCGCCCCGCAGTGGCCCGGCTCCCTCCAGACACAGGCGCGGCCAGCAGGGAAGACCAGAGGGGCTCCGGGCAGCTCAGCAGAGGAGCCTGGAGGCTGTTCTCGGCTCATTCATCCCTCCTTCCCTCCGGCATCCATCCACTTACAAGGGCCCCGAGGTGATCAGGGACACTGATACCGCCGCCGCTGTCTTCCTGGGCAAAGAAGGCAGGAGAGGGGGGCGGGCCAGCTGTGAGTCTGCTGACGGCACCAACGCGCCGGACCCGGCCCTTCCCGGCGTCTCCCCAGCGTGGCTGGCTCCTGGCCTCTCTCCTTCCACTCTGGTTCATCAGTGGTCTCGGCTGCCCCGACCTGAGCCCACAACCAGGGCCTGTTGGTCTCTCTGACTCTCCATCCAAGTCTTGTGGGACTCTTGCGTTGGCCCCGTGCGATCCCCGGATGGGTCCCCCAGGGTCTTTCTGTGCTCCAGGGAGCTGGGGAGGCCCAGAGAGCTGCCCTTCCAGGGTGGGGGTTGAGTTCCCTGAAAGCCAGAGAGAAATTGGGAGGAACACGTATGTGGTTGGAGTCTTCGAATCTCCTGAGTCATATCTGGGATGGCTTTTCAAAGGTACGAGAAGTCCTCGTGGCCTCCCTAAACTCCCCCTGCACAGAGGACGGCGGTCCTCTTGGCTCTGCCAGTTCCAGCTGCACAACCTCATCTGGTTCCTTGAGTACCCCTCCATTTCCTCCTGCCTCAGGGCCTTTGCACATGCTGTTCCTTCTGCTTGGAGAACTCTCCCGCCTGGTACTACCCCCTCCTTTGCCCACTTACCCCACTCAGCTTTCTGTTCTCAGCTCCGCATCACATCCCCGGTTCCTGGGGCCTGGACCGGGTCACAGCCCCTCCAGGGCATTTCCGTGGCACCAAGCGCGTTTGCTGGGGAGGTGTAAGTGCCCTTTGCCTTCGCCGTAGGGCTTTAAGCCTGGGATCAGGTTGGATGCCATCTCCCACTGCACCCTTAGCACCCTGCACAGGGCCTGGCATACAGTAGACTCTTGGGAAAGCTTAGCCCGCTCCAGGAGGCCTGGAGTGCTGACCTGAACCGCGCGCGGCCTCTGGAGGTAGTGTCTGTGGCCACCGCTGGGCTCTGGGCCTCCAAGAAGACGCTGTGGGCCAGAGGTTATGGCCACGGCCTGCAGCCGGTCCAGAGCCACCCCCAGAGCTCCATGGGGCGTGCCCCATCTGTCTGGGCCTCAGAGTCCCCACAAACAGATTGGGACCCAAGGGCTCCTAGAGCTCAGAGATCTCGAGCCCCCTGAGCAACAGTAGGCCCTGAGGCCGTGGCCATCCCTGGGCCTGCCTGGCTGTGCTGCTCCGAAGGTCACCTGTCTCGAGAGCTGGCCGGACTGGCTCTCCTGGAATTCTCGGTGGCCCCAGCCCGAACCCGCTCGGCGACGGGCCTCGAGCCCAGGCACAACCGTGTTCTTCATACCCCCAGGGAGCTGGGTGCCGGGCTCTGGCCCTGCCCGCCCCGCCGCCTCCCTCGGCCAGCTGGGTCTCATTGAGGGTAATTGGCCCCACGAGCCGCCTGGGTCTTGGCATTTGATTTTCCACTGGGATCTGTCAGCCGGGGCCTTCGGACAGTGGCCCCCGTGTAAATCACGAGGGGGTCGCTGTTAAGAGAAACGGCAAATTCCTTCCACCCGTGCGGCTGGCTAAGTTGACTCGGAGAGCAGATTCCCTCCTGGCGCTCGCTCAAGAATGGCCAAGTCCTTTGAAGGTCTTTCCAGGACGGACCCCAGGGGCTTGGAGCCGGCTGGGCGGGAATGTCCCAGGGAGATCCTGCTGACCGCGGGAGGGCGGGGGCCCCTCTGGGGGCCGGTGGCTGCTGGGGGACCCGGCCGGGCTCTGCCTGAGCTGAACGTCTCGGTGGCAACCCTGGGGGTGACTCTGCACCTTTGTCACAGCCAGGAAGTGGCGGGGGTGGGGACGGGGGGGAGCCCGCGACGCCTGTCCTCGGCCAGGAACACTAGCCCGCAGAGCAATGAAATGTCTTGGTAGAATTTCAGGCATCAGGGGCGGTGAAGGCAGGTGGGGAGGCTCTGAGGGGACACCCCAGTAGCCACAGAGTCTGTCTGGTAGGAAATGCCACCCGTCCCTGCTGTGAGCTGAGCCCTGGCCGGGGCCAAGAGTTCGGTCCGGGTCCCCGGCTGAGGGTTAGGCTGGGCCCCAGGGGACCCCTACGTGTCTGTCTGCGTGTCTCACACAGAAGCCTTCAAGTCTCGCCTGACCAAGGTGAAGAAAAATCTTGCAAAGGAGGAACGTAGTGAATGACGTTGCCCGGCTCCAAAGCCCGGACGCCTGAGTTTGCATTCAGTTCACCAGGTGGGTGACTGTTGGCAAGTCACTAGCCCCACCGTGACTCAGTTTCCCTATTTGGAAAACGAAGATCATGACAGCGCTAACCTCACAGGAGGGCTCCTTGCTTCGTGCAGGCCAGGCTCAGGGATCCAGTGGGGGCAGGTGGAGCGGAAGCAGCCCCGCCCCCCAAGCAGGCCGCGGTAAGGTCATGTCCTAGGAGTTGGGGACACTTCCCTGTTAGTGGGAGAGACACGGGCACAAATGAAATTTAATAACCCAGGGTGCCAAGTGCAAAGTCAGGAAAGGCCTGTGGAACTGCGAAAGCAGAGGTGAGGCCCAATCCAGCCTGGAAGGCTTCCTGGAGGAGGAGATGACCTGAAGAGTGGGTAGGAGAAACGCAGACAAAGAGGGTGATGGCAGGCCTCTTCCAGGTGGGAGATTGAAAAAGGGAGTCTTCCTCCTGAGAAGCCCACCCTGATTACATCAAACAGAGAGGCTCGGTTGATACTGGCAGGTCTCTGACCAGCCCACTGCCGGTCTTCACAGTCAGGGAGCAGACCGCAGGCCAAGAGCCTTCCTTCAGCCACAGCAGCCACGCTGGAACTGAACAACGTGGTTCTGTCCACTCTGTATTTTTGTGGTCGTCTCCTGCTTAGCTACTTCTCATTTTCGGTAGTGAGGGTTCTTTTCACAGAAAAGCTTTGTTCAAAAGAAACGTCTGTACGTGAGTTGATGTACAGAAAACAATGTAGACAGTATTGAAGGGCAGATTTCATAAATGGGGGGTGGGAATCGCTGAGGTTTGGTGAGAGATGCATTCAAGAGACTGGAGAGACTATTCTGAGAGAGAATTCTCCGGAACTCTCTGGAACACAAGTTCTAGAACCCTTATGCTAAAAGCATTAGCTTTCAGTCTTGACTCCAAATCCCCTTGAACAAAGAGACTCCATCTGGGACCCCAAACCAGCAGGGTGGGGCCAAGGGAGTGTGGCTGCTTGCTGACAGACAGGCAGACAGACAGGCTCTCAGCCACATGACAGTGTGTTGCCAAACTCCCTGGGTGACTCAGGCGCCAGGTCAGTCCCCCTGATGCGGCGTCCCGGGGCACTTTGCATCCATCGCTCTCCTGAAGGCCGCCCAGCGTGGCACCCACTTCCCTCACTCCACCTGCCCCCTCTGCGCGGCGCTCGCGGCGCGGCCTTGCCTGGTGCCTGCTTGGCGAGAATGGAGTGGATGGGATGTCACGTCTCCATTCTTCGTTCACTTGGGACCATTGCAGGCCAGGCGGCAAGGAGGGGACTGGCCGACTTCTAGAAACCCAGTTACTCCTCCGGACAGAAAGATAAGGGTCCGTAAAGCACCTCGCCTGTGGCCTGGTGAGCAGTGTGGGTGGCCCTCCCCTCCCACGCCCGTGGCCCTGCACGCAGGGCGGTTATGGCCCAACCAGAGCCACAGCGCCCACGGCAGGCTGAGCCGAAAGGACCCTCCAGGGCCACTGAGGTGCAAAGTGCTCCGTGAGCAGACGAGGAAGTGGAGACCCAGCTCCAGACCTTGCACACTCTCCCCTCCTTCCAGTTGCGCCACACCCCTGCACAGCCCTGTCCGAGACGCTTTATTGGGGTGATAGGTGCTGATGCATGTGGGTCAGTGGGGCCAGCAAAGGGGACGACACATTAACGTGAGATCCCTCGGGTGTGCTGATGGGGGCTGGGAGGCGGGACTGTGGCAGGTCGCAAGGGGACCTGGGGCTCCTTAGCAGGGATAGGGCATTAGGGCATCCAGCAGAGGGGCTGCGTCTTGCTAAGCAGTCCCTTCCCTCGCTGGGCCCCAGATCTTTCTGCGCCAAGAGGACGCTGGACTGGGGGGGAGGGTGCGTGGGCGTGGGCGCGGCGACGGGGCGGAGGGACAGGCCAGCCTGGAGCCACCCTAATCTGGGGCTTAGCTCTGACTTCAAAGCTGGCAGCTTCAGCTTTGTTGGAATGTCCAGCCGTGGCGGGGGCCGAAGGGGGATGCCTGGTTCCCATCAAGCTCCGGAGAGTAACCGTGGCCTCTTGGGGCCCGTGAGGGTGGGGTGGGTATCATGAAGGCAGGGCGGGGGATCTCAGTGGGTGCATCTGGGGCGGAGGAGCCCCCACGCTTAAGGCTGTGTGTCCTTGGGCCAGTGGCTTACTCTCTCTGGGTCCTCGTTGGCCTCATCGGAGAAACAAGGTGAGTGGTACCTCCCTCCCAGGGCACCACCTTGTGTAGGGTACAGTCCCGGGTGGGACGACCCCAGTCTGGGCCAGACCTGATGTGCGGGCACACGCTCTTGGCGCGGAGGCGGCCCTTGTGGCCCCACAGCGCCATCTACTGACGGCTGAGCAGCCGTGCCCAGTTCTAGCTTCCTCAGGGCCCCGGGCATCTTCCGGGCGGCCTTGGAAGCAAGGTTAAAAGTGTAATTTGTCTGCCCAGAGCTAGGTGCCTCCGTGTCCTCTTCAACGGCTTGGCGCAGGAGTCAGAGGTGAAGCTCGGAAGGGATACCTGGCGCCCGCGACAGTGAGCTCTTCGTGGTTCTCACATACCAGTGATGTCCTTGCTCCTGGCCGGTGGCCCCGGAAGGCCCCTGTGTGCCCAGAGATGGTCCACGGAACAATGCTCACACTGCCGCTGCCCCGTGTCTCTGCAGCACCAGACAGGTCTGCGATTGGGAAGGGGCTCGGTGTTCAGGGGGCAGCGACCTTCGTCCTGGTCCCCGTGTCCAGGAAAGTAAAATGAGGCTGCATGAACCCCTGGAGAGGCCTCGCCCTGACCCTTCCACCTGCTTGGGACCCCGCTTGGGGGGGCCTCCCAGGACAACAGGGTGGGGGGGTAAGAGAAAATAAATGTCTGCCACCGCCTGTCTCGTGATCTGCTCTGCGATCCCTGGTTTCCTGGTCTGCAAACGGGGTTACTTTGTCCCTCCAGCCACTTCGGGCTCTAGCCCCACCTCACTGTGCCCCATCAGAGGGGTGGATTAGCCGGGGACACACTTCTTGGCCTCCAAACACCTCCACTGGGGAGGGAGGGCCTTGCCTGTGCATCTCGCCCTCCAGTGAGAGCGGCCAGCTTTCCAGCTGCCGTGGTGGGAGTGGAGGGAGGTGGGAGGGCCGAGGATGGGGCCGAGGGCTCAGGTTCCGAGGACGGTCATCTGGACCCAGCCTGCCCTTTCTCCATGAGCCTCCCGCTCAGTGTAGTGCCCGTCCCAGAAATGCCCTCATCCGCTCTGTAATTACTGGTTGGCCTTCCTGCCCCACCCCCACGCTTCGTGAAGCTTTTGCCGCCAGACAGGAGCCTCTTGTAAAAGGCTGGAGGGCCGGGCCGGCTTGGGCACATCCAAATAAAATGGAGAGGGAAGCAGGCACCCCAGAAACCCACTGTCCAGCCCGGGAGACTTTGGGATGGGACCGCAGATCAAGCTGGACCCGGAGTAGCCCTGCCTGGAGGCTGAGGCCCCTCACTGGACCACCAACCAGGAGGGCTGGTGTCGGGGGCTGTTTCTAGACAAACTGGCCAGCGGTGGGGTGCACTCCCCGTCACCAACAGCTGAGGGGTCTGGGCCACCTGCTGTGTAGCCTTTGACAGTCTGTGGCATTAGGACCTCCACCTGGGAGGTGGGCTAGGCAGGCAGGAAAGCCCATTTTACAGGTGAGGAATCCACATAAGAAAGGAAGTGGCAGAGTGGATCCCAGAATCCAGGGCTGAGGACTCTGGGTGAGGTGATCTCCCCACTGCCTGCCTGGGGGTCCGGCCCCCGGCTCGGGTCTGCTTCCTAGGGACTGGGCATGGAGGACACGGGCCCCCAAAGAGTGTTCAAGGTTGGGACTGCTTGGCTTGGGGCTGGGGCTGGGGCTGGTCCTAGACCCTGAGCCAGACCCTGGGGATAGGGGGATGGCCCAGGAGGAGGGCGCATGTCACTCAGATGAACTGGGGTGGGGCAAAGAGGTCACCGGGAAAGACAGGTGGCAAGAGGTGTCTGGAGCTGCAGGGGGGCCCATGTTTTCTGCCGGGTCCTGTGCCACGGGCTTCACGGTTGATCTCTCTGAAACCTCTCTTCTATCTCATGGTACTGGCAACAGTAGATCTTGAGAAAGATCTCATATCATGATCTCATATATTTTTTAAAAAATGTTTATTATTTTTGAGAGAGAGAGAGAGAGAGAGAATAGGAGAGCGGTCGAGGGAGAGTGAGAGAATCCCAACCAGGCTCTGCACTAACAACCTTCAAGTTTCACACCCATGAACCTCGAAATCGCGACCTGAGCCACAATCTAGAGTCAGACGCTTAACTGACTGAGCCCCCCAGATGCCCCATGAATATACTTTTAAAAAACCCTCCATATCAATAATGGAAAGACAACAACAGCCACAAAACCCAGCTAAGGGCCAAAAGGGACCTCCAAACGCCTCATCTTCATGAGAAAAATGCAGATTAAAACTTCGGTAAGGTACATACCTAGCAGAAGGACTAAAATGAAAAAAAAGAAAAAGGGGCTAGGATCCCCATTCTACAGGTGAGGACACTGAGGCTGAGGATGTGCTGGGCCGTCTGCCCTCAAAGTTGGCCATGTCTCCACTCCCAGGGGGTGGTCGGTCAGGCTGCCTTCCACGGACTAGACTTCTCGAATGCATGTCACTTTGCAGACCGCTCGTGGTCACGGCCCTCGGGCAGGCCGTGCGGGGCACCAGGAGTCAGAGCCGACGCACCTCCATCCTGTTTCCGAGCAGCCAGGCCCAGAGAGCAGTGGCGCATCCAGAAAAGTCCGTGGCATGGGCTGTGCAGTCCTGGGGGGCGCCGAGGACCCCAGAGGAGCGGAGGGAGGAGCCTGGGAGGAGCCTGGGAGGCAGCAGAGGCCCAGCTGTGCAGGTGGTCGGGAGGCAGGGCTTGAGGCCAGGAGAGGCCCTTGAGGGTCGGACGGCAGGGCTCAGAGCTGGGTGGTTACCCCAAGGGCATAGAGGAGCCATCTTCAAGGGCCCAGGGACCCACGTGGGCCCTGTGGCACAGCCTTCCCCGTGGGGAATGGACGGGGAGCCCCTGCTGTTGTCCACAGAGTGGTGGCATGTTGGGCCAGGCACAGTGAGGGGTGTGTGTGCCCAGTCTTGGGCTCCTGTCCCACGAATGCCTGAAGAAGTCAGGGACGTGTCCCATCCTCTCGAGTGGAGCCCACATGGTACACCGAGAGGGCAGAGGCGTTGCTTCTTTGGCCATCAGAGCTCCATTTCTGCTGGGTCAGTGTTGGCTCCCAGGCTATGCCCTGGGAGCTCACAGAATGTAGGGCCTCCGGGGAGCTGCAGGCTAAGGAGTTCCGGTAGGTTCCATCCAAGGTGGAGCCACTGCTCCCCTCGTTGGTGCCTGGTCCCTGGTCCCAGCCATGAGGGGACAAAGCCCAGATTCCTTTAGCACCAGCCCCCGGCTGCACCCCGTTGAGGCCGCCAGTCTGGGGTGGCGTGTGCGTCTGCCCGATGACAGCAGCCGGCCTTGGCAGCACTGCCTGACCAGGGCACACGGGCTGCTGGGTCGCAGGGAGCAGGACCCAAGGGGGCTGGGCCGCCCTGCGTCGGCCTGAGCACCCTGCGGTCCCACCTACCTGCGCCCCCTTCGGGACTCCGCCGTTTGCCCCTGGAGTGGGGTGTTGGCCAGACCTGGGAGGCCCGGCGACCTGTGACTTGTGTCATCCACACTGGGCCATCAAAGGCTTTATGAGACACTCTGGCAGCCCCACTGGGTTTCCGCGAGATGAGATCACGCACATGAAAGTGGGGCCCGCCCCGCCCTTTACCTTGAAAGCGTTTCTTGTTCTCCAGGGCCCGGTGTCAGCCCGAGGCTTGCTAACGGGAGTCAGAGGCCAGGGGAGGGTGGGGGCAGCTCAGGCTCAGCCCCGAACGAGCCCACCAGTCAGGGAGCCCCCGGTTCCAGGGGGGCAGGGGAGGGGAGGGGTGCCTTATCATGGAGGCAAGCTCTGTTTGGTCTGCCCTACTGTTTCCGGGTACCCAAACGCTCAGCAAGGGCTTCGGGGCTCCTTCGTTCAGCAGTTGGGCTCTGATGCGGCCCCTGCAGCCCCATCACTGCCCTCCGGGCGCTTCCAGCCCAGGGAGAGGGACAAGTGGTGGTCTCTTAGAGGGACTTCCACAGGGCCTTGGGGGCAGGAGGGAATGAATGAGGGCTTGTGGGTAGGGAAAGACCTCACAGAGTGGGGGCCCCAAGCACAGTCTAGACTTGGGCAAAAAAAAAAAAAAAAAAAACAGGCAGGAGGGCAAGGGGATGGGCGAGGACTGTGTGCAGGAAGGGGGTAGGGGGTGGGGGGGGTCGGAGGTTGGGGGCTGGCCCACTCAAAGGCCTACAAGGCCACTGGTAGGAGCCAAGGCACTAGTGGGAAGCTGGCTGGGGACAAAGAGGCACACGGTGGTTGTAACTCCCCAGGTCAGGGCGGCAGGGATTGGGGGGCGGTGAGGCAGGCTGCAAGGTGCAGTCAGTCCATCTTTGTTCTCTTCCTTCATCGTCAGAAAGTTTCCAATTGATCTCTTCTGAGCTGCTGTCTTTGCATTCCTCCCATAACCAGTTACATTTTTCGTCTAGTTTGCCCATTTCTAAACTTATTAAAACTTGCTAACTTTATTTTTAGTTGCAAACTTGTTTTCATTTATTTTGAGAAAGAGAGAGAAAGCACACATGCGAGCAGGGGGAGGGGCAGAGAGAGAGAGGAGAGAGAGAATTCTAAGCAGGCTTCGAATGTTGTCAGCGCAAAGCCCGATGTGGGGCCTAAACCCACGAACCGTGAGATCATAACCTAAGCCGAAACCAAGAGTGAGACGCTTAAACGACTGAGCCACCTAGGTGCCCCCAACACTTGCAGACTTTGAAAGAAAGAAAGAAACAAACAAATAAGGAAGCAAAAAAAGTCCACAGTGAGTTCTCTCTGTTGCTCTTTTTATTCAGCGGACTAAGTGAATAAAATGCCCCAAAACACACACAAATCCTTTTATGCAGTGTTTTCAGTTCAGAACAGTGATACATATTTAATGTTCTGTAGCAGGGATCGGTACACTTCCTGTAAAGGGCCAGCTACTAAATCTTCCAGCATCTGCCACTGTCGGGCCTCTGCCCATGGCCACACAGGTCTGCCCTTGTACGAAGGCAGTGTGGACGGGTGTGGACGGTGTGTAGACAGATGCGCGTGCCTTTCGCCCATGGAGACTGAATTTTGAATTTCATATATAATCTTCACCCTCCGGCCACCAAGCCATTTTTACCTTGTGGGCCATACATGTACTAACAGGCAGCTGGGTGTTTTCCATAGTTTTCTGACTCCTGTTCAATATAGAGAGTGGTTACTACTTTCTTTTATTTTTATTTTATCATTTTTAATAAAAATTTTGACGTTGATTTATTTTTGAGAGAGAGAGACAGAGTGCAAGCTGGTGAGGGGCAGAGAGAGAGGGAGACACAGAATCTGAAGCAGACTCCAGGCTCCTCGCTGCCAGCACAGAACCGGACACGGGGCCTGAACCCAGGGACCGCGAGATCACGACCTGAACCAAAGTCGGATGCTTAACTGACTGGGCCACCAAGGTGCTCTATTTTATTACTTTTTTAAGATTTTATTTTTAAGTCATCTCTACCCAACATGGGGCTCAAACAACCCTGAGATGAAGGGCGGCATGCTGAGTCAGCCAGTGGCCCCTATAGTGGCTACCCTCTTACCTTTAAAGTTTTATTTACTTAAGTAATCTCTACACCCACCATGGGGCTTGAACTCACGACCTCAAGATCAAGAGTCCCATGCCTTTCTGACTGAGCCAGCTAGGCACCCTGACTGGTTACTCTTTTAAAAAATAGTAAATAGGGGCGCCTGGGTGTCTCAGTCGGGTAAGTGTCCAACTTCTGCTCAGGTCACGCTCTTGCAGTTCATCAGTTTGAGCCCCATGTCGGGCTCTGTGCTGACACCTCAGAGCCCGGAGCCCGCTTCAGATTCTGTGTGGCTCTCTCTCTCTCTCTCTCCCCTTCCCCAGCTCATGCTCTGTCTCTCTGTCTCTCTCTCTCTCTCTCAAAAATAAAATAAACACTTTAAAAAACCCCAAATAAATAAAATTAAAAAATAACAAATAGTAAATAAATATAGTAAAACCTTGGATTGCAAGTAACGTGGTCCGTAACTTGCAATACCTGTAGTACGTGCCGCCGAATGTCACATGATCACAACTGACCCAATGGTTCTTGAAATTTGCTTTGTTATACTAGTGCTTTGGAATACAAGCATGTTTCCAAAACAAATTGTGCCCGCAAACCAAGGTTTTACGTCTTGCAAATTGGCATACTGCAAGTTTTGGTTGCCAGAACCGCTCCCATTTTAGGTGGTTTAAAGCACTAACAACCTTACTGAATCTTGAGATTCTGTGAGCTGACCGCGCTCAGCTGAGAAGGTCTCCTGCTTCGTGCAGTGAGGTCGGTGTTCGGTTGGGGCTGCAGCCACGTGGGGCCCGACAGGGCTGGAACGCCCCAGATGGCTCATTCATGTGACTAGCGGCTGATGCTGGCTGTCGGCTGGGACCTCAGCGGGCGTTGTCACACAGAGTGCCTGCATGTGGCTTCTCCACTCGTTTTTGGAGCAAGAGGGAGTGTCTAAGAAGGAGAAATCAGAAGCTGCTGGTCTTTTATTTTTAAGTTTATTTTTATTTATTTTGAGAAAGAGAGAGAGAGAGAGAGAGAGAGAGAATCCCAAGCAGGCTCCGTATTGCCAGCGCAGAGCCTGATGCGGGGCTCGAACCCACAAACCATGAACTCATGACCTGAGTCAAACCCATGAATTGGACGCTTAAGCGACTGAGACACCCAGGTGCCCCAAAGCTGCCCTGTCTTCTTAAAGGCTGAGACTAGGGAGAGCACAGCGTCCATTCCGTGGCGTCCTGGGGCTTAAGCCGTCACAGGGCCAGCCCAGACTCTAAGGGAGAAGAAATCGATCTCTTGACGGAAGTGATAAAACATCTGTGGCCGTCTTTAATCCACCAGACCAGCTGTCAAGGTCATACAGGTAGATGGATAAACTGCTATGGATTTCAAGGGATTGTCGGATGCTTGAATGTTCGGGGACGAAACGCATGAACGCCACAGCTAGCGGTCCACGGAACACGCTCCTAGCCACGTAGTGACGAAGATTTATTGGGCACCTACAATGGGCTTCTTAGAACCATGATATTGTATCTCATTAATACCCTAATATGTAAAGTAGAAACTGTCATTAGTCTGATTTCGCAGAGAAGAAAATAGAGTTCACCTGGGACAGGCTGGAGTCCGTGGGACTCTGCAGGACAAAGTCCAGGTAGTAGAGATGCCAGGGTCTAGGCCATTAGAGAGAGGGCAGAATGGCACAGCTGAGGGGAAGTGACTTGTCCAGGGTCACCCCTGTTGTCATGAGTGGAGCAGAGACAGGACCTGAAGCTCTCCCCTTCCCCCCTGCAAGGAGGGCTCACTTTGCCTCCCTCCTCGGACTCAGGGCAGAGAATTCTGCATTTTACTCAGACGTGCAAGGTGGATCGGTCAACTTCTCTGGGCTTCCGTTTCCGCGCTGGCAAATAGAGCAAATAACAGCGCCTCTCAGAGCTGTGGTAAAGGTCAAACAAGAAAAAAAAGATCACCGCCGCTTTTATTTTGGAGCGTCTGGCGCTGGACAGACAGGAACTGCTCCCTTGGTGTTTGAGGGCCAGCAGTTTTCGCATCTGTAAAATGGGCCCCGGTGCTGTGAGGATTCGGTGAGAACAAAGCCTAGGATGAGGTTAAGATCCAAATTGATGCGCCACGTACTTTCCTCCCTCTGCTCTCCGGGGCTGCCTCCCCTCTCTTGTGGCCTCAATGATGCACTTGGCCTTCTGTGCCAGACTAGCAGGTGGGAAGGAACTTGGATGGGGAAGTGTAGACGGAAAGAGAGGGCTCAGCAGTACCACCCCTCTGTTCGGGTTTCTGCAGACATTCTGGGGCAGCAGCAATATGCAGCGTCCAGGGCCAGAACCGGGGCCAACGTGGACCCCCATCCACGAAAGAGCAGTTCACAGTCAGAGCTACATTCGTGGAGGGGCCTTGCTGCCTGGGAACGTAGTGAGCTTCTTGTCAGGGGAGGTGTGTGAGCAGGTGCGGAACAGCCACGGAATGGCACTTCTCTGGGCATTTGACTTGCGGGCCCTAAGTTCAGGCTGTTGACAGATGGGTACAAGGCAGAGGTTAGGAATGTGCCTCTGGGCCCACAGCCTAGTTCAGCAGCTTCCTAGTCATGGAATCTTGACGTAGCCTCTCTGTGCCTGGGTTTCCTGCCTCCTCACCTCCACCTCCATGTCTATGCCCTCCGGGTGGCCTCCTGGGCTTCTCCAAGCAAGCTGAGCCTGAGGGCAGAAGGTGCATCAGCGGTGGTAAGAAGCATTAGTGCTCTAGGTGTGCAACCCTGGGTCTTATGCTCTTTTTGCTCCCTCAGCTCCTGCCTGTGCTTCTCTGCTGCTGCCGGCAGCCTCTCCCTGGGAGGGGTCCTGAAGGCAGACCTTGCTTCTGACCCCCCTCGGTCCCTCAGATCCTAACACAGGCTTGGCACATAGAAGGGCTCAGTGAGTGGTTGGTTGATAAATGAACAGGGACAAAAGCATGGATGGATGGATGAAGGGACAAAAGCATGGATGGATGGATGAATGGATGGATGGATGAATGGATGGACGGATGAATGGATGAGTGATGGATGGATGGATGGATGGATGGATGATGGATGGATGAATGGATGAGTGATGGATGGATGGATGGATGGATGATGGATGAATGGATGAATGATGGATGGATGGATGGATGGATGATGGGTGAATGGATGAATTAATGAATGATGAATGGATGAATGATGGATGGATGAATGGGATGGATGAATTACGGATGGATGAATGATGGATGGATGAATGGATGAATGATGGATGGATGAATGGATGAATGATGGATGAATGAATGGATGGATGAATGATGGATGGATGAATGATGGATGGATGAATGGATGGATGGATGGATGGATGGGTGGATGGATGAATGGATGGATGGATGGACGAATGGATGGACGGATGGATGAGTGGATGGATGAATGGATGGATGGATGGATGGATGGACGAATGGATGGATGGAGGGATGGATGCATGATGGATGGATGGATGATGGATGGATGGATGGATGAATGATGGATGGATGAATGATGGATGAATGGATGAATGATGGATGGATGAATGGATGGATGGATGGATGGATGGATGATGGATGGATGGATGGATGAATGATGGATGAATGGATAAGTGATGGATGGATGGATGGATGATGGATGAATGGATGAATGACAGATGGATGGATAGATGGATGGATGGACGAGTGCATGGGTGGGTGGGTGAAAGGATGGATGGATATGTGGGTGGACGGATGAGTGGTAGGACAGATGGGTGGATGGATTGAATGATTGGATGGATGGACGAGTTGATAATGGATGGGTTGGTGGACAGATGGGTGGGTGGAGGGAAGGAGGGATGGTGCATGGCTTTAATATAATTGCAAAGCATCTCAACTTCTTTATTTAGCTTTATCCTCATAGCTCTGTTTTGAAGGCAGGGCTGGCAAATCTACATTCTACAGAATTAATCTCATTCTACAGAATTGAACCTTGAGGCTCAGAAAAGTAAAGTGACTTGCTCCGTGTCACACAGGGAGGAAGCAACGGACACATGTCTAGGTTAGTCTCTTGACATTCTCTTCCTGGCGTCTTCTCCAAAAACCCTCCATTCATCCCTCATCCATTCCTTTGTTCGGGCAGTCACTGTCACTTGCTGAAGCCCCTTGGGGGCCACCCAGTGCTGGGGACCCAGACACACAGCAGACCTGCTCCCTGGCTTTGAGGAGCTCCTAGGCCCATCAATAGTGACAGGATCAGGGCAGAGGCCTGAGCTATAAATGCGGGGGACACCAACTCTTCTGGGAGGTGACTCGGAGTTTCTGAGGAGGTTGAGGCAGGGCTGAAGCTGGAAGGAGGCGCCGGAGTCGCCCAGGTAGAGAAAGATAAGGCCGTTGATTTCAGGCCCAGGCTCACAGAAGCTTGGCTCGGGCCTGGGGCAAGCCGGGATTCCGGGCAGCTGAAGGAGGGGGTGAGGGGTGGAGGGGGCAGGGGTACTGCCAAGGCAGCTGGCAGGGCTGCGTCTGCAGGGCTCTGAACACCCAGCTGTGGAGCTGGGACCTCATCTGAGGCGGCGGGGAGATACCAAAGAGTGGAGGTGTGAGGGGGTCTCCCCGCAGACAGAAGAAGGCTGTTGGCCCCTCACCCGGCTGCTCCTCAGACCCTTGCCCCTCAGGCCTGCCCTTGGCACCATGCCACCCCCAGACGCCGCGACCCGGGCTCCCGAGGGCAGTGGTAAAGGCAGCCGGAACAGAGGCCCACCCACGACTGCCCACCCCAGGAGTGTGGCCCTCGCTGCCAAGGGGCCGCCGGCCACACTGGAAGACCCCAGGGCTGGGTTCAGGAGGCACAGCGCCCCAGAAAGCCGCCTCCACGGGTGAGGCCCGCGCCGCCAGGTGCGCCCCGGCGCTCATTAGGCCTCGGTGCGCGGCCCAGGCTTTCCGTGTCTTTCTGAGAATCCCCAAAGAAGAAAGAAATCAAAGGCTGGGGATTGAAAAACAAGAATGGGGAGATATAAAACAAGATTTCTATCTAAATAATTTCCTCTAATTGCTGGTAAGAGACATTAATTTTCCTTTTGAAGCTCCCCGCGGCCCCGGGCGCCTCAGGACGTGCCAAGATGGCAGCCCGTCTAGCCGGATTATTTCACCACCCGCCCGCAGGGCTGGCACGGCGCCCACCGCGGGGGCGGGCGGGGTGGCGGGCTGGGTGCTGCTCAGCTCGGGGTGGGGGGGTGCCCCGGGTGGGGGTGGGGAGGGAGGCGGGGAGCCGCGCTCTGGGGCACGGAGGCTGAAGCAGAAGGGGCCTTCGAGGCTCCTCGTCTTGGTCAGGCCTCCTGACCTCGCTCCACCCGGTTGGATGCAGGAGTGTCAGGACCCCGGGAGGCCTGGGCGCCTCTTCCTGGGGCACGCAGGGCATTGGCAGGGTGGGGGTCCCAGGAACTGCTCTGTCGCCTCTCCTGTAGCCCCCACAGAGGACAAAGCCTGGCGAGGCCAGCAAGATGGGGCCACGGTGAGAGAAGCCCAAGCGAGCGCCCGCCTGTCCACGGCCCCTCACAGCTCCTCTGGGGGAAGTAGGCCTCATTATCATCCCATTTTACAGATGGCTGGGTGAGGCTCGGGGCTGGGCCAAAGTCTCACAGCAAGATGGAGGCTGATTGGAGTTTCTGTCCCCAAACCTGGGTCCTCGGAAAGCTCTGGAAGGAGAGTGCACAGGGAAATTCAGATTCATTAGCAGTGCTATCAAGGCAATCGTAATCTGTTCCCAGCTCACATCTCATTTCTTCTCTAACTGTCCCTTGTCCTGTTCCCTCACTTGGCTGGGCTCGAGGCTCCTGTGGCTTCCCCCCGACCCCGGGCTTTCCCTCCCGGCCCCGGTCACACCGACTGCCATCGCCCCTCACCACTGGTGCTCCCTCCTGCCTCCTCTGGGCACCCTGGGTATGAGCTGCGTCTGAGCCTGGGGCTCACATGTCCCGGAGTGGGGGGCAGGGCACAGGGGGTGCGGGGTGGAGGGAAGCGCCGGATGGAAGGGCAGGGGTGTGGGGCGTTTCGGCTGGTGATGGAACTCACATTGTCATTTAGCCTAAGAGATTTTTCCTTCCCTTTTGATCTCTTGCAATTTATGAAAAATAGAACACATGTGTTCTTGATTAATTTCTACCAAATCACGGAAATGTTGACTTTTTTAAAGAGTCGTTTTATATGGAGGCTCCTTTTAGATTTTTTCAAGGCGTCCTTTGAATTGGGACAGGAGAAGGGTCACCCTGCCACCTCCGGCCTCCCATCGACACAGCAGGAAGTGGTGGGTCCTGGTGGGTGGTGTCCCTGGTCGTCCCCACCTCACACCCCTTCCTCCTTGGGTCCCCAAGGCCCTCAAGATAAAGTCTGGGCTCCTCAGCCTGGCGTTCAAGGCCTCTACACTCAGCCCTCCTGTCCTCTTTGGGCCCCTCTCGTCCCTCAGGCGCCCCGAAATCCAGCCCCGCTGAACTTCCACTTGGTCCTGAAACACGCCCGTCCGTTTCTTTCTCAATCCCTTTGCGCACTCTGCTCCCTCTGCTGAATGCTCTCCCGCCTCGCTTCTCCCCACCGGACAGACTCCTACTCACCCTTCAAAACCCAGACCCAGTGTGCCCTCATCTGCTCCACATTTGCTGCCTCATCCAGGCAGCCCCCTGTGGTCACCCCAGCTTTCCTAGAAGCGAGTCCTCGTTTGACCAAAGAGACCCGGACGCACTGCCTTTGGCCTGCCTCCCGGGGTCACTGACCCGGGTGCGCAAAGATGAAAGCTGGTATGTCGTGGTAAGAAGTAATAAAAGGGGGAAGACAAGCCCTTTTCAAATGAAAGCCATGCACAGCGTTTATTTTTGGTATTTTATGGGGTGCTTTGGAGAATGGGAGATGGAAAAAAGAGAGTTCCACGAGGGACAGGCAGCAGATTTCACCCCTGGGGTGGGAGGAAGGAGAGAGAGAACCAGTAGCCTCTCGGGCGTCCAGTGCCGACCTCTGGGCCATGCCTGGATTCCGGAGACGCTGGACTTGCTGTCCCAGCCCAGAGCTGGTCACAAGCAGGAGTTTAGATCCTATCAGAGGGTTCCGTCTGGCCCTCCCACACCTCCCCTGCCCACCCCCACGCAGAACCTCGTAAGGTGGGCGGGATGAAAACCATCCCCATTTTACAGATGTGCAAGTTGAGGCTCAGGCATGAAAGGGTTGGCTTAAGGCCACAGGCTAAATTAGCAGCCAGGCCGAGACTAGAACTCAGGGCATCTGCCCCTGCAGTTCAGACTGACTCGCTGTAAGGCGGGGGTCTCCAGCCCTGGGGGCGGTGGTCCCGGGGGGTCTCCAACCCTTTGCCCTCCTCGCAGGGTATTCTGTCAGTTTCCTCCAACCACACCGGGCCCTGCCCTCTCGGGTACCCTGCTTCCCAGCCTTAGCGCGTCCCACCGCTTCTATGCTTGAACAAGGGGACAGACCATGCATGACGCGTTCCAGTCGTGAACCCACGTGGCCAGCTGGGGAAGGCTGTACGGCAGGCGGGCAGGTCCCAGAGACAAGGGAGACCCTCCTATGCCAGACTGTCTCCCCCCTGTCCAGCCACAGCGCAGGGGGCGCCAGTGGCCTCCTACCTCCCCACACTCCCAAGAGCCCAGGAAATCACAGAAGGCTTCCTGCAGGCGGGGCCCAGCTCCGGACAGGGGGCCTTCCTCAAGTCCTCTTGACTAATGAAGTCACAACAGAGGCCAGGAGGAGCCAGGGGCTGGAAGAAAGGCCGTAGGTGCTGTTGGCCAGCCCAAGGGAGGGCTAGGTGGTGGGGAGTAGAGGACAGAGAGGTTGGCCCTCAGGACCCGCCTCACTTCTCCACTTGCGGTGGCTCCCAGGCACTGTGCTCTCTCCCCGTCTCTCCCTTCTCCAGCTGCGTCTTCGAGGGATGCACATTCCAGATAACGAAGCTCTACGGTGGAGGAAAGCCTCCAGGCAGGACAAAAACTAAACCTTTGTGTTGGGATGGGGGCGCCTGGGTGGCTCAGTCGGCCACGCATCCGGCTTCAGCTCAGGTCATGATCTCAGGATTCCCGGGTTGGGGCCCTGCGACCGCTGTGTGCGGACAGCTCAGAGCCTGCTTCCGATTCTGTCTTCCCCTCTCTGTCCCTTCCCTGTTCGCGGGCTCTAAAGAAAAAAGCGCAAAAAAACAAAACCCTGTGTGTTGGGTTCCGCCACTGAGGTTTGAGGCTTTCTCTGATGCGGATTACCTGGGTGTTACCATCCGAGTAAAACCGTGGTGGGAAGTAGGGATGACTGTCTCCATCCTGCAGATGAGCACGCTGAGGCCCAGAGAAGGGACTGCGCTGCAATCCCCAGGCACAGAAGCCGTCAGCCCACTGTGTCCGGACCCCCAGACCCCGCGAGATTTGCCCTGCCCCTTGCGTCGTTGGCGGGTTGGAAACAGCCCGCAAGGGCCCAGGCCCGGGGGGGGGGGGGGGGGGGGGGGGAGGCGAGGACCGGCTACGGCCTGCTTTTAAGAATTGCAGGTTGTTGAAACCCCCCCAGGTGGGCGTGAACCATGCTGTGTGGTGTGGCTGCTGTTTAGCAAAGCACAAAAGAGGCCTCGAATGGGAGAGACGCCCGGGCCCCCAGGACGATGGCAGGCTGCGCCCGGGGTGGGGGTGGGGGGTTAGGGGCACCGTGGGGGGTCGGCTCTCAGATGCTCCACCTGCAGCACGACCGATGGCAGGGAGGGGCGGCCGGGAAGACAGAGAAGAAGAAGGAGATGGGCCTGATTTACAGGCACTGGGGAAGAAAACGCAGCCAAGATTTATGGAGACTCAAGTGACTCGTTGGAGCCGAGTTTATTATCCATCGCGTGCATCTGAATGTGTATTTATGACTTTCCCAACGATCCTGTCTCACTGAAAATTATGTCCGAGGAACATCAAGAGCGGTTCATCTGCATTGAGGGAGGCTGATCCAGAGTGGAGTTCAAGGCTGCTCCCGGTCGCCCAGGGAGGCCGGCGGCTGGGGGAGCGGCGGGGTGGGGGTGGGGGGTTGGTCTCACTTGCGCATGCTCAGGGTCAAGAAGCGGACGCGGGCGGGTGATCGGAACCGGGCCCTGTTCTGGAGCCAGTGTGCAGAGCTGAACCGTCTCCCAAGCCCCTGCCTGACCCCCGGGTGCCAGGCCCTGAGCCAGGCACTAGAACCCACGGTTACGCTAAGGAGCAGAAGGAGTGTGAGAATATGGATTCTGTCACGTGACTGCTGGGTGCCCCTGGGCTAGCGGCTTAACCTCTCTGAGCCCCGGTTTCCCCACCCAGGAAATGGAAATAACGCTGACGGGGACCCCGGAGAGTCATTAGGCATCCGAGACACTGCATGTGAAGTGGGGAGCACAGCGCCCGGCATTCCTTAAGTGCTCACGGGCGTTATATTATTTTTCTGTTATTATCATGGTTATTCTTCGAAGCATCTTATGTAATGCTTGGTACCACGTGACCGTCAGGCCTAACAACGCAAGACGCATTTCTGGCTGAAGCTACATTTAGTGGAAGAACGACCGCGTACCTGCTTTGCGCATGTTGGACGCCAGGGGGCCCCACCAATCAGATGACCCTCTTAAAAGCTCTGTTTCTCTTGGGACTTTACGAATCCGTGAAAGAAATGATTGTCAACAGCTTCACTCGCTTGGCTCTCAGGCCGGTAGATACGTTGCTAAGCTCTGAACCTTGTCATGACTGAAAAGAGCTGATACTCGGCCAGTGCTCATTGGCAGAAAGTCTCTTCCGAAGGTGTCGGTAAACATGCCACCCTACACGCTGGAGGTGACTTCCCTGCTGCCCTGGCCACCTGACACCCTCCACCAGGACCCCCTTGATTAAAGAGGTGTCTTAGTCTGTATGGCCCACAAAGCAGAGGCTACGACAAGGTCTTGGGAGTTTATTTGAGAGGGATCTCAGGAAAGATGGGAGGGGTAAAGGGAGGGTCAGGGAGAAGGATGAAGAGCAGCAGAAAACTGCTGTCAGCCATGGGGGCTTGATTCTGTAGGGACCCCTGAAAAGAGTACAGAACGTCCTTCCAGAATTGTCTTTCCAGAAGAAGGAGGACGGAGCCCTTGTCTGCTGCCTCCTGTGCCCCAGTGGCTGAGTATTTCCCTTGGGAGTTTTGACTCTCCCATGATTCTGCCTGCAGTGTTTGCTCAGCAAGAGGACCCTGAGCCAGAGAGGGGAAGAACACATGTCACAGGCTTACACGGGACACTATGGAAGTGCCTGAGCTCACCTACAACTCTCCATTCAGCTGCTGCTGCAATCTGGTGTGTGTGGGGGGGTGACATGGGGCCACCCAAAAAAGTGTCTGCTACAGTCCACCCCTTGCAACATTCGGATCTGTTCGTGCCCACGTTAAGTCCACTATGACACTGAGTCTTCAAGGTGCTGGACAGCCGTAATCTCTAAAAAATTTAATACGGGATTCTGGGAGGATATGGGGTAGGAGGCACCAGGAATCCCTCTCTCTGCCTAGAAAACAACTGCACTGGACAGAGTCTGTCTGATGTAAATATTTGGCATCTACTGAAGGCTTCAGCCTCCAGGGGAAGGCATAGATGGCAAATTGCCATTAATTTGGGGATGAACGATAAACCAGATGTGGTCCTTCTGCACAATGGAATGTTCTTCAACCATGAAGTGGAAAAAGCAGAGACACCTGCTACAACACAATCCTTGACAACAGGATGCTCAGTGAGAAGCCAGAGAGTGTGATTCCATTTGTATGAAGCATCCAGAACTGACAAATTCAGAGACAAAAAGCAGATGAGTAGTCTGGGGGGGGGGCGTGGTGCAGAGGGTATGGAGTGATTAGGGGTGATGGGTAAATGATAGGGTTTTTTTTTTTGTTGGGAGGGGCAATGAGAATGTCCTAAAGTTGATTGTCCTGATAGTTTCACAACACCACGGATAGACTGAAAGCCATTGAACTATTCACTTTATGTTATTTTTCTGTTATTATCATGGTTATTCTTCGAAGCATCTTATGTAATGCTTGGTACCACGTGACCGTCAGGCCTAACAACGCAAGACGCATTTCTGGCTGAAGCTACATTTAGTGGAAGAACGACCGCGTGGTGGGTGAGTTGTGTGACATGGGAATTATATTAAAGAAAGCTGTTTTTTTTTTTAATTTTAACTGCAGTTGACTTCAGTTACTTTTTAAAAAACGTTTATTTGCTTTTGAGAGAGAGAGAGTACAAGCAGGGGAGAGGCCGAGAGAGGGGGACAGAAAATCTGAAGCGGGCTCTGTGCTGACAGCAGAGAGCCCAATGTGGGGCTCGAACTCACAAATTGTGAGATCATGACCTGAGCTGAAGTTGGACACTTAACCGACTGAGCCACCCGGGTGCCCCAACTTTAGTTACTTTAAGCTCTTAGCACAGTAGCAGCGACTCATCCCCCACCCCATCCCCAGACAGGCAGCTATGCATGTATTCCTGGCATATAACTGGTGGGGACCGGAGGGGTGGGGGTGGGTAGAAACCCTGACATTCAAAACAACTGCATATTTGGGGAAAATTAGAAAGTGAACAGCACGCCCAAAGAAAGGCCCAGAAAAGATCTGAGAACACTTTAAGTTTACGCTTCAGGTTGAACTTGAGCACAGAGATAACCTATAACAATAGAAAAAAACAAAGACAATAAATAACAATAAAGAAAAAACCAGCAAACCCAGGGAAGGGAGTGAATAGATTTCCAGAGTTACCACACAATTAGATTCAAATGTCCAGTTCTCAACAATGACAGAAATACCAAAGAAACAGGAAAATGTGGCCTGATCAAAGGGAAAAAATAAGTCACCAGAAATTGTCCCTGAAAGTGACCTGATGGCAGACATACCAGACAAAGACTTTAAAACATCTGTCTTAATGATCCTCAACGAACTACACCAAGAGACAGAGAAAGTCAAGAAAACAACATGTGAATCAAGGGAAAGTACTGTAAGGAGACAGAAAACCTCAGAGAAACCAGAAAGAAATTCTGGAGCTAAAAAGTCCGACAACGGAAATGAAAACTTCACTAGAGAGATTCAAAGCAGGTTTAAGCAGGCAGAAGAAAAGAACCTGAAGATAGGGCAATGGAAAATATTGAGGCTGAGGAACAGGAACCAAAAAGATTGAACAAGAGTAACTGGAGCCTAAGACACCTGCAGCGCATCATCAAAAGGACCAACATATGCCCCATGGGGATCCCAGAAGGAGAAGAGGGTGAAAGGCGCAGATAATATTTGAATAAATAATGGCTGGAAACCTCCCAAATTTGATGAAAGATATGAATATAAATTTCCAAGAAGTTTTATGAACTTTAAGTAGAATGAACTCAAAGACACCCACAGCAAGACACGTCGTAATCAAACTTTCAAAAGGCAAAGCTGAGGGCTCCTGGGTGGCTCAGCTGGTAAAGCATCTGACTCTTGATCTCCACTTTGGTCTTGATCTCAGGGTTGTGAGTTCAAGCCCTGCATGGCAAAGACAAAGAGAGAAATTGTTTTAAGTTTATTTATTTTGAGAGAGACAGAGACAGCCTGAGCAGGGGAGGGACAGAGAGAGAGGAAGAGAGAGAGAGAGAGAGACTCGGGGCTCGAGTTCATGAAACTGTGAGATCATGACCCGAGCCAAAATCAAGAGTCGGACACTCAACCGACTAAGTCACCCAGGCCTCCCCAAAGAAAGAATCTTGAAAGAAGTGAGAGAGAAGTGACTCTTCATCCATGAACAGTCCTCAGTAAGATTGTCAGCAGATTTCTCATCAGAACCTTTGAGGCCATTAGACCAGGGGCTCATGTATTCAAAGAGCCAAAAGAATAAAACTATTGACCGAGAATCCTATGTCTGGCAAAACTGTCCTTCAGAAGTCAGGGAGAAATGAAGACATCCCCAGATAAACAGAAGCTGAGAACGTTCATGTCCATCAAACCCGCTCTGCAAGAAATGCTCAAGAGAGTCCTACAAGGTGAAGTTGAAGATCACTGGACGTGAGGATGTATGGAGAAATAAAGATCTCGAAAAATAAAGTGGACCCGTTGGCAATGATAAAAGCCAGTAATACTGTAACAATGGTTTGTAACTGTACTTTTTGTTTGTTTTCTACATGATTTAAGAGACTAATATATTTTGGGGGGTGGAGGGATGGGTGAAATAGGTGAAGGGGATTAAGAGTCCACTTGTCAGGATGAGACTGAGTCATGTATAGAATTGTTGAGTCACTATACTGTACGCCTGAAATGAATATGACACTATATGTTAACTACACTGGAAGTTTTTAAAAAGATTTTTTTTTGAGAGATAGAGAAAGAGTGAGTGCAGGAGGGGCAGAGAGGGAGGGAGAGAGAGAGAATCCCAAGCAGGCTCTGCATTATCAGGGAGGAGCCCGATGCAGGGCTCATACCCACAAACTGTGAGATCATGACCTGAGCCGAAGTCAGATGCTTAACTGGCTGAGCCACCCAGGTGCCCCTAACTACACTGGAATTTAAAAGAGAGAGAGAAAGAGATAGAGAGAAGGAGAGAGAGACTAATATATTTTTAAAAAAATTAGTGTAGGGGTGGCTCAGTCAGTTAAGCAGCCAACTTCGGCTCAGGTCATGAGCTCACAGTTCGTGAGTTCTAGCCCCACATCAGGCTCTGCGCTGACAGCTCAGAGTCGGGAGCCTGCTTCGGATTCTGTGTCTCTGTCTCTCTCTCTCTCTCTCTCTCTCTCTGCCCCTCCCCCTCTTGGGCTCTGTCTCTCTCTCTCCCTCTCTCAAAAATAAATATTTAAAAAATGTTAAAAAAACATTAGTGCAAGAACTAGTATTACTGTAACTTTGGTTTATAACTCCAAATCTTGTTTTCTACATAATTCAGAAGACTAATGCATTTAAAGGAGCTACAAGTTTACGTTTTTTGCAAACACAAAGTATAAAGATGTAATTTTCTGATATCAGTACCTGAAAGGGGTGAGGCCAGAGCTGTAAAAGAGCAGAATGTTTGCATTTTATTGATGTTAAACTGGCATAAATTCAGATTCGAGTGATATAACTTTAGGATGTTACTATAATCCCCATAGTAACCACAAAGAACATAGCTATAGACTCGACACAAAAGGAAATAAGAAAGAAACTTCAACATTTCAGTAAGAAATTCAACTAAACACCAAAGAAGACGGTGATGCAGGAAACGAGAGACACAAAAAAGCTGTAAAGCATATAGAAAACAAGTAGCAAAATGACAGAAGTCTCTCCTCATCAGTGATTACCTTAAATGTAAAGGAATTAAACTCTCTAATCAAAAGACAGAAACGAGCATAATGGATAAAAACACATAATCCAATTATAAACTGTTTACAAGAGTCTATTTTTTTTGTTTGTCCCTCTCTCTCAAAATAAATAAACTTTAAAAAATAAATCAATTTAAAAAATAAAGTTTATATAGAGGTCTTCACCGCGTTCAGTCACATATATTGGTCTGAATGCATCACCATTATCTCAAGGCTCTGTCCTTGAGCAGCCGCTGGGAGCAGAGAAGGCAAGGGGAACCCATATTCCAAGGATAGAAGGAGGGGATGAGGAGCCTCCATTCGCTGGGGTCCAGCTCATGGGTCAACCAGCGGTCATGTCTGCTGGATGACATCTCCCGACAGTAACCCGGATAAAATGGACAAATTCCTGGAAACACGAAATCTAACAGCATCACATTGTGAAGAAATAGAAACTTTTAATAGACCTGTAACTAGTAAGGAGATTGAATCAGTAGTTAAAAATCTCCCCACAAAGAAAATTCTGGACCCGATGGCGTCACCAGTCAGTTCTTCCAAACATTAAAAGAAGACCCGACACCGATCTTTCTCAAAGTTCTCCCAGAAATTGAAGCAGAGGAAAATACTTCCTCACCTATTGTATGAAGCCAGTGTGAATTACCCTGTACCAAAGCCAGACAAAGACCCTACAGGAAAACTCTACACCAATATCTCTTATGAGCTTTAATGCAAAAACCTTCATCAAAATACTAGCCAACCAAATTTGGCAGCCTATTAAAAGAATCATAAGCCATGACCACGTGGGATTTATTCCCGGAATCACACAGATGTTTCAACATAGCAAAATCAATCTGTGTAATATTTGACATGAGCAAAATGAAAAACACAAAAACCACATGATCATCTCAACTGATCACTGGACTGAATTAACCACCAGCCTTCCTGGGTCTCTATCTTACAGAGGGCCGACTGCGGGATTTCTGGGCCTCCACGGCTGCATGAACCAGTTCCTATAATAAATCTCCTCTTCATCTCTATCTATACCTATAAATATGTCTATATCTCTGTATCTGATCTATATCTAATATCTACTGCCTCTTTCCCCCTGGAGAACGCTGACTGTTGCAGCATCCTCTGATTACCATTCCCCTTAAAAATTATTGAAATTTTCCTTGCTTCTTCGTATGTGGAGTAACTTTGGATTTTATCCTGAAATTCTGAGTGTTCTGAGTATTCTGAGTATTCTGAGTATTATGTTATGAAACGCTGGGTCCTATTAAAATCTTCTGGGAAATATTGATTTTTTTTTGTTTGTTTTAAAGAAGGCCAGCATCGTGGCTAGGTTCAGACCCCTGGGATCCTCCTCCTTTGAGCTAGGATTCTAAAGCAAATTCCATTGGGAAACCTTTTGCCATGCTGTTTTGCTCCACGGTACGTGGTCTACACTTGTCACTGGAAAACTACATCCCACAAGACAAATCCGGCCTGTGGGTTGTTTTTGGAATAGCCTATGAGATAAAACTGGTTTTTATATTTGTAAGAGAGAGAGAGAGAAGAAGGAAGGAAGGAAGGAAGGAAGGGAGGGAGGGAGGAAGGGAGGAAGGAAGGAAAGGTGAAATGAAAGATGGACTATGTGACAAAGAACATATGTTACTCACAAAACCTAAAATACTATCTGGCCCTTTACAGAGAAAGTTGTCTCATCTCAGTTCCCAAAGCCTCTGCTAGGCTGTTTCACGTTAGTTCCACGCACGTACAACTCAAGCCTTGGGACTTCGTGCACACATTGGAAGAATCCTTTTTCCCAGCCTTGTCCTCTCCATGACTTCCCCTACGCTCTCCACATCCCCAAGACCCCCTTTTCCTGGTTCTCTCCCCCAGAAAGTCAGGGTTTGGGGAAGAGTTAAGATGGTGGAGAAGTAGGGGGACTGGGATTTCCCTCATCCCTCAAACACAGCTGTGTTCAGGTCAGAACGCTTGGAACACCCAGGAAATCCAGCTGCAGAGATGGATCTCCACGGATGGAGGGAGACAGCTTGGCGGGACAGAGGTGCGTGTATGCGAACTGGGGGAGATAAAACAGTGTAGGCTCGGAGGGGAGGGAACCCCTTCTGTGGAGAGACGAAAGGGAGAGAAAGAGAGGCTGTGGAAGTGCGGTATTGTGCCGTATTGGTCCTCTCCAGACCTGGGACTGGGGGATGAGAACTACGGAGAGCGCCAGTCCCTCTTTGCAAACAGCTTCAGGAGCTGAAGATCGGAGTTTTCCAAAGTGTAAGACTTTCTCTGGACCAGAGCCTGGGGGGAAGGGGAGCCGACCCCAGGGTGCAGTAGCAATCTCGGGGTGCTGGGAGAGAACAGCTCTCTTTCTTGAGCACTGTGGGAAGAGGGTTTATTACCCCCCCACACACACATACACACACAAGGACAAAAGACCCTGCAAGCACCAGCCAGAGGCCCTTTGTCAGCTCGGTGGGGTGGCACTACTCCAGAACAGAATCTCTGAGATGCAGGTACCCCGTAAGACGTCGGGTTTGGGGGGCACCTGAGGGGCTCAGTCAGTTGAGCATTGGACTTCGGCTCAGGTCATGATCCTCCAGTTCGTGAGTTCAAGCCCCACATGGGGCTTACTGCTCTCAGCGCATAGCCCGTTTTGGATCTCCTGTCCCCCTCTCTGTCCTTTCCCTGCTCGCACTCTCCCTTTCTCTGTCAAAATTAAATAAACATTAAAAATAAAAAAAAGACATCAGGTTTTGAATCCCCGCTGAGCGCCTAGGAGGCGCGGGACACTGGAGCAGGACAAGCCGCCACCCATACTACTCTGAGGGCCGCCTGAACACCGTGGTTTGAGACACCTGGTCCAGGGAGGAGAGATTGGGGCGTCACCATTTTTCTCCCGTTCACCCACACTGTGGGGCTTCAGGGAACAGGACAGCAGCCCTCAGTGGAGGCAGGACCCGATTACACCAACCCCACCCCTCTGTGCCTGGAAACTTTATCTACCAGAGTGGCACTGACACTGACCAAACCAGACGATTTCTCTTCAACGCACCGGTCCCAGGCGCCAACAGATGACTGTCATGTGGTTTTGTATGTTAGTCTGTTCCTTTCTTTTTATTTTCTCTGTTTTCTTCTCTTTTCTTTTTCTTTCTACCCTCTTCTTTCCCACCCTTTGGAATCAGGCACATAGATTCTGATTTGATATTTGGCCAATTCTTATTATATATATATTTTTTTCTTTCTTTCTCTGTTTTGTTTCTTTGTTTAATCAGGCATTTTTACTCTATTCTCTTTACATCTTTTCTATATCTCCTTCTTCTTTATTTTCCTTTCTCTCTCTCTGGATTAAGCCTTATGGTTTCTTTGATTCTCTGCTTGGTCTTTTTTTTTCTTCCCCTTACATTTTTCTCTTTGTATAGGATCAGCTTCCCCTCCTTTCTTTTTTTCCAGGGTGACTTCAATGAACAAATCAAACCACACCTGGTGGAAGGTCCAAACAATCCACCACTATGAGCAAGGAGGAGTTTGTTGAGGACTGACCAGTGGGATAGAGCAGCCAGATACGCAACAATGGAGTGCACGCAACACACTCCAAAAACACTTCCCAAAGTGCCCATCCCTGGATAGTGTGTGATCCCATTTTAATATAGTAGTACTTGCAGGTGCAGGACACAGAACAGGCTGTTAAAACACGTAAAAGACAGAAAAGTAGTCATGATGGGTTAAGAAATGCTATAAATGAGATGCAAAAGAAACTAGATTCAGTGACAGTGAGGATGGAGGAAGCAGAGGAGAGAATAGGTGAAATAGAAGATAAAATTATGGAAGATGGTCAAGCTGAAAAAAAGAGGGAAAGGAAATTACTAGACCATGAGGGGAGAATTAGAGACCTAAGTGATTCAATGAAATGAAACAGTATCCATACCATAGGAGTTCCAGAAGAAGAAGAATAGAGAGAAAGGGGCAGAAGGTTTACTTGAACAAATTATAGCTGAGAACTTCCCTACTCTGAGGAAGGAAACAGGCATCCAAGTCCAAGAGGCACAGAGAACTCCCTTCAAAATCAACAAAAACAGGTCAACGCCATGACATATTATAGTGAAGTTGGAAAAATACAAAGATAAAGAGAGAATTCTGAAAGCAGCTAGGGACAAACGGGCCTTAACCTGCAGGGGTAGACACATAAGGGTGGTAGCAGACCTGTCCACTGAGACTTGGCAGGCCAGAAGGGAGTGGCAGGAAATATTCAATGTGTTGAATAGGAAATATATGCAGCCAAGAAACCTTTATCCAGCAAGGCTGTCATTCAGAATAGAAGGAGAGAGAAAGTGTTTTCCAGACAAACAAAAGCTAAAGGAGTTCATGACCACCAAACCAGCCCTGCAGGAGATCCTAAGGGGAACTTTGTGAGTGAAAAGCAGCAGAGACTACAGAGGACCAGAGATGTCACCACAAACACAAAACCTACAGATAACACAATGACACTAAATCCATATCTCTCAATAATTACTGAATGTAAATGGACTAAATGCCCCAATCAAAAGACATAGGGTATCAGAATGGATAAAAAACCAGGATCTATCTAGATGCTGCCTAAGAGAGACTCATTTTAGACCTGAGGACACCTGCAGATTGAAAGTGAGGGGACGGAGAACCATCTATCAGGCTACTGGACATCAAAAGAAAGCTGGAGTAGCCATACTTCTATCAGACAAACTAGATTTTAAAACAAAGACTGTAACAAGAGATGAAGGAGGACATTATATCATAATTAAGGGGTCTATCCACCAAGAAGCGCTAACAATTGTAAATGTTTACGCACCCAACGCAAAACACCCAAATATATGTCAATTAATCACAAACATAAATAAATGTATAGATAATAATACCGTGATTATAGGGGACTTTAATATTTCTCTTACAGCAATGGGCAGATCATCTAGGCAGAAAATCAATATGGAAACAAAAACTCTGAATAACAGACGGACTTAACAGATATATTCAGAACTTTTCATCCAAAAGCAGCAGAATACACATTCTTCTTGAATGCACATGGAACATTCTCCAAAATAGATCATACCATGCATATTTTCAGATCACAGTGCTATGAATCGTGAAATCAACCACAAGAAAAAATTGGGAAGCCCCCAAATACCTGGAGGTTAAAGAATATCCTACTAAAGAATGAATAGGTCAACCAGGAAAATTAAAGAAGAAATTTGTAAAAATATATGGAAGCAAAAGAAAATGGAAACACAATAGTCCAAACCCTTTGGGACTGCAGCAAAGCAGTTCTAAGAGGGAAATATATTGCAATTCAGGCCTATCTCAAGGAGCAAGAAAGGTCCCAAATATACAATTTAACCTCACAGCTAAAGGAGCTAGAAAGGCAGCAGCAAAGAAAGTCCAAAGCTAGCATAAGAAGAGAAATAATAAAGATTAGAGCAGAAATAAACAGTATAGACCCTCCCCCCAATATAGTAGAACAGATCAATGAATTTAAGAGCTGGTTTTTTGAAAGAATAAACAAAATTGGTAACCCCCTAGCCAGACTTCTCAAAAAGAAAAGAGAAAGGACCCAAATTGATAAAATCACGAATGAAAGAGGAGAGATCACAATCAACACCACAGAAATACAAACAATTATCAGAAAAATACTATGAAAAATTATACGCCAATGAACTGGACAATCTGGAAGAAATGGACAGATTCCTAGACACCCACACACTACCAAAACTCAAATAGGAAGAAATAGAAAATTTGAACAGACCCATAACAAGGAAAGAAATGGAATCAGTTATCAAAAATCTCCCAAAAAATAAGAGTCCTGGGCCAGAAGGAATTCTACCAGACATTTAAAGCACGGTTAATACCTATTCTTCTCAACTTGTTTCAAAAAATATAAATGGAAGGAAAACTTCTAGACTCATTCTATGAAGCCAGCATTACCTTGATTCCCAAACCAGACAAAGACCCCACTAAAAAGGAGAATTACAGGCCAATATCCCTGATGAACATGGATGCAAAAATTCTCAGTAAGATACTAGCAAATCGAATTCAACAGTATATTAAAAGAATGATTCACCATGATCAAGTGGGATTCATTCCTGGGCTGCAGGGCTGGTTCAATATTCACAAATCAATCAACGTGATACATCACATTAATAGAAGAAAGGCAAAGAACCATCTGATCCTGTCAATAGATGCAGAAAAAGCATTTGACAAAATACAACATCCTTTCTTAATAAAAACCCTCAAGAAAGTCGGGATAGAAGGAACATACCTTAACATCATAAAAGCCATATATCAAAGGCCCACAGCTATTATCATCCTCAAGGGGGAGAAACTGAGAGCTCTCCCCCTGAGATCAGGAACATGATCAGGGATAACAAGGATGTCCACTCTCACCACTCTTGTTTAACATAGTGTTGGCAGTCCTCTGTCTGATTGATGTCAGCAGACAACAAAATGAGATAAAAAAGCATCCAAATTGGCAAAGAAGAAGTCAAACTTTCACTCTTTGCAGATGACATGATGCTCTACATGAAAAACCTGAAAGATTTCACCAAAAAAACCTGCTAGAGCTGATCCATGAATTCAGCAACATCACAAGATATAAAATCAATGTGCTGAAATCAGTTGCATTTCTATACACCAATAATGAAGCAACGGAAAGAGATATCAAAGAATCGATCCCGTTTACCATTGCACCAAGAACCATAAAATACTTAGGAATAAACCTAACCGAAGAGGTAAAAGAGCAGTATGCTGAAAACTATAGAAAACTTATGAAAGATATTGAAGAAAACACAAAGAATGGAAAAGCATTCATGCTCATGGATTGGAAGAATAAATGTTGTTAAAATGTTGATACTACCCAAAGCAATCTACACATTCAATGCAATCTCAATCAAAATAGCACCAGCATTCTCTCAGAGCTAGAATAAACAATCCTAACATTTGTATGGAACCACAAAAGACCCCAAATAGCCAAAGAAATGTTGAAAAAGAAAACCAAAGCTGGTTGCATCACAATCACAAACTTTAGCCTGTAATACAAAGCTTTAATCATCAAGACAGTATGGTATTGGCACAAAAACAGACACATAGACCAATGGAATAGAATAGAGAACCCAGAATTGGACCCACAAATACGTGGTCAACTAATCTTTGACAAGGCAGGAAAGAGTATCCAATGGAATAAAGACAGTCTCTTTAGCAAGTGGTGCTGGGTGAACTGGACAGCAACAAGCAGAAGAATGAAACTGGACCACTTTCTTACACCATACACAAAATAAATTCAAAATGGATGAAAACCTAAATGTGAGATGGAAGACCATCAAAATCCTACAGAATAAAACAGGCAGCAACCTCTTTGATCTCGGCCCACAGCAACTTACTTGACATGTCTCTGGAGGAAAGGGAAATAAAAGCAAAAATGAACAATTGGGACATTATCAAGATAAAAAGCTTCTGCACAGCAAAGGAAACAATCAACAAAACTAAAAAGCAACTGACAGAATGGGAGAAGATATCTGCAAATGACATGTTGGATAAAGGATAAGTATAAAAAAATCTATAAAGAACTTAACAAACTCGACACCCGAAAAACAAATAATCCAGTGAAGAAACGGGCAGAAGACATGAAGAGACACTTCTCCAAGGAAGACATCCAGATGGCCACTGACACATTGAAAGATGCTCGACATCACTCACCATCAGGGAAATACAAATCAAAACCACATTGAGATACCACCTCACACCATTCAGAGTGGCTAAATTTAACAACTCAGGAAACAATAGATGCTGGTGAGGATATGGAGAAAGGAGAATCCTCTTGCACTGTTGGTGGGGATGCAAACTGGGGCAGCCGCTCTGGAAAACAGTGTGGAGATTCCTCAAAAAATTAAAAATAGAATTACCCTACCACCCAGCAATTGCACTACTAGGAATTTATCCAAAGGATACAGGAGTGCTGATTCGAAGGGGCACATGCACCCCAATGTTTATAGCAGTGCTATCAACAATAGCCAAAGTATGGAAGGAGTCCAAGTGTCCATCAACTGATGAATGGGTAAGGAAGAGGTGGTGTGTATATATATATATATATAACGGAATACTACTCAGTGATGAAAAAGAATGAAATCTTGACATTTGCAACAACATGGATGAAACTGCAGGGTATTATGCTAAGCAAAATAATATCAGTCAGAGAAGGATATCAGATGATTTCACTCACATGTGGAATTTGAGAAACTTAACAGATGACCATAGGGGAAGGGAAGGAAAAATCAGATAAAAACAGAGAGGGAGGCAAACCATAAGAGACTCTTAAATACAGAGAACAAACTGAAGGTTGATGGGGGTGGAGGGTTGGGGGGGGTGGCCGAAATGGGTGATGGGCACGGAGGAGGGCATTTGTTGGGATGAGCACTGGGTGTTGTATGTAAGTGATGAATCGTGAGAACCTACCCCTGAAGCCAAGATTCACTGTATGTTAGCTCGCTTGAGAATAAATTTTTAAAAATAAATAAATAAAGGGGAAAAAAGAAAGCAAGCCAGCGTTTTAGTCTCTCTGTGCTATCAGCCACTTCCTACAAATGGGTCATCTCAGGGAGAAGTAGTTTAGGCTCCCTGGGGGACAGGTTCCTGTCCCTGGGCCAAACTGGCAACAGAAAAAAAAAGAAGGACATGGGGATTCCTCACCCTCTTTGACAGACAGAGAGCGATGTTTTCTCTCAGAGTTTTAGGTGCTTGTGGGATTGGCTGGTGACACCCCAAAAATGCAGACTCATGACTGGGGCTTGCCTCAGGACAGGGACTCTCAAACGTGACAAAAAAGGGGAGCCTTTCCTGCCACGTTCTCTGTCCTACCCCCATTCTTGCTTCTCTACTCAGAAAGACAGGGTTTTTCTTAGAGCTTATTCTGTTTCCGCCCTCTTCACCGTCCCAGAATTTGAGCTATACTCGAGTTTAATATGGAAATGCGGGGAAAAACGAAAAAAACCACAATGAACGTGTAAGATTAAAATAATTTTGGTTTCCCTGCCCAATCCACTCTCTCTGATTTATTCTTCAGAGTCCTCACATATGTATTCTGCGCGGGTGTTTGAGTTGTAACTGGTGGGGGAGGTAGGGTGGAGTGGGCTTACACTGTCTTCGCTGAATCCGGAAGCCCTACTGTTGGGTTCCGTACACCTATCTTGCTAAGCACTTATTAATCCTAACAAGTTGTTCACGAATTTTTAAAACTTCTAAATGCAAAATAATTTCAGCCGTGAATAATGGAAATTTACTTCCTCCGATCTTTATATCATTTTCTTGCCTTGCTGTAGGGGGTGGGCGAACTTTTTCTATAAAGGCCAGATAGTACTCATTTCAGACTTTGCAGGCCATACGGTTTCTGTTGCAACTACTCAGCCCTTCAATTGTAGTGTGAAAGCAGCTATAGACAATATATAAATGAATGGGCCATAGCTGGATTCCAATAAAATTTTCTGTACACAAACAGGTGGGGCGAAGCACTTCCAGAATGACAGAGTAAGGGCTTCCAAAAATATACTTCGTTGTAAAAGCAACGAGAATGCTGGCAAAAATGATCAGAAGCAACTTTTTAATGACTTTGGAAATTAACCAAAGGCTTATGACAATATGGGGAGTGTTTATTTTTTTCTAAATATGGCTGAGTCATAGAACAGCAAGCTTTGTGAAGTTATTTGTTTAATAAGATCAGTTCATTCTTATTTCTTTAATTTTTTTCATGTTTATTTACATTTGAGAGAGAGCGAGAGAGCGGGAGCAAGCAGGGGAGGGGCAGAGAGAGAGGGAGACACAGAATCCGAGGCAGGTTCCAGGCTCTGAGCTGTCATGCGGGGCTTGAACTCATGAACCACGAGATCGTGACCCGAGCCGAAGTCGGAGCCTTAACCGACTGAGCCACCCAGGCGCCCCAAGCTTTGTGAAGTTTTAACTTCCCCTATTTCCATGTCCTTCTCTCCACCTCTGCTGTAGGCTTGAAAAATGACAGCCTCACAACTATGGTGGCCAGGACAATCAGGAGTCCTGCAGCCACTCGAAGACAATGAACAGGTTTGGAGCTTCTAAAAAAGCCCACACCCAGGTCGCCATCTGACCTGTCTGGCAACTCCCTGAAAAGCTCCATTCCTGGGATGGTCTCTACCTGACCTGCCTTAGAACTTGGCCTGTGTGAACAGCAATAGGTCCAGAGCATTTGTGAAAAACAATTAGGCACCACTGTTTAACACTGTAGCTGCCTGAAGTGGTGATTTTAGTTGGGGCTGAAGAAAGTTTCGGTAAAAAACTAGAGAACGAGATGTGCACAGGGGCTTTAAAAGGCTCCGAGGCCACGTACGTGTGCATAGCTGTGCACACACCTGAGAAGGGTCTGTGAAAACTCGAATGTCTCACCTCTGGCTGACTTGAGGCTCTGCACAGGCAGGAAGTGAAGGTTAGGACAGAGTTGTCCGTCCCTTGCTAGAGCATTGAAAACTTGCCCCGACACCCACACAGTGTCCCTCAACAAGGGTTGAGAGACTTACCGGTTTAAGGGATTTAAGGAAATCTCTGGCCAATCAGTAGCTGACCAGTAAGCTAACTGAGCAGAAATTCCAGTGGCTAAACACAGCGAAGAACACAGGCTTTACAGAATTAGCCCAGGATGGTTACGAACAGAACCAACAGCAGCAGTGACAGGAGCAAATCGCAGTAACCACAAGCCCTTGGGAAGTGGCGATCCACTTCCAGATTTGCAACATTGTGTTATTTTAATGTCCAGCTTTCAACAAAAATTTAGGACCCATGCATAAAACAAGAAAGTATGGTCCAGTGACATGAACCTGTCCCCAGAGGAGCCCAAACACTGGACTTACTAGAGAGCCTTTAAATACACTGTTATAGGGGCACCTGGGTGGCTCAGTCGGTTGAGCATCCGCCTTTAGCTCAGGTCATGATCTCACGGTTCGTGGGTTCGAGCCCCGCATCGGGCTCTGTGCTGACAGCTCAGAGCCTGGAGCCTGCTTCCGATTCTGTGTCTCCTCCTCTCTCTGCCCTCTCCCGCTCATGCTCTGTCTTTCTCTCTCAAAAAACAATCATTTCAAAAAATTTAAATACACTATTATAAATTTGTGCAAAAACCCGAAGGGGACTGTGTCTAAAGAATTAAAGGAACAACATTAACTTAACAGACGTCGATAGAACACGCAACAACATCCTGGGCACAGGATGCTGGTGAGGTCTGACCAGTCAGTCCCACAGGGACAGTAGTGACAGCCACAGGAAGCAGTATTCTGGGCAGAGCGGTCTCTGAGCAGTTTCCTCACCAGAAGCTTGTGCCTGCTTACTTTCTCAGTCCAGCCCCCCCCGCCATGTACCTGCTGATTCTGAGCGAGTCCAGATTCTCTCAGTGATTTCCTTCTCTGCTTTACCCAGCCAGATGGAGAGGGTTCTGAATGCCAGCAGTTAAGAACTCCAACTGATATACTATTTTTCTTTCTTCTTTTCAAAAAATATTTTATTTTAAAGCAATCTCTACACCCAATGTGGGGCTCGGACTCATGACCCCAAGATCAAGAATTGCACGCTCTACCGACTGGGCCAGCCGGTTGCTGCATGAGATACTATTTTCCACTGAATATTATATCTTAGACATATTTCTGTGCCATTAAATATGTTTCAAAATATTAGTTTAATAGCTGCCCAATATTTCATATGTATGCATGGTAGTTTATTTAGCCATGCCCTCGAGTTTGAGTGGATTACAAATTTATCTTAATTAGTTACAATAAATATTATTGCATTCACGTTTTAGCTTCAGTCTTGACCCCCTTTAAGCGTGTTACAGGTGGGGGTACCAAGTTAATGATATGAACATTTTTAAAACTTGGTGGTGTAAAGCCAGTTTTTCCCTAGAAATTGTATACAAATGTCTACTTTCACATTTGTACCCTCACGATTTAAAAGGCTCAGTTTTGGGGCGCATGGGTGGCTCAGTCGGTTAAGCAACCGACTCCAGCTCAGGTCATGAATGATCTCGTGGTTCGTGAGTTTGAGCCCCTCGTCAGGCTCTGAGCTGACGGCTCAGAGCCTGGAGCCCATTTTGGATTCTGTGTCTCCCTCGCTCACGCTCTGTCTCTCTCTCCTTCAAAAATAAATAAACATTAAAAAAATAAATAAATAAAAATAAAGTGCTCAGTTTCACTCTACTCAAGAAGATTGGGTATGATGATTTTAAACAATTTTTGATAATCTGAAAGGGGAAAATCTCATCAGTGTTTTAATGGGCCATTTCTTTGATTACTAGTGAAGCCTAATATTTTCAAATATGTCTATTATACATTTTTATTTTCTGTTGTACATTTCTTGTTGACTGTTTTTCTATTGGAATGTTCATTTTATTGATTTGTAATTGCTTTTTATATATTAGAGATGTTAACCCTTTGTCATATTTTTTGCAGCTGTTATCCTTATCTTTAGTTCCCCAACAACCTTAGTTAAATGGCTTTTTAAAAACATAAAGGTATTTAAGTTTTCATGCATTAAATGTTATCCTATTCTTTGTTGTTTTTTCCCTGCTGCTTTTATGTTTAGAAGGTCTTTCCTCACCCAGAGATCAAATATTTGTCTATAATTTCTTCTAGTTTTTAATGATTTCCTCTTTTACATTTAATTCTTTGAATCCTCTGGAATTCATATTGGAGTATGGTGTGAAGGAAGGAGCTAATTTTATTTCTTTCTGAATAGCTAAGCAAATGTCCCGGCATCATTTATTGAATAATCTGTTCTTTCCCCACAGATTTGCAATACCACCTCAGAAGGCTGAGATGCGGTGATCGCCATGGCAACAGGGCTGCGTTAAAAGCATTTGTTCTCACAGAGTGGAGGGCTGGTGCCCAGCAGGGCTCAATCTGGCCTCCCTGCATGTCTTCCCTAATTAAGATGCACCTTTTAGTTTAGATTCTTTAAAACATTCTCCCTTTATAAACGACCACAGAGAAGGAGAATTAAGGCTACGGCACTTCATGCCCCATCTGTTAAGAGCTGGGCCTGCCAGGGTGGTTGGAGCACAGGAGGAGGTAGGCAGGAGGTGAGAAAGTGGATTTGGTCCTGGTATGTCCTGAGAGCCTGGAGGGACATCATCGAGGTCCCTGAATGGCTGGGGGGTGGGGATGGGATGGTCATGTTCAAGGATGCAGCTCTAAGGTAACACAACGCAGAGGCCATGCCGTTGGCCGAGCGAGAGTTTCTTCCACTGACAGGCAGGAAAGCCACACTTCCGTGCTCTCTGGGGCTTCTGACTTAGGTCCCTAGGGTCCTCCTTCTTTATCAGATATCTGTGTCCAGCCTGGGGGAACGAGGCCTCAGCTTGGGCTCCTTTGCCAAGAAGGAGGAGGAGTCCTACCTTTGGGGAGGCCCCCCCCGAGAGCCTGAGCACTGGGGGGTGGAGGGAGGAAGGGGCAAAAGAGGGGCTCGACAACCACCCCTCAAGCGCTGGGTGACTGCAAAGCCACCAGGTGCGCGGGGGAAGCAAGTGGCTATGGCAGAGCCTGTGGTAGGGAGATGCGGAAGTCACGAGCAGAGCCGTGGGAGTCAGCAACCTCTTCCTGCCGGAGGTCCCAGCTCAGATCCGACAGGTTCCCCGGGGACCCGCCCCGCCCCTCGTCCCCCTGCTTCGTGTCCCCTGCGATCCCCGTAGCCTTGCAATCAGCCCCTATTACTTGAGGCACTCAGGCTGGGTCTCTGTTGTTTACAGAGCCACCCGTGCCCCGGTCAGCACGACGCACCCCCGCCTTGCACTCGGCCTGCCTGCGGGCCCTGGGTCTCTGGCCTTGAGCACCCACCACCCCCTCTTCTCCCTGATGACCCAGGTATGAGGTCTGCTAGAGCCCCAGTGCAGGTGTCTTTCCTGCTTGCCCTCCCGGCCTGCCTCAGAGACAGGGCAGTCTGGGGGGTTGACCAGTGGAGAGCCAGCGCTGCCCACCGATCCCCCCACTCCTTGCACCCCTCCGCTCCTCCCCGCTGCCACCATTCAGGCCCACACCCCCTGGCTGCAGGGCTCCTTCCCTACGAGTGTCCAACTGTGTCTCTCCCGTGGCCGCCACTGCCATCCAGGGCCAATCTTCGCCTTTCCTAATCTGACCTTGTCCCTCCCTCCTCCCCCATCTGCCCCCAGCCCCTTTCTGGAAACTTCCCTGCGCTTCTGACACTTCCTTTCTCCTGCGGGAGATGGACACTGATGGACCTTTGCACCTGCTGGACTCGCCCCACCCCCTCCTCCACCTGGTTAAGTGTTAATCTTTCAGGTGCCTCCGTTTGTCACCTCATTGAGAGGATGCTCCTCCCTCTGGGTGGGCTGGGTGCTCCTCCCCGGGGTCCCTTGCCACCCTTACCACTGTCCTTGCTCTCCACTCTCTGGAAGGCAGCAACTGGCCTGCTGCTGAGTAGTGGCGGTGGCAACGAGCCAGGGCTTTCCCTGGTTCCCCGGCCCTTGATGAAGCCACGTCTGTCCCCCAGGGGTGGCTCAAGATGGGCTGCCCACATCCAGGCTAGGGGCTGCCGTGTCCCCAGCAGCCCACTCGGGGCCAGGCCTGGGCAGAGCCCAGGAGTGTTCACGATGGCAAGTTCGTAAATGCGGGTGATATGGAGGGACGGCAGTTGACCCCTCAGGCAACTGCAGTTGACCCCGACGTGTTTCGGGTGGGCTCAGGTGGCAGCCCTGGGAGGCTACCGGAGACCCTAGAGCTGTACAGATGTCATCCTGTCCCCTGTGAACCAGGGCATGAGGAAGATCAGGAGCTCTGCGCCATCTGAGGGCAGAACAGCGGGACTTGGGGGTGACCACGCCTGACGGCTGGCACCCTCCTGTACCCACTGGTGCCTCGTGTCACTGGCGTCTTGCTGCGTCAGGAATCTTATAACGAGAGGGGGCGGCGCTGTGGGGAGCGGGGGAGAGGCTCTGTCCCCCACCTCCTGCAGAATCCTCGGAGACCAAGCCTCAGGGTTTGGTGGAGGCTTCTGGAATGTGCCAATCCTACAGAAAGGTTTTCCGAGCTGCCAGGGACCTTACAGGTCATCGCGGTAGTTGAAAGCACGTAGGTTCCTGTTCAGCCGTAAAGAAAAATGAGGCACTGATACAGGAACTAACATGGGCGAACCTTGGCATCATGGTCAAAGGAGCCAGATGCAGAAGGTCACATAGTGGATGATTCCAGTGTGTGAAATGTCCAGCAGGCAAACTCACAGACAGATAGTAGGTTAGTGGTCGCCAAGGAGTGGGGGGAATGGGGTGAGGGGGGTATTACTCCAGGATACAGGGTTTCTTTTGGGGGTGGTGAAAATGTCTTAAAATTGATTTCACAACTCTGAATATAGCCCAAACCACTGAATTATACATTTGCAATGGGTGAGTTGAATGCTATGGGAATTACAGCTCAATAATAATAATAATAGTAATAAAGCTCAGTTACAAAAAAAGGGAGGGTAGGCTGCAGGGTCAGACAGCCTGGGTTCGAATCCTGGCCCCACTACTTACTACCTGGACAACCTCAGGCAAGCCACTTGACCGGCGCCCTGAATTTGCTCACGTGCAAAATTAAGTAGATAAAGCATCTGTTTTGTCAGGTTGGCAGGGGTGAATACATGTGACGGTCGGGGCAGTGCCTGACGCACAGTAGGCACCTTCTCCGACTAGTTCAGCCCTCTGTTCGATGTGGCGGAAGACGGAAGATCTGAGAGGCTAAGTGACTTGCCCAAGGGTGCGGTAGTCAGCTGAATGATGGCCTCCCAACTCTATGTCCAAGTCGTAATCCCTGGAACCACCGGATACAAACTTACCTTGAAAAAAGACCTTTGAGGATATAATTAAGGATGTCAAGATGAAAAGATTCGTGGGTTCCCCAGATGGGAATGACAATGACAAGTCCTTGTAAGAGACACAGAGGACAATACAGACATGGGGAGGGGGGAGCCATGTGAAGACTGGGGCAGCCACAAGCCAGTGGGACGCCCGGAGCCACTCGAAGCTGGAAGAGGGAAGTCTGCCGAGGGAGCACGGTCCTGCCATCACCTTGATTTTGGACTCTAGCCTCCGGAACCGTGAGAGGTATACTTCTGGCAATTCGTTACATCAGCCTCAGGAGCCTGTCCAGCGACCCAGCCCGCAGTGTCAGAGCAAGGACTGTCGCCTCCACTTAACGCTTGGGACCCCTTGGTTGCATTTATCTACGAACATAAAACAGCTTCAGCCTCAGATACCGTGAGGGTTCTGGAAGCGGGTTCTGTCATCCTCTTTTACAGATGAGGACACTGAGGCCCCACGGTCACCCGCCCATGCCGCACACCCATCAACAGGAGGGAGGTGCCTCCTCGCCGGAACAGAGAGCCCCGCTGTCCCCTCCGGGGCACACCGGCTCATTAGATTTACCAACCCCCGCCTGGAAAAGTATTTAATTTGCCTTTTACAATGCACCAATTGCAAGTTAATTAACTGGCAATTGAAAGTTATAGGTGACATTAGAATTTATTAATAACATTGGAAATAAATCTCCCTGGAATTCAAGTAATTGAAAATCTCATGAAATTCTCTCCCCCCCCCCTTTTTTTTTATCATCCATAAAACAGGTCTGGAAGAGAGATGTTCCAGAAACCTCAGGGGTGGGTGGGATTGCAGGTGTGGGATAATTGGCTGGGAGGGGCCTTCTGTTCTGACCCAAGCCCATCTTGGATGCCCGCCTGGCCCCCCCGCTCACCACCTCGGTTACTGCCTCCTAGGTTCTGGGAAGGAGTCGTTCTCCTTTGGGGAATGTCCTGTGACTCACTGCAGTGATCAGAGTTGGGCGCTGGGGACATAGATGTGACCCTGCCCAAAAGAAGATCAGAGCCTGGGGCGCCCCGGTGGCCCAGTCGGTTAAACATCGGACTTCAGCTCAGGTCATGATCTCACAGTTTGTGAGTTTGAGCCCCACGTCGGGCTCTGTGCTGACAGTTCAGAGTCTGGAGCCTGCTTCAGAGTCTGTGTTTCCCTCTCTCTCTGCCCCTCCCCCACTTGTGCTCTGTCTCTCAAAAATGAATAAACATTAAAAAAATAAACAAAATAAAATAAAATCAGATCAGAGCATGGTGTAGACAGAGAAGTGAGGGCTGGGGTTAGGGGGTCCCAGTGGCACTTGAACCACCTCTGGCTGGGGTCCAGGGCCAGTCAGGGAGTTCCTGCCCAACCGGCAAGAGAATAGCCCCTTGGGGGTGTCCGGGAGCATGCCAAGCCCACAGCGAGAAGAATGTGTCCCCCAAGTACCCCTCCCACTCAACCCGGAGTGGGCCTCCCAGTGCATTCCGGGACGGGAAATGCTCATAGTGGTCCCTGAGCGTGGGGGTCAAGTGAATGCCTGATTAACTTCCAGCCACACTCTGATTCCCTCCTGGTCCCAGGAAACTAGTTGTACAGTGTTCTCTTGAGTTCTAATCCCCAGGGGGTGGGGCAGGAAACGTGGGGTACTATTGGAATGCCCCAGAGGAACCCCAGCCTGGATGGACCAAGATTTCTGACCCACTTCTGAGGGGTTTTTGTGTGTGTGTATGTGTGTGTGTGTGTGTGTGTGTGTGTGTTTTGTAATGTTATTTATTTATTTATTTAAAATGTTTTTAACATTTATTTATTATTGAGAAACAGACAGAGCACGAGCAAGGGAGGGGCAGAGAGAAGGGGAGACACAGAATCCGAGGTGGGCTCCAGGCACTGAGCTGTCAGCACAGAGCCCAACGCGGGGCTCAAACTCACAAACTGTGAGATCACGACCTGAGCCGAAGTCGGATGCTCAACCGACTGAGCCACCCAGGTGCCCCTCTGATTTCAGACCAAGGCCATGCAGCCCCCCCAGTGGGGGCTCCCCTCTCCTGAGGCAGCAGGTCAGCCGGAGACCACGTGTCAGAGGCACGGTGCACCCCCTCACCCCTAGCTGTGCCATTGCCCTCTACTGCTTGTGCTAAGAGCCACGTTAACAGTATTTGACAACCGTACAGCGTGGGCACCCACCAATCACGTCCTGCTCTCAGTACTAGAATGGGTTCCTGGACTCTGGGACGTCTACAAGAGGGGCCAGGATGGTGGGGCGGGGGGCGAGTGGGTCAGTGCCGGGGTGTTTAACAGCAGATTTGGCTGAGTCCCCTCCACATTGTGGCCACCGTGTGCGGGCACTGGCAGAAGTTAGCTTCTGCCTGAGGGGGCCCTACCTGTCTGCTCTGGCTGGTGGCCCACTGGGGTAGAGCAAGCTGGGGTCCCTGGCTGTGGGCCAGGGAGCTTCATCCAGGTCCAGACTGTGGGCCCCACATCTGCCCTGCCCAGGAGACCCTCGTCCCCTGCTTCTCCACAACCCCCTCCCCCCCAGAGGGGAGGCCCGAATTCCTGAGTCAGTGTTCTACTCCAGTCTACACTCTTTCAGTGTAGACTCAGCTGGGCAGACATGTGAGGAGGAGAGGCTCCCACAAGCCAGACGGGACAGTCACAGGCCGGGCCCTGGGACTATGACTGCTCGGGACTCAAGGGGAGGGGGCCTGGAAGGGGAGTGTTAGTAAGGGGTCACTGTGCCCCGTGCTACCCCCCATGCGCCTACATACCCACTAGTACGTGTGCCCGCTCACGCACACGCACATGTGGGTGCCCGAGTACACTCACATGTGTGCACACCCTCGTGCGCACACACACATACCAGGGGCCGGAGCCTGTCAGTGTTTGAGCAGAAATGTCGGGTTTGATCCAGACCCTGGGGCACAGGAGAGAAGCGCGTGCAGGAAGCATTGCCTGGAGGGTAGAGGGCAGAGCAGACTTTGGGAGCCCCCGGGGGTTGGGGGCCGGTGGGGGGGCTGTGCTAATTCTCCCTGAGTAGCTCCGGGGGGGGGGGTGGGCACGCAGGGGTGGGAGGTCCCTGCCCTCACTCTCCTCCTGCACTGGGCTCCCCCCACGGCTCCTCCCCCAGGGTTGGTGGGAGAGGGGCGGTCCTGGGGCCTGGAGGCCCAGTAAGGGCATCCTGGCGGGGGGCTCTGGGTGGCTGGCTTCGCCATTCCGAGTCACCACTGGGACCTGTAACCTGTCGTGCAGGTTGGAGTTTCCCCCCATGAACCCAGAGACCCTCATGACATGAGACAAGCTGGGGAGCCGGCACCCACGGGCCGCGTTCCCAGGCGGCCCGCAGCCAGGAGGATGGGACACTGACGACGGGCACTCAGGGCTGGGACGGGGCAGCCACTGCAGACTCATGGGGGCGGCACAGGCGGGCTTGCGTTTCGGGAAGATCCTTCTACCAGCCGGATGGAGGGAAGAGGCCAGACAGACCGTGAGAACCCGCCGTGGCAGCCGGTTCCCCACCGGTCAGCTTCCTTCCCTCGAACATTCGACGTTCTCCAAGATCTGGCAGCTGCTCCTGTCCCCTGTGGGCCTTCCTTCTCTCCGCCGCCTGCGCTTGCACCTGCAGTGCCGTCCCTCGGTCTCCTGGTTTATGTGCCCTCAGCTCTTCCTTCCAGGACCACAGCAGCCAGGAGCATGGCTCCCCCAAGCCTCACATCTCCCTGGAAACCCAGCCTCCCCACCAACTGGCTGTGTGACCTTGGGCGAGCCACTCAGCTTCTCTGGGGCTGAGCGGACCCTGCACAAAACAGGGAAGGTGGCCCTGAAGTGCAGGAAGGGGACATAAGCCACAGGTTTAGTGCAGTGCCTGGCGGCCTCCTTATGAAGGACTAGCTCGTGAGCACCTCGCCTAGGAGACCCTGTCCCACGGCCCCGGCCCTCGGGGACTGGGACCTCCTCTGGGGTCCACACCTGCCGCCTTGGCCCTGTCTGACACGCTGCAGCCTTGGCCTGTCCACCCTGCTGGTGGGGACCCCCCCACCGGAAGCTGGTTCCCTTCCGCACTCCCTTCTACTCCCAGGGCCAGGACACAAACAGAGGCATCCATGTATCTAATTATTTAAAAATTATATGTTAAGTCTCCTACTTTGATCAATATCCTTTACGAAGACTGGGAAGGCCACTCGGGGCTCCGACTAGAATGTGACAGCCTGGGGAGAGCCAGCCCCTGGCCCTCTGAACCCCCACCTCCCTGCTGGCTTCTGGCCTTTGCTGGTGCCATGTCCCTGCCTGCCCAGTCCCCTTCCTGTGTAGTGCACTCCCACAGGCCTCAACGGCCCTCCGCTGGCACCGGCCAGGAGTCGCCTGTCCTCACATCCAGCCACAATGTCACTAGATATGAATCTGCCAGGGACGGCCTGCCGGGCCACCAGGCCTCACCCACAGTTGCCACCACGTGACACCAGACCCAATGGGGAGAGCACCTTTATTGTCAGAGCGTTACAGACTTCCCGCTTCGTCTGACTGCCACACCTTGGCCCCCAGGCCAGTCTGCCTCACGAGGGGCCATCGGGGCCTTGAGGGTAGGAGGAGGTTACCAGGGCCCGGTGGGACCAGGCCACAGCCTCCCGGGAGCACCAAGGACGCTGGGGACAGATGGCTCCTGCCCCGAGGGGACACAGGCCCTGGGGTGGCAACGCGATCTTTGGGTCCTGGCCCAGCAAGAGGGGAGCACCAAGGGCTGGTCCCACCGGGCCAGGTTACAGGGGACCCAGGGCCCGAGAGGCTTTAAGGACTGTGGTCTGAGCTGCTCTGGGGTCCCGGGCCCCAGGCCCCTGCTGAGGCACCTGCCTGGGCCCGCAGCCCTGGGGGGCAGCGTCTCTCCTGACAGCTATCCTTTCTCTAGATTGTCCATGGCCAACCCTACAGATTGCCGGAGAGGGCAGGCTGCAAGTGCACATTCCCGGGAAATGCTCCCTCCTCTCGGCTCACGGGCAGGAGAGCCCCGCTGGGCTGGGCTGGGTGGGTCCAGAGAGACTGGGAGGCAGCGGTGGGCGATTACCAGTTTGGTTTGAAGGCCCCTGCTCCCCCAGTGCTCCTCTCTAACTGTCCCCAAGTCCGTGTGACCGTCACAGGCTTATTCAGGGTCTCCCTAGCCTCTGAGAGTGGCTGCCGGCTAGGCCGCCACCAGACCCCGGAGCGGACCTTGAGCCCGGGGACAGGGAGCTTGAGGAAGGAGGCTCGGGACCCTGCCTTCCTTCCCTGCTGGCCGGTCCGGCCTCCCCACAGCCCCGCACCTGCCCTGAGTTTCTCTGTGAAGACAGGAAGCTGGCAGGGTCCAGAGTTAAGGAACCGAGAGGCCTGGGTTCAAATCCTGCCCCAGCTGTCCCTGGTCCCGTGGCCTTGGCACGTTATTTACACTGGCCGAGCCTCCGTCCTCCCGTGGAAAGTGGGGTAACAAGCCTACCTCCTAAGGGTTAAATGAGACAATGTAGGGAAAGCCCCTTGGACAGGCCCAGACTCGGTAAATGATGAGTATTATGATTATTCTCGTGCCCCCGCCCAGCCCACCCTGCAGAAACTGAGGGGAGGCGAGGACAGGGACCAGGACAGGGCCTGCCAAGGGTGCTGGGGCCCTCTGGACCCTGCCTCCGGAGTTGCCATCTGTCCCCAAGGCCCCGAGGCCCCGGGAGCCGGCATCCCTCAGGACCGTTGGTGCCTGGAGCCCAGACCCCACTAAGCGGTGTCCTCAAGAGCCGGGAGCCACACAGGCCTGGGAGCTGGGTCTCTGGCAGGGCCGGGGCTTGTCCTGGAGAGCTGGCCTCTTACTTCCCGCCGCTGGCCCGGCCAGCGCTCCTCTGCCCGGGGTCGGGGCCGAGCAGGGCGGCGAGGGCGCCGTCCGGTGGTGGGGAGCCCCCACGCTTCATCTTGAGGTTGGCGCGCAGCGCAGCGTCGTGGCCGGAGCCCCCCTCAGGGGAGGCCAGGGGATCTGGAAGGACGGCAGGTGCGTGGGCTCACACGGGGTCGCCGGGGCAGCCACGTGCCCAGAGAGGACGTGTGTCCACTCACACGTGCCCCCACTCATTCAGTCGCCCGTTCACTCGGTCACAAATGCTGAGCAGGGCTGGGCTGCCAGTCACCACCCCCCTGTCGCAAGGGCCTCCCAGCGTGCCAGGGAGAGACACGGAAACCCCAGGCCATTAGGGAGTAGCAGGCTCTGCAGAGAACTCTGAGGCGAGGGCAGGGTGCCTTCACAGAGGAAGAGAGCCGAGAGCCCGTCCTGTGTGGGAGCTGGTGGCCAGCCGGCAGAGGGACAGGCCTGAGCTAAAACAGAGGTTGGGGGGGGGGGGCGTCCTGGGGATGACGAAACGGTGGCTCCGTGTCACCAGGCACCAGGCCATGCTCGGCAGGGGCTTGGGGCTTGATGTCCCTGGACATCGATCATGGGCAATAGGGAGGCACGGAGGGTCGTTGAGCAAGAGAAGACGCAGGGTCTGACTAGGGTTTGGGGAAGATCATCTGGCAGCCAAGCGGAGGCGTCATCGGAGACCAGAGATGGTGGCGGCTGCCCTGAGGGCGGCAGGGAGTGGGGAGGTGGGAGCAGAGGGGATTCCCGGCTCCGTGGCCAGCTGTGGGTCCGGCCGCCCCCCTTGGGCCCTGGTCACAACTCACCGTGGACCCCAATCATGTGCTCCAGGATGAGGACCCTCTCCGCCAGGATCTTCAGGGCCTCCCGCAGCTGCTGCACCCCCTCACCCTGGCGAGGGGGAAGCAGCCAGGGTCAGGGCTGGCCATAGGGACGCGGCCGGGGCCCCGCGGCCTCCGAGTACACGTCTCCCCCCCTCCTCCCCCGCCGCCGCGTGTCACCGTCCTCAGTACAACAGTGCCAGGCCTGGAGTTTGGAGTCTTGTTTCGCAGACGAGGAATGTGAGGCACAGAGAGAGTGACCAGTGCCCTGTAGCCACACAACCTGGGGCTTCAAGGACCTGGCCCCCCTCGAGCCTCAGTTCTTCCTCCTCCCATGGCTGCCCAGCCGCTTGCCCGGGGTGCCCTTCCTCCCAGAAAATACCCGCCAAGGGTGGGGGTGTTTTCCTGGTCCCCTTGCTGGCACTGTCCACCGAGAGCTCTCCGGGGTGGGGGGGGGCACCCCAGCGAGAAAAAGAGAAGCCTTCTGGAGTGTCGGCCGCCGTGCGTGCGACCCGGCCTACGCGTGGGCAGAGGGCCTTGTGTGCCAGGACGCGCGATGACAACAGGCGTCAAGGCCGCTTTGAAACAGAAAGCGAGGGCGAGGCCATCAGGCCCTGCCCTGAAGTCAGCCCCCAGAACGGGCGCCTTTTGGTGGCATAATGTGACAGCTCTGTCACGCCATTCAGAGCAGCCTAGTTTCACAAGGAACCTACAGGAGAGAGGCCTTCCGTCCAGGGGACCGAAGGCCACGAGAAGCCACACAGCGGGCAGGGTCTGGGATCGGGGCGCCCCAGCGAGGAGCCGAGGGTCCAGGGCCCCCGCTAAGCCCCGCGTCCCTGGCCCACGGGATGCAGGCTTACGAAACGCAGCGGGGCGGAGGCGGGAGTATCATCTCCGTCCCCGACGCACGTGACCTGTGAATCTGTGGCCGTGCCTCGGTACCTACATCTTCCTCCCACGGCGTTCCGTGGCCCCCACAGCTGCTCTGCCTGGAGCTGCTCCCCGCCTCCCCAGTCCTCCCAAAGGTCCCTAGCCCCCTGCCCCCCCCCGCTGAGCTCCGCTGGTGAGGTCTCCCTGACCGCCCCGCTGCCCTCACCCCCTTTGTCCATCGCGCCGGCCTCCGGCACCCCTCCTGCTCCCAGAAAGTAGTGGGTCCCCACAGCCATGCCGCGCTCCATCTCTGTCCCCTCCCCGCCCCATCGTGCCCTGGCCCCTGCCTGCTCCCCCACCGCCCTCCCCTGCGTCCACCTGCCCACGTGTCCTCAGTCCACCAGCGCCGTGACCCTGTGGGCACCTCGGTGCACCAGGCGCTGTGCACGGGGGACTCCACTGCCCGCAGCCTCCTTAAATAAGGGGCTCTCTTCCGCAGGCTCCCCCGACCTCCGGCCGCGGGCCAGTCCCCCCATCCGTGCGACCCCCAGGGCAGAATGAGCACACGCTACGCTGCCATCGTCACTTCCCTCATCTGTCTCCTCCAAGGGGCTGGGACCCCGTTCGCCCGGTGGCCCCAGCGCCCCGCGGGCTGACAGGTGTCAGCGGAGTCTGCTGGGCACCCGCCGTCCCACTGGGACACAGCCGAGGGGGCAGGCGGGGAACGCGGCCGACAGGACCGTTACCTCTGCGGCAGCCTTCTCCTCTTCTTGCCCCTTCCCGCCAGGCTCGCCCTGGGAAGAAAGTCGAGCCGTCCGCGACCCGCGGGGGGCGCAGGGGCGCCTGGCTACCCTCCCCGGCTTCCAGGGCAGACCGTGGGGAGCGGGGGCAGCCGGGGCCCACGGAGCCTGACGGCCGTGCCCACGGGAGCTCCTGCCCTGGAGGGCGTCCCTGCGCGGCCCGGCCCGGGTTGGCTTCGGGGGCACCGAGGGGCCAGGTTTGAAACCCCGCGAGCCCGCATCTCAGCTCTTCCGGGGATCAAGCCTCCGTCCACTTCCACCTCTAAACCCAGGTCAGTAATACCAGCCGCATAAGGACACCTACGTGTTATCCTATGTGACCTCGAGCAGTTTACTTTACTTCTCTGGGCCTCAGTATTCTCATCTCTAAAACGGGGTAATAATCCTGCCTACCTCCCAGGAGTACTAGGAGGATTCAAGAAATCAATACCGGTAACGAGCTTTGACTGGTGCCTGGGGCCACAAGTTCTGGGACGGGGCTCACCAGTGTTCACCAGACGGAAGCCAGGAGGAGGCATGGCTTCGGAGGCTAACACTCCTGGGTTTCAATCTTGGCTCTGTCCTTGCCTCGCTGTGTGACTTTGGGCAAGTTACTTAACCTCTCTGGATCTGAGCTGCCAGTTCTCAAAAATGGGGCAAACAAAGTCCCGCCTTGCTGGGTTGCCAATGAAACTTAAACTCACTATTTTTGAAGAGCGCCTCCCCTGCCCCCGGCACACAGTAGGTGCTCAGCAAAGATCCATCCCTCCTCCCTGGCTGCATGCCCCTAACTTTAGACTTGGGGACGCGGGAGGTGCCTGCCTCCTTGGCCGTGCGGGCAGGCGTCGGGACTCCTAAGTTCTTGTTTCCAAGGAGGCAAAGGAGAGGCCAGCATCTGAGCCTCTACCCTTGGAAGGTTCAGAGGAGGGAGGGGACTCTGCAGGTCACACAGCTTGTTAACTCAGGGGTCTGGGCTCCCCGGAAGAGACCTGGGGACTCTCATCCCAGTGAGGGGCTCCCCATCTTCTAAGGGCACCCCTTCCAGCCTCGGGCAGTGGGGACCACACACAGGCTGCCCCTTCTCTGGGCGGGGTACGGTCAGGCCATGTTTGGGGTTGCTGTGGGGCTGAGTCAGGCAAGGCCGCTGGGACAGACCCCCCTCCCCCCGCCCTGCCCACCCGGTGCCCCGGGGCCGCCCCAGAGCCCACCGCCCTGGGGATGACCCATGGGCACAGCCCTCACTTACAGCCGGTCCCATCATGCCCCGCTCTCCCGCCAGGCCCTGCAGAAAGACAAAGGAGATCAGGCCTTGCCTGCCTGTCCCCCCCATATCTCCGTCCTCCCCTTATCCCCCCTGCGTGGGCTCGGGGTCTGAAACACAGGACGGAAGGAGGAGGGTGGGGAGGGGATGAGAACGCCCCACCTGGGCCACCCTCCCCTGGCTCCTCCACGAGCCTCGGCTTGGTCTTCTCCGCTGGGAAACGGGCCACGCGTGTATGGTTACCAACCCGGAGCTGGCACGGCTGGCAAAGCCCGCAGCCCCCCGCACGCAGACAGAGGGGTCCCCAGAGATGAGAGGCAGCAACGCCCATCGCGAGGGTCCCACTGGGGGACTCCCGTCCACGCTCATGTCTGGCCGGAAGGCTCCCTGGTACCCAGCCACCTCCCCTAGGTGGAACCCTGACTCCCCCCAAACCCGCCCCACCCTGCAGACACCTCCCCAATGCTCCCAGCTGCTCCCCCATACGCCTGGAAGGTAACCTTCCTTTCCCTCTCCTGCCAAATCTGTTCCATCAGCCAGACCTGTCACGTCCACTTTGTGAACACGTCTGTTCCCTTTGCCGCTCAGGTGCCACCGCTTAATGCAAGTCACCTTCTCGTCTCCCCCGAGCGCTCCCGGGGTCTCCTCCCTGGACGCCCCACTGCGCTGCGCCCCCGCCCTCCATTCCCCCACCACAGCCAGGAGGGGAGGGGCCTCTTAAAGATGTAAATCAAATCATGGGCTCTCCCTCCCTGAGACTCAGAGTCCCCCTGCCCCTGTGACAGAAACCAACACTCCCTGCCTCACCTCATCTCACCCCTCACTCTCCTCAGTCAGCACTGGGCTTTTCCCTGCCCCACGGCCTTTGCACTTGCTCTTCTGGCTATGGGGAGGGCCCCTTCTTGGCATCTCTGCACAGATGCTAGCTCTGGTTCCTTAGGTCTCAGCTGAAGTGTCACATCTGCACGTGTGTCATGCCTCGCTTGCCTGGGCCCTTTCACTCTGTCACATCGCCTCCTTTCCTCCTCTCCTGACACTTAATGTCCTTACTTGCTGCCTCCCGTGTTGTACCATCAGCTACTGCAGGGCTCCCGGTGTCCTCGCTCTTGTGCCCAGCACACTGTCTGATGCAACGGAGACCCCAAGAGGTATTTGGTTAATGCAGAACATTTATTAAGGGTCTCCTGAGAGCCTGGAACTTTCCCTCAATTATCCCCTTTATGTCTCACAACGAGTCTGCCCAAGAGGGACTCCTCATTGCACAGGTGGGGAAACCAAGACCTGGGGCGGGGGGTGGGCTGGGCAGTGACTTGCTCAGGGCCACCCAGCTGGAAACTGGCAGAGCGGGGCTTCAAACCCCGGTCCCTCTGTCCTGCTCAGAGGAGAAAAGTCCCTCTCCTATCTGACCCATGCCTAGGAGACACCCCCTCACCCCAGCCTCAGAGGCCTCGACTCTGTGGCAAGGGATGGAGACAGAGAGTGGCTGGGTCACCAGGCCGGTCCCACCGTCCACGGCGAAGACACTGTCTGGCCCTTCCACGGCGAGCAGAGCAGGCTGGGGGCTATGCTGACAGTGTCCACATCTTGGCTAACCTTGGAACATATCTCCATCCCTGTGGTGTGGGGGCCTGGGTGGGCCCTGGCAGGGGGTCGTGGAGGGGGGTCTTCAGGGCCTGTCCAATGGGCCCCTGGGGAACCGGGGACAGGCCGGGCACTGCCTGGTGCCCCGGTGCCCTTGGTCATCCCGGTCCTGGCCACGGGACCCCCAGCCTTACGGCAGGACCACAGCAAAGAGGGACGGCGTCAGGACACCACGCCCTCCACGCCGATGCCCAGTCACGCCCTCTTGGGGGGGCGGAGGAACAGCTTTGACTGGGCCCCTCTGATGATCCTTGGAATCTTGGGAGCCCGGGGCCCTGCAAGGATACGGCCTGCACAGCCCCCCAAGTGGTGCTACCGCAAGGGCCCGAAGACCCTGAAGATAGAGCGCTTGGCAATCTCAAAGCACCGGGCACCTTCCCGGCAAGGGCTGGAGGCAGCCAGGGAAAGCCTGAGAGGGGCCCCACCCCTGCCGTCCCCCGCTGCGCCGCTCTGGGCAAGCGACTCAACCTCTCTGAGCCTCCGCTTCCCCACCACCGCTGGAACTGAACGATGGCGAATCCCTGAACGCAGGTGGCACAGGCAGCTCGGGGAGGGGCCTCTCTGTCCCTCACCACACTCCTGCCCGTCACCGTCGTGCTCTTTGGCCCACCCCCACCCCTCCTCTCTGAGGGTCCTCTGGTGGCTCGCTTCCCGCAGGCAGAGCGCCCACCTGCCCCTCCCCCATACTCTGTCTCCCCAGGTGTAAAAACACACAGTGGGGACAACAGGGAGCAGATCAGCAGTCATGGGACACTGGCTCTTTGACGTCTCGAATCTAGGCTCCACGGGGCTGCCCCCCTCGGCGGCTGCATCCTCAGCTTGGGGGGCTGGCGCCCCGGGGGGTTTGGGGAATGTTCATCAACTGTCTAAAGGGGGGAGGGGCACGTGGACTCCCAAGGTCCCAGCAGTCACAGGGCCAAGGCCCAGATTCCCGCTCCCGGCGGCAGAGGGGCCACCTCTAGCCACCCCCTAAGCAGAGTCCGAGCCCCGGAGAAGGCGGGGCCCTGGGTCTGGGCAGGCTCCAGCACGGGGGCGGGGCCGCGGGAAGCTCCACCCCTTCCCGCCTCTGGGCGGCCGTCCCTGGTGTGATTTGTTCCCAGGCCCCGGGCTTCTGCAGCACAAAACACGCCCCACCCCTGCACTCCGTTTCTCCTTTGCTCCCTCTAACAACCCGCAAGGGAAGCCTGGTACCCCTGTCTTAGCCCCCAAGGCAGCCGGAGCCCAGAGAGACTGCCTCTCCGCCCCAGGTCACACAGCCGGCGAGGCAGAGCACGGTGGGGTTTGGGGCCACCTCGCCAGGCTTCGGGGCGCCCTCTCTCAGGGGACGGGGGGGGGTGACAGGCTGGGGTGGACGTTCTGTGATCCAGTATGTCCTCAGGAGGCACCTGGGCTCTCTGGGTCTCAGGCAGCTCATCTCTGAGATGAGAAGGACGCCAGCATCTCTCAAGGGGCTGCTGCTTTTGAGAAGATCAGGGTCACACCCACCTCCCCCTGGGTCCCGCCCCGGGCCCCCCCGCTGCGGAGAGGCCACGTGGGCTGGTCCTTCCTGAGCAACTCCCGCTGGTAAGAAGCCTGGCTCTCCTTTCCTGGGGAGGCCACCCCTCCACACGCCAGAAATGGGGAAAGTCCTTACCTGGGATCCAGGCACACCGGGGGGTCCTGGGGGACCGTGTGGTCCAGGAGGACCTGTGGGCAGAGTCACACAAGGGTCCCCTGCCTACCCTTGGAGGGAGAGCCCGCCTCCACCGCCCTCTCCCTGCAGCCCCTATATTGCAACTAGCTCTTCCCTCAGGGCCTCCATGGGCCGCCCGCACCCCTTCCCCGCACCCCTTCCCGAGTCAGCCAGTCTCCTGGCGAGTGTCTCCCACATCTGCCCCTCCTCCGGGCCTCCGACCCTACCCCTCCGAGGCCATCCTTCTTGCCTGAGTTACGACAACAGCGTCCTGACCATCCACTCTCCATGTGGCCACCCAGAGCCAACTTCCAGTTAGGTCCCTCTCGGGGGTCCTGAGGTCCTCAGCCCGGCCCCCTCCTCCCTTCTCGCCCGAATCCTCCCCCGGAAAGCTCCTCTGCTTCTGTGCCTTTGCAGATGCTGTTCCTTCCTCCTGGAGCTTCTCCATCCCCTCCACAGCCCGGCAAATTCTCTCCTATTGTCTCAGGCTGACCATCACCTCCTTCAGGAAGCCTTCCGGCACTACCCACCCCATCCTTCCTCTAGGCCAGTCCCCGATAGGGAACCAGCCACCACCCATGGCCATGGTCGACTTACACGTCTGCCCCATGCGTAGGGAGTGCTCGGTGAGTACAGGAGAGGGTAAGTGGCTGATGGGGAATGAGGCACCCACACAGCTGGACAAGCAGGGCGGGCCCCTGCCCTGCAGTCCCCTTCCCTCCCCGCCAGTGAGCGTCCCTGGAAAGAGGGGGTCCAGCCAGGTGCGGGATACAGCCCCTTAGAGCCCCAGGGCCGTCGCCTCTCCCAGGGCCCCTGGTCTCTGCCACAAGGCCCAGGGCTTCCTGCCTCTCAAGGCTCCTGGGGCCGCCCCTGAGCTCACTCGCTGCCTCCCCCTGGGCCTGGGGCTCCGTGAACCCCGGTGCAATCCCCACTCGGGCCCACATGGGGGCAGCCCTGAGCTGCTTCACGGGGGCACCTGGCAGAAACATGGGGGGTTCCTGTGTCCAGTCCCACAAGGGACCTGCCACCCAGAAGCAAGGGGACTCACCTCAGGCCGCACAGTGGATTGTGGACAGACCCAAGGCCACGGCCCCCCACCCGGCCCTGTGAGAACCCCTGGCCCAGGCCACGCCCAGAGGGGGTGCCCAGTCCGGGCCAGGCCGTGCAGCTGCGCTGTGCGCTTACCTGGAGGGCCGGGGGGGCCGCGGGGCCCTGGGACGCCGGCCAGCACCGTGTCCACGGCCCCAGAGGCCAGCTGCGCGTCTCCGTCTGTGGGCAGAGCAGAGGGGCCTGTGACTGGTGGGGCACAGCGGCAGGGCTGGGGTGCTGGAGCCGAGCTCCCCCAGGGCCAGGACAGGCACCCCCAACCCCACCGGGCCTCACGGCAGCCCTGGCGAGCAGATGCTCTTGCCCCCAGGTCAAAGGGCAGGGAAAGCCCAGAGGGCTTCGTGTAACGCACAAACTCCTTCCTGAGCATTCCAGGCCCTTCAGAGTCTGGCTCAGCCCTACTCACCTCCCCAGGGCTCCCCCCCCCCCCGCCAGCACTCTCCTCCCCACTCCACTCCACAGGCCCGTCTGGTGCACCTGACTGGCTTGCCCCTGTGGGGCCTCCTCCAGGCAGCCCTCTGAGCTGCCTCTGCAGGGCCCATCGCTCAGCGGGGGGCAGGGGTGAGCTCTGTTCAGGGCCTGGCCTGACAAAGAGGTCTCTCCAGGGCAAGCCGCATGTGACTTTGCCCTGACCATCCCCACAGTCAGACCCGGAGAAGCCAGGCCCAGGAAACGTGGCCACCTCTGCCCTTCGCTCCACACCCAGAAGCCTGGACCGCCCTTCCACGGGCTCATGCGGCGGGCGGGGGCCGTTGGGGCCTCCCCGCTCTTCCCCAAATTCATACTCAGGGGCCCCCGGGCCGCGGGTAAGGAGGGTCCCATCCGAGGAGGGCTCTGGGCACTGGGGGTGTCAGGAAGGCAGTGCCTGAGGCGTGTGGCCCACACCCGGGCAGGCTGGACCCCGGGGCTGGCTCTTGTGGCTCGGGGCTGGGAGGCTGAGGCCTGAACCCCCCAGGGCACCGCACAGGCGGCATCGGCCCCCCCTCCCCGTCTTCAGTGAGTTCCCACTTGCTCCAGAAGGCTCTGCTCGCGCCTGGCTGGGCCCCTGCACCCGCTGCGGGCGGCCCAGGACCCCCGTTCTGCTTCTGCTCGAGGATGAGTCACGCCCTCCCACCGGAGCACCTCCATCGAGACTAATACCCACCCCCTGCTCTACAGGTGCGGAAACTGAGGCTCAGATGGGGACAGTGGGACTCAGGCCCAGGTTAGGGGCGCCTGGGTGGCTCAATCGATTGAGCGGCCGACTTCAGCTCGGGTCATGATCTCTCGTTTCATGGGTTCAAGCCTCGCGTCGGGCTCTGTGCTGACAGGTTAGAGCCTGGAGCCTGCTTCGGATTCTGTGTCTCCCTCTCTCTCTACCCCTCCCCTGCTCCTGCTCTATCTCTCTGTCTCTCAAAAATAAATAAACGTTAAAAAATCTAAACACAAAAAATTTAAAAAATGAATAAACATTGAAAATCTTAAAAAAATAATAATAAAGCTCAGGTTAAGGGCTGCGCTGTCTGAGTGGGGACAGAAGCAGCAGCAGGAAGGGGCTTGGGTTTCTCTGACGGAGACAAAGAGGTCCCCATCCCCCACGGTGCCCGGAATGTCACTCAACACTGTCACTCGCTTCTTAAAACCCTCCCCAGGTTTCCCAGGGCATTTAACCAAAAGACGCCCCTGTGGTGCCCCCACCCCACTTTTGGGGCCTCCCTGACCACCCCCCCCACGGGTACACGGGTGTTCCTGGGTTCAGAAACACCCGGCGGCAGCCCCCTTCCAGGAGACGCAGCAATGGTGACCTCGGTGGTGCTGCTCTCACCGAAAGGGGAAACTGAGGCCAGGCCAGACAACAGTGACTTGTGGGGTGTCAGGACCCCAGGGGCAGGAGCTGAGCACCAGGGCAGGGACAGGCCAGGCTGGGGCCAAGAGCTGGGCTGGGTGGCCCACATCAGCGCCCCCCCCAGAGACCAGTCTCTTCCACTCTACCCGGCAGAGCCTGGTCCGGGGAGCCGAGGCCGTGCTCACTGAGGGTCTGCTTCCCCAGGGTCCGCCCCTCGGGTGGCACTCACCGTCCTTGCCCGTCGGCGGCTGCAGGGAGTAGAGGACACCCTGGGGGCTGTTCGGAGGGAAGCCTGGGCTGCCTGCTGGGCCGGGAGGGCCGGGGGGGCCGGGGCGCCCCATCTCTCCAGGAAGCCCGCGGGGCCCTGGTGGCCCCAAGAGGCCTGCAGCGGGAGAAGGGGAGTCGCATGAGGGCTGGGCCTGGAGGCTGACACTGCAGATGGGACCCAGGCCGGTGGTGGACTCCAGACCAGTGTCCCCGGAGGGCTGTCCTGGGATGTGAGTGAACCGGCTTTCCCTTCCGGCCTAGTGCACAGGGAACACCAGGGCAGGGTGGGAGGTGAGGGAGGCAGGGTCGCCCCCTCTTGGGACCTCAACTCTGGGGCCAGGGCACTGAGGGTAGCAGCCAGCCTGGGCTAGCACGGGACCTGTGCCTTCCCTGCAGGACCCAGGAGGACTGGGGGGTTCTCTGGAGGTGTTTAAATGACTGAGCACAGTCCCCAGACCCCAGCTGCCCCCCCCCATGCCTGTACCCCCAGCGCCTGGAGACTTCCGTCCTTCCTGCAGCCCAGGGTCAGACCAAGCCCTAAAGTCTTTGGGATGGGGCATCAGTAGGGGCACTGGTGGGACGAAGGGAGCCTGGAGCCCCCCAAGATGGCAGTCATTAACCCCAGCAAGATCAGGGGTCATGAGAGGCCGCACCTGCTCGGATAGGGGAGAAACCCCAGCCCGTTCCCAGTGGACAAAATCAGATCTGGGGTGTGGGGTGTCCTTACCAGGAGGCCCTGCTGGGCCCTTCTCTCCTGCCTGGCCCCGGTCACCTTTGGAGCCAGGGGGACCTGCAGGCCCTGGCGGTCCCGTCTGCCCCGGGGGCCCTGGGGAGAGAATGACGTAAGCCCTGAGGACACGGACCACCCGGGCCCGTCTGGTCAGACCCGCTTCCAGGAGCAGAGACCTCCTCCATCATTACAGTTTACAGACTATTTTTGTACCTATTAAGTCCTGTGATCTCAAGGGCTACTTTTGTTCCCACTTGACGGGGGGGGGGGGGGACTGAGGCTCAGGAAGGCGTCCCTTGCTCAAGGGCTCAGAGCCAGGCTGCTGAGTTAGGCCCCTCTCTCAAGAGTCCTACTGTCTCCCTGCTCAGGGTTGGGAACTGGGCCCCTGGCAAAGAGCTCCCCAGTGAGGCCTCCACAGGGACCCCAGGAAACCCTGAAGCACACAAGTGCCCCCTCCACCTGCTCTCAAGAATTCCTGGGCTCCCCCAGGTGTCACCATTTGTAGGGGGTGTGCCCCACCTGGTGGCCATTTCTTGGAACTGCACTTTGCCTGGTGAGAAAGTGGCCCAGGAGACCCAGAGCACCTCCCAATCTCCCCCGCCCCCCCCCCCCAGGGTCTTCTGAGGGCTGGGAAATCCCCCTCCTCCCCAGTTCCAGAAGAAGGACTGGAGGGAGGTGGGCATGGGCTGCTGCCTGGGTGTGACACCTAGGGGAGGGTAGCTAGAGAGGTGAGGACCCATCACCCCTCCTCCCACAGCCTCCCAGGACTGGAGGCTCCCACTGCGGGGGGCTGTGCCCTCCCTGCTCTGCTCCCTGTCCTGACTAGACAAGCACACGCAGGAAACAGGGCAGAGCAGGTGGGCAGGGGGACAGTGTGTGAGCTCAGAGCGGAGTCTGGGCAGTGGCCCTAAGAAGCTGGGGGCTCAACTGGGAGAGAGGGGCTGGAGGGAGAGCGTCACCTGCAAAGGGCTATAGTCGAGCCAACAATAATCAAGACAAAATGGCCCTGGATGACTGGGGTGACCCCAGGGGCCATTTCCCTGAGCCTCGGTTTCCTCCTCTGTAACCCCAAGCATTACCAACCTACCGGGATGGCGAGAAATGATATCTGTACAGCCTAGGGTGATATGAAAATGTTTAATTACTGGCATAACACAGATCGCGACCAGTGAGAAGGGACACCGGCCTGAACCCCTGAGGTCTGCGTATTGACAGACGCCAGCGACACGTGTCCCCGGGTAAAGGCCCAGCACAGCACGTGGCATGGGGCAGGCGTTCAGCAATGCTCACTGCCCACTATCATGCTCACTATCCCAGTTCTACAATCCCCGGGCCAGAAACCCAGTGCTGCACAGAGAAAAACACAGCAGGAGGGGCGCTGGGTGGCTCAGTCGATTAAGTGACTTCGGCTCAGGTCATGATCTCTCGGTCTGGGGGTTCAAGCCCCACGTTGGGCTCTGTGCTGACAGCCGGGAGCCTGCTTGGGTTTCTGCATCTCCCTCTCCCTCTGCCCTTCCCCTGCTTGCGTTCTGTCTCTCAAAAATAAATAAATGTTTAAAAAAATTTTTTTAAACACGTCAGGAAAGGAGCAAACAACAGGGTGGCAGATGTCCCCCAACACTCCAGCCAGAGAGTTCAGTGAGCCCCTCCTCTCCCCAGAAGGTGGTGGGAGGCAGTAAACTCCCTGTAAACTGGAGCCGGAGGGCCGGGGGGGCTAAGCGTGGCTGCTAAGAGACGGCAGGGCAGGTGACGGCGACATGTACGGAACTGAACGATGACAAGGAAGGATGGGGACTTCAGCAGTTCGGATGGGGTCTGAGGAGGCAGCCGTGACCTGGCTTCCAGGAGGGACTGTACCCCAACGGCCAGACCTTCCCTTTTTCTAAGAGAAGCTGGAAATCCTGATTTTCATGTGAACCCCGCTGCTGAAATGTTAGCTCGCCGTTTCGAAACAGCAGGTGGGCACGCTGGATCCAGAGGGCCTACTGCGTGACCTCGAGGCGGAGGCCCTGGGAGGCCGGGCCCGGGGCCACTCTGGCCGCAGGCCTCACTCACCGGCGGGGCCCGTGGGCCTTCTCCTTCGGGGCCCTGGGTGAGCGAGGGGGATGGCGTCAGGGAGGAAGTCCTCGTTCCAGGGTGGCGGGGTGCTCTGGGGGGCCGGCAGGTCATTGCCCGGGCCTGCGGGCTGCTCCGCCGCCTCCAGCAGGAGAACCTGGGGACAAGGGCAGAGGTCAGGAGCCCCGCCAGGCCCGAGACACGTGTGCCCGGGGATATGTATCTCCGGAGGTCCGCAGCCGCCTGATGCCAGGCAGGGATGATCGTGCCCCGCGTGGGACGGCCGCTTCCTTGGCCGGAGTGTTCCCCCACCCTGCCCTCCTCCCCTTCCCATTTCTGGAAAGGCTGGACCCCGGGCTCACGCAGGTCGCCCCTGGGACACCTTCAGACTCCCTGCACTTTGTTTCTGGAGCTGCCGTCACCGCGGTGAGGGACCAGTGGTCAGCCCCCTTCCCTGGCACCTCCCAGGACACTTGTCCCTCACACGGCCTAGCTTAGGGCACACGCCACGTGGCCAGGGAATGTTTGTGGATGGAGGGATGGAAGGAGGGAGGGAGGAAAATAGAGAAGAAAAAAAAAGGAATCGAGAATGAGAAAGAAAAGAAGATGAAGGGACCTGGCTCAGGACACGATTTTTGGTAGGAGCTCTAGGAAACCAAAGGACAGCGTGGAAAGCTGCCGGGGCCTCTCCCCTTGAGGAAGGTGGGTGTCAAACACTGCAAAGAGCCAGGGCCTGGGCAGCGACACTGTCTCCCTAATTCAGGTGAACAGGGAGCCAGGCCCCAGAGGCGCCCGCGAGTCCCTGCTGTCCCCAAAGAGGCCAGCAGGGGGCGCTGCGCACCAGGGATCCGAGCCAGGCGGCCCGGCGGGTGCTGGGACCCAGGGTAGGCTCACCCCCGGAGGGGAGTCCCGGGCCTGTCCCACAGAGCCGGCTTCCTGCTCCGCCCACCGCGTGCCCCGACTCTCTGCTCCCGGATCCGCCTGAAGGACAGGGAGCGCGGCGTCTCTGGTTCCCTCCAGCCTTGAGCCTGCGTCCTGCTCGATTCCCCGACGGCCGCGCTCCACATCGGGGAGGGGAGGGCCAGAGCCGGTGCATTTGGCCTCCCCCAGGCCTCCGCCCCGCCTCGTGCCCTTGGCCTGCCCGACCCTCGCTCCCGCCCCTGGCTGGCTCTATGGTCCCAGACTCTCCACCTGCCCCCATCCCCTCCTGGGCCCCACCAGCTTTGCTCCGGCCGCGGGAACCACCCCGGGGTCGCTCCTGCCCTGAGACTCCCCACCTGCATGCCCTCAGAGGGCCACCAATACCCCCCCTCCGCCCCCACCAGCCCTTCCCTTCACTCCTGAGCTGCTGCACAATCGCTTTGTATCCAGAGCCAAGGGTGGGAGCAGTGCCAGCAGACCTCCGGGGGGGCAGGCGCCCCCTTGCGCTTAGTCCCCAGAGCCCTGCGCGGGTTCAGTGCCTCCTGATGGGGGCACTCAGGCCCTGCTGCCCCACAAGCTGGTTTGAATCGGCTCTCCCACTAAGTGGCCGCTGTGTGACCTTGTGCAAGCGTCGCGACCTCCACGGACCTCAGTTTTCCCATCAGCGAAGGAGGGCAGTAACATCGACCTTGTGCAGCGCGCTGGGCCCCTGCTCCTCCTGCTGATGCTGCTGGGTCCCTGGGACAAAGGGCGGCCTTCCCGGCACCCACGCCTGGGCTGGGCTGAGGTGCGGGTGTGTGTGTGTGTGTGTGTGTGTGACAAAGGGGCCCCCTGAGCACTCCCTCCCACCAGTCCTGCAGTGTCCCTGGGCCTGCGTGACAGTCTCTGAGGATCCTAGGGAGCAGAGTGGCTCCCCTGCACCAGGTCTCGGGGTCTCCATCTGTGTTGGGGTGGTGGGCTCCTCCCCCCTGAGGCTCCAGCCACCCCCAGGGCTACTTCTCTGAGCCCCTCCCTCTCTGGTCCTTCCAAGGCCCCAGGAGGCAGGAAGGGTCACTATGGCCCATCACAGGAGAGGTGGAAATAAAGGCTCAGAGACTGCAAGTAACTCACCCAAGGTCACCTAGCAAGTAGGCTGGGACCACGGTCCCATGCAGGGCCTTGTCCACCTCTCCACAGCTTGGCCACAGCCTTGGCCTTGACTTCATGGAAGCACCCATAAGGGGAGCAGCCGGCCACTATCACATGGCGGCTCAGGGGTACAACTCTGTCTCCCGACCCTGGAATCCCCTCGGGGAGGGAAGGGTGATGATTCCTGCCCCAACCGCCGAGTGTCCGCTGGGAGGCTGACCAGCCCCGTCCAAGGTTAGGGGCTCTGGGGCAGTGGAGGAGCTGGGGTGGGGGTGGGGGTGGGGGAAGGAGACTTGGCTGTCAGTGACATGTGATGGGGGATCCAGGGGCAGGAGTGTGGGTGAAGACAAGAGTGGGTCCCCTGGTTCCAGCCTGGCTCCTGGGACTGTGGATCACCACCCGTCAGACAGGGATCCAGGAGAGGGTAGGTTTGGGGGGTGCAGGAGACCGTACAGGGGGCTGGGCTGATTGCAGTGTCTGAGGGACCTCAAGATGGACACACTTACCAGGAGTCATTAGGAGCAGTAGGGGGCTAGGGGCAGCTTCGAGGGCTCGGGAGAGGGGGACCCACCCTGGGCTCCTGGGATCAGGCCCAAGGGTTCCCTTCTCCAGCAAGGCCCTGGACCCACAGCGCCCAGAGACCAGGGCAGAGGAGCCCCAGTCACAGCCCAGTCAGCATCGGCCCCGGCCAGCCTCCTGGTGACACCGATCCGACCCGGGGCCGGCATGACCTCGCCAGGGCAGGCGGCAGTGGGTGTGGGGACTCACCCGAAGAAAACCAGATGGCAGCCAGCCTCGGAGGGCAGTGGCTCCCATGACATCATTGCGGCCCAGCTGGTTGGCCAGGAGGCCACCCTCCTGCGCCGGACACCGGCTAACTCCGAGGCTTCCGTGACCCTCACACAGGGGAATCCTCCCGGGCTCCCTCCCGTGCCACGCAGTCCGGGGAGTCAGAGTGTAAACTGGCGGATGGTGGGGAGAGGAAGGCAGGAGGAAACATTCCTGGCCTCACCCCACCATTCTACCCCGTCTCAGAAAAAGAGGGTGGCAGGAGTCCCAGGTCAGCTCCTAGGTCTGGGCTTTCTGGAAACTCAGGCACCAGCAGGGAGTGAAGAGGGAGCAGACCCTGATGGCTGCCGGCCACGAGAGCCCCCTGTCGTGTCCCTGTGGGTGTGCTCGGGAGGAGGAATCATGATCAGCCAGGTACTTATTTTCCCAACCCCTTGCAACTAGGAGGTAGGCATACAGCCCAGTGCTGGCCAATGAGACAGAAGAGCCTGTTAGGGTGCTTTGCCTTATCCTCTACTTCCTGCCTCTGAACACGGTAGGGGATGCGATGCCTTGAGGGGCAGCAGCCACTTTGTAACTGTGAGGCACTAACCATGAGGACAAAAGGCAATTCGCTAAGGAGGTGGAGGGGAAGGCTGCGAAGAGCTTGCGTTCCTAAGCCACCAAACTGACCTACTGCTGGACTTCTCGTTGAACAAACAATCAACGTCCTTTAAGAATACAGTGCCGCTGGCTCAGTTTCTGTTCCTTATAGCTGAACGCATCCCTCCTGACCCAGCAAAGCAGGCTCCTTGTCTGAGGGGGCAGCGGCCACAGTTTCCAGGCCTCTGGGTTGCCGTTCTCTTATGCCAGCCATCTGGCTTCTGACTCCCCATCTGGGCTTTGCCTGCCTGGCTCTCGCTGGCCTGAACCCACAGCCACTGCTCCTGCTCCGTGTTCTCTCTGAGCCCAGCAGGCCCCCCTGGCCTCAGCAGGGGCTGTCCCGACAGCAGGGCCAGCTTCCATCCCCCTCCCTCTCCAGGCCGCTGCCTGGGGGGGGGGGGGAGGCCTCTGTTTCCCCAGGGGACCCTCGGGCATGTAGCAGGCAGGTAAACAGCTAGGCGGTGACCCAGGTAACGCACAGGACCCGAGCTGGGAATCCCGAAGGAGGGTGGTGGCAGCCGCCTCTTCGCACACCCCAGATGCAGACTACCTCCCCCTCTCCCCACTGAAGCTCGCCCTGGGGCGGGGAAGTGACTCCTTCGATTTCCATTTCACAGGACAGCAGAAGGGCCCCTGAGCTGAGCGGGACCTGGCAAGGCAGAGCTATTCCTGGGCAGGGACCCGACCAATCCCCCAACACCCGAGTCTGCAGCGGGGTCACGACCCTCACCTTGGAGCCCCCTCACAGCCTGCTGCTGTGGCCGCGCGGGGTCAGGGCAGGAGGACAGGGAGGAAGTGCTCCCGGCAGGTGGGCCAGGGCCACTGGGGCAGGACAGCTAGCACTGCGCCCGTCTGCCCAGAGCTGGGACTCACAGCACCCCGAGGTGCTGGGCTGGGGCAGGGCAGGCTGTCGGTTGGCACTCTGCCAAGCCACTCAGAGGCTTCAGGTGCCTGGAAAATGTCCGTCAGGCCAGCTGGCTTGGGGACCCCCCCTTTTAAAAATCTTGGGTGCCACACATTCACCCCGGCATCTTCCCCAGCACCCCCCACCCTCCCGGGACGTCCCCAGCCCCAGCCTGGCCCATGTGACAGCATCCGTTCCCTAATGGCCTCCACCCCACCCCCACAGAACCACCGACCCCAAGGAGGGCACAAGGTCCCCCAGTCCCAGCCCGTGTTCAGGGGTCCGCCAGGGGACCCTCCCGCCTGCAGGAGGGCTCAGGGACAAGGGGGGCCTCCCATGCCACGTGCTCCGCACCGGCGTCTCCCGCACGCCTGTGGCTGCACCAGTACGATGGGGACGGCAACACGGCATCGCTAACAAGACCCTCGCATCTGCCCAGCGCTCGGCCGTCTCCAAGGCTGGGCCTCTCCGCCACGTCCTCCGAGGCCCCGGCTGCCCTTTAAAGGCTGGCACTTCAATCCGCCGCACAGACGAGGCGCTGGGAGCCCGGCGAGAGTCACCCAGCTGGTGGTGACAGCCCCACCATGTCTGACCCCGAGCGACGGTCATCCACAGCCCCATCTCACCAGGCAGGTGCCCTCACGGCCAGGCTTGCAGGGCAAGAGGCAGGGCCAAAGGGTGATGCAGGGACTGTGGGTGCATGTCTGTGAGTCCGTGCATGTCTGCGCGTGTGTCCGTGCACGTGCCTGCGTGAGTGTCCGTGTGTGTTGTGTGTCTGTGTGTATGCGAGTGTGTGTCTGCTGGGAAGGCCTGCCTGCCAGGCTCTTCCGGGCGGTGGGGGGGGGCAACCTCTGGGCCCGCTCTGTGGTCCTGCCACGGGGCTCTCTCCCCCTCCTCCCTCAGTGCTCTGGCCGCCCTCACACCGGGACACCCCCTCCCGGGCCAGGCCACCCCAGCAGTCCCAGCCCAGGAGGCTCCTCAGATTCAGAAGCCTCGGCCCCCAGCAGGCACCTGGGACAGGAGGGAGAACGGGGCTCGTCCCCAGTCACGACCCAGCCCGCGCCGGCACCGGACCCCTGAGACCCTCCGCCGGGGCTTTCTCTGGCCACGGGAGCAATGTCGGCAGGCCTGCGAGGCAGGGGACCGAGGTGATGGCAGATACAGCCCAGGAGAAGGGTCTCCCACGGAGGGACAGTTGACGCAGCCAGCTTCCTTGTCCCTCGGCAGGCTCTGTCCCCACACCTGCGTTTCGCATGTCCTCCCCCCGCTCTGAGTCACTGCCTCTCTCCCTGCCCAGAGCTGCCTGGGGCTACTCCCAAAGAAATGAACTTTTTCTCTTCTTTTCTTTCTTTCTTTCTTTTTAGGTTTACTTATTTATTTTGAGAGAGAGAGAGAGAGAATAAGCAGGAGTGGGGCAGAGAGAAAGAGGCAGAGAGAGAATCCCAAGCAGGCTCCACACTCAGCGCAGAGCCCGACGCGGGGCTCCGTCCCACGAACGGTGAGATGGTGACCTGAGCCGAAATCAAGAGTCGGACGCTTAACCGACCGAGCCACCAGGCGCCCCTAAATCAACTCATTCTTTATTCAGTTCTTCTGCCTCTGGGGTGACCCGCTCCACCCCCCTGATGTAGACGGGGCGAGGGCTGGCTGGTGCCAGGCAGCTCCTTCCCCATCAGCTTGTCTGTGCCCAGCCGTGTGCCAGACGGGGAGGGACAGGAGGCAGAGTCGGGGGCAGCAGCCCTGAGGGGGGAAGGGCTCCCTGCTTTTTCCACTGAGGGGTCAACTTCTGGGTGTCCAGCCCCGCCAGCCACTGAGGCCCACACCCAGACCAGCCTGCTGTCCCAGACCTCCCCTCCCCACCCCCGGGAGGCGGCCCAGACTAGACCACCCAGAGGCTCTGAGGCCCCAGGAGCACCCAACCCCTGGGACGGGACTGCTCGGGGCTGAGCTCTCACCAGCCACCCGGGCAGGAACCTGATACACAACAACCCTCGCACACACCCGCCTGCTCCCCAGGCCGTCTGACCTTGGCCTCCAGCGTGGTTAGCCGCTCACTCATGTCGCTGAGCCGGGTACAGTTCATGCATTCTGAAAGAGAAGGGCGAGAATGGAGTGCAACAGACCCTGGGCTCGGAGCAGCCAGCCGCCAGGACAGCCTCCGGGCGGGCAGGCAGGGAGCTCTCGGATCAGTTAGCCTGGAAAACTCCTCCCCGTCCTTCAGGGCCTTGTCCGCAGTGCCCTCTCCTCCGTGCAGCCTGCCTGGCCTCTGAGCTGCCTCTTTTCTGAGCACCAGCGGCGGCACACTGTACTGTCCGTTTATTCAGCAAAGTGTCAGAGCCAGCCCTGAGCCAGCCCTGAACGCCCTGTCAGCCTGCGAGTGCCAGCAGGGCAGGGGCTTTGTCTGTTTTATGGGCCTCCCAATCTCAGTGCTTGGCATAAAGTAGGGGGTCGGAAAAAAAAAATCCAACATCTGATAAACAGATGGTAAAAGGGATGTGCTCCCTGACTTTGAGAACCCCAGTCCGGGGAGGGAGGTGGGCAACAAGGTACAGGCTGGTAAAGGGCTATGCTAGGGCTGTAAGAATAGAATGTGCAAAAGAGCGGCGTGGGGGACAGTGATGCCAGTCTGGGGTGGGGGTGGAGGTGGTCAGGGAAGACATCCTGGAGGCAGCAGCATCTAAGGTGAGGCCTGAGGGATGCACAATGACTGGCCAGGTGAGGAGGGAGGGCTGAGGTCTGGAGACAGGCAAGAAAAGGGAAGGGTCTGGCAGCAGCCTGGGGGAACCGGAACA
>CM053564.1:30320379-30396610 GCA_028646485.1 Cryptoprocta ferox
CTCTCTCTCTCTCTCTCTCTCTCAAAATAAATAAGTAAATTTAAAAAAGAAAGAAAGCAAGAAAAAGGTATAAACCACAGAGCGAAGAGAAGGGCAGAGGAGACTTTTCAGCGATTGCTGCCCATAAATGAAACGCAGCCGGGGGCCCAGGCCCACCTGGGCAGAGGACATCAGAGCCTCCAGGAGCCTGGGAGGCTCCTGGCTGGGACGGCGCCAGGAAGGGGAGGTGAAGGGTCCTCTCTGGGGACAGGGACAGGCCTCAGAGGAAAAGTGCTCAGGCGCCCCGGGTGAAATGGCAGGGTCTCCAAAGGCCCCCAGTCCACACGGAGCCCCACCCCCCACCGCGCCCCTGTGCTAATACCCATGAGGTGGGTGGCCGGGCAGTACAAGGAGGGGTCCTGCCGTCCGAGCAGAGGCCCACGAACCTTCTCGAGCAGCCGTGTCCTCCGGGGCCACAGGCGCTGAACTGTGAAGAAATGACTTTTCTGCCTGAGCCTGGGGCCCCCCCCATGACCAGGAGGGCCCCCCCCCCGGGGGCCGGCGGGAAGGGCAGGAGGCCTGACGGAAGCAGGGAGCTGTGAACTAGAGCCCCAGCCTGGCCCAGTGAACATTCCTGAGGCGGTTAGGCGTTTAGGGGCCGTGAACACAGCATTTCCAGGGTCTGAGGCAACACCGGGGACTCTCTGCAGGGGGTGAGGTCTGTGGAGGGAGGGGTGAGCCTCAGGCTCTCGCAGAAACCTATTTCTGGAAAGTGTGCTGGGCGCGGGCCCAGTTTGCTCTGGCACTGGGCACCCTGCTTGGCAGGTGAGGTGTGGCTTGGCCGTCGGCGGGCACAGGGGGTCCGGTTCCCCAGCCGCAGAGAGGCCCGGGAGGCCCAGCCAGCAGGGCAGGGGTGAGGCTGCCAGCTCGGCCTCCCGGTGCCACTTGCCCGGGCAGGCGCTGAGGTCAGGCGGGTTTTATGGTCCCCCTGGCATTCTGTCATCGACAAGCAATTACATTTGTTTAAATTTTCCTAATTATTCATGGGAGCGGTGGGAACACGGAAATGGCGCTGAGGGTGCTGAATGCCTCGGTGAGTGGACCAGGCCCTGCCCACTGGCTGTGAGCCTCGGTTTCCCCTCACTGACTTCCCGAGATTCCGAGAGGTCCCACGTGCCCCGCCCCCTTCCTAGCGCCCGGGGCCAGAGCACATTCCTGGTGTCTAGGATGTAGCAAAGTGTGTCAGGAACTCTGCCAATATGGGGGCATCAGATGTGTGGATGCACCAGGCAAACCAGTATGTGTTTGTGTGGGGGGTGGGTGAGAGAGAGAGAGAGAGAGAGAGAGAGAGAATGAGAGGGACTCACTGCTTGGTGTGGTCAGCGGAAAGAGAATTATAAGCCACTAACTCACCGTGAGGCTGGAGAGGCCCTCGTTTGACCTCTCTGCACTTCAGTTTTCTCATCTGTAAAAGGGGTTTGTATGGGATCAGCTTTCAGGGCTTCAGGGTCCTGGACTCTTTGCTCCTGCCACCTGTGCCCTTGCCCTTGGGCTCTCACCATGGGGTGCTGTCCACCCACTGCCAATCTACTTGCCATTTGCCTTCAGTCAGCACGGCCACTGGCGATGGCTCTGTATCCAGAATTCAGGACCCAGGTCCTGAGTGAAGCTGACGCCCCAAGCCAGGGCCCTAAGAGGAGCCTTGCCAACTACAGAAAAATCTAGAGGCTGAGTGAGACCACTGTGAGGCTTGGGACAGGGGTGGGCCAGGGCACACGGGCGGTCCTGTCCCCAGGGAGCTCCCTCTGTGAGAGGTCTGGGAGATGGCAGGGGAAATGTGCAGGCTAAATCCCCCTGGAGACCCTGGACTCCAGCCAAAACTCCTAAGCCCAGTTAGAAGAAAGCTCCAAGGAGGTCAATGGGGTCAGATGCTGTGGGGACAGGGGGTGGGGCTGGCCAGGTGTGTTCACAGGGGACCACAGGAACACTGAGGTCCTAGGCAGCCTCAGTTTCCCCAATGTGACAAGAGCGGGGCTGGGCCCAGCAGAAATATGACTGGCACCTTTCTATCTTACCATATATCTGGTCAGCCCTGCTCTACCCAAGCGTTCAGCCTCGGGCCACAGAATCTTTTAGTGCCTCCCTCCTCCCCACTGGGAGCCTTGAAGGACATGAAGGACCTTCCTCTACTGGTGAGACTTTGGTCACCTCACTCTCTGCTGGAAACTGCTGTCAGGGGAAAAAATCTTGTCTTGACTAGATTTGACTGGTTTCTTTTGCCTTTTCATTCACTACCACGTTCCTGGCCAGGCCATGCACCCCAGTCAGGCCATGCCCTCTCCAGCCAGGCCACACCCCTCCAGGCAGCCACACCCTCTCCAGCTATGCCCCTCCAACCAAAGAGAGAAGACCTGGATGGGCCCTGTGCAGCCTCCTGCAGCAAAGCCCATGAGAAGATGGGTCTGTCCACCCATGGGGCTCAGCTCCCAATGTCTGACTATTAAATATGCATAGAGAGCCTATAATGCAAAAGACAAAGACCAAAACAATAAACAAGAAAAAAGCAAACTCAGGAAACAGAGACAATGAGTGGATAGAAAAAGACTTCAAAATACAAAGCAAAACTCCAATATCCTGAGAGAGATATGAGAAGATACTGCATCCCCAAACAATAGGAAGTTATTTACAAAGAACTTTCAAAACTCAAAAATGTGTCTGTAGAAATGGAAAAAAAATAGCCAATGTAAAATATTCAGTGAAAGGATTAGAAGACAAGGAGGTTTTCTAGAAAGTTGCAAAAAGGGAGCTATGATAGATGGAGGGAAGAGATAAGAAAATTAGAGGATCGATCCAGAAGGTCTAACAACTAATTGGAGTTTCCAGAGAAAGAAAATGGAGAGAAAAGTAAAAGAAATGATCCCAAAAGTTCACCTAAAACTGACTGATATGAACTTTCAAACTGAAAGAACATGTGAAATGTCAGACTGGAAAAAAAAAAAACCCAACTCCTACCAAAAAGCACATTGTCACAAAAGTTCAGAATCCCAGACAGAAAATCTTAAAAGCTTTCAAACGGAGAAAATGGAGAGAAAAGTATTAAAGAAATGATCCCAAAAGGTCACCTAAAACTGACAGCTATGAACTTTCAAATTGAAATTACATGTGAAATGCCAGATTGAGAAAAAAAAAAAAACCCAACAACCCAACTCTTACCAAAAACCATATTGTCACAAAAGTTCAGAATCCCAGAAAGAAAATCGTAAAAGCTTCCAAGATAAAATGAGGCCTCCAGGAAATGTCCAGAATCAATATGGCATTGGACTTCTGAGCAGTAACAGCAGAAGCTGTGAGATAAGGGTCTTCTTCTGAAAGAGGACAGTTTCTGTCTAAGATTCTATACCCAGCTCAACTGCCCCTCAAGTTTTGAGAGTAAAATGAAGCATCTGTACACATGCACAGCCTCAAAACATTGACACTTCACGTACCTCTTCTCAGAAAGGTGTTGAAGGATGTACTCCATCAAAACAAAGGAGTAAGCTATTGAAAAGAAGACACAAAACGGGATACCCAAAGGCGAGGAGTTCAACAACAAAGGGACATGAGATTGGAAATAAGGGAAAGAGACCCTGATGTATGTGCGTGTGAGGGAGAATTAAACTTCTTTTGGAAAATTTGGGGTGAAGTAGTGACATGCCAAGGGATACGACATCTATGGCGTGGCCTAGAACACTTCGCACACAAACAAAAAATGAATCGCTAACTCCAGGAAAAGAAGTCTAAAGCAAGGAGATGCAGCTTGGTTTATTACCTGAAATCAGTTGTGAATATTACTTGCTTTGTTATACAACTCTAGTCACAGTCCACTGATCGAACCCGAAGTGTGGTACAATTACTTGGAGGAGGAGGAAGAAAAGGAGGAAGATGGGTCAGAGGTGAAAAAAACCACTAGAATCTCCCGCAGGACAAAGTGAACAGACAATCTCTAAGATTAAAAACCAAGAGAAAGAACAATATATAAATGTTAGTTAGCCTCTGGAGGTAAGTAAGGCCTCCTACCCCCAAAAAAGCTTGACTATAGGGGGGAAAATGGGGGCTAAAGGGGGGTACAGGAGACTGCTTTTTTTTAATGTTTTATTTATTTATTTTGAAAGAGAGAACGTGTGAACAGGGGAGGGGAAGTGAGAGAGGGAGACAGAGGATCTGAAGCAGGCTCTGTGCTATCAGTGCAAAGCCCAATATGGGGCTCAAACCCATGAACCACAAGATCATGACCTGAGCCAAAGTCAGACGCTTAACCGACTGAGCCACACAGGTGCCCCAGGACTGCTCTTTCTAATTGCAAGCCTTGAAGGACACCTGCCTTTTTTCAACAATATACATACCTAATATACATACTATAATTTTTCTAACATTTATTTATTTTTGAGAGACAGATCATGAGCAGGGGAGGGGCAGAGAAAGAGGGACACACAGAATCTGAAACAGGCTCCAGGCTCTGAGCCGTCAGCACAGAGCCCAACGCGAGGCTCGAACCCACGAGCTATGTGATCATGACCTGAGCCAAAGTCGGACACTCAACCGACTGGGCCACCCAGGCGCCCCTAATTAAAATGTTAACTGGGTAAGAACACAACACATGCTCAGGATGGTGGGTAAAAAATGACAACATCACATCTGCTTTCTGCTTATAATCACATAAAAGATAGACATCCAAGTCACGAAACCTGGAAAAATAAGAACAGTTGCACTGGCAGGATTATGGGTGAGTTTTGCCCTTGTTTTTAGAAGATTTCCCACTGACGCTCTATGGTTTTGGCTCAGTTTCCTGACCTAACAGTGAGACCAATCATCCCTACCTCATTAGGGCTGCCGTCCAGGGTAAGAGAACTGAGCCGGCAGAGTGGTGCCCGCTCTGCCCTGGGCCCTCTGCCCCAGGCCCAGAGATGTCAGCTTCTAACAGTGGCTCCCAGGGACTGACTGGCACCTGGGTCCCTGGCTTTTCCACCTTCGCCAGCTCTGAGCCCCTGGCTTGGCGACCTCTCCCTCTGGGGCCGCTACCATGTGGCGCCAGCGACGCTTGGGTCTGCTCTGCACGAGGCCAGCTCTCATCCCACCTGTTAGCAAGCACACAGTAGGCGTTGAATAAACGCCCGTGGAATAAATGACACAGATAGCCCTTGGAGTCACGCTTGGCCCCCAGGGCTCCTCCCTCAGTTCACTGGGAAGCGTTCCCACATTAGGAGAAGCCATTTGCATGTGTCTCAGAGGTGAAGAATCTAGAGATCTGGCTCCACTGCTACGCCAACACCTTTGCAACGTCACTGGACCTCGGTGCCTGTTTCCTCCTAGTAAAATGGGCAAGATCATCTCTCCCTGACCCACCCCTGAGAACTGCCACGGGCCTCAGAAGAGATGGCCTTGAACACATGCTACAAAGTCTGGTAGGAGAATGGCCCAGAAGCTCATATATCTGGTCTGGGGCACAACCAGATCCGCGCCCCCTCCTCCCCCGCCAACCCACCCATGGCCCCTTAGGATTAGCGGCCTTGAGACTCATTGGCTGAGGGTGGATGGAGGCCTGGGGTGGTGCATTTTATGTGTCAACCTGGCAAGGCTCTCATGCCATTACTTGGCCAAACACTAGTCTAGACATTGCTAGAGGTATCTGGTAGAGGTAGTTAACATCTACAATCAGTTGACTTTAAGTAAAGGAGGTTACCTTGGATAGTGTGGGTGGGCCTCATCCAATCAGTTGAAGGCCTTACGAGCAGAAAGTGAGGTTTCCCAGAGAAGAAAGAATTTTGCCTCAAGACTGCAGCCGCAAATCCTGTCTGAGTTTTCAGCCTGCTGGCCTGTCCTAAAGATTTCAAACTTGCCAACCCCTATAACTGCATAAGCCAATTCCTTAATACAGAGGACAGGTTATAGATCTAAAGAGATACACATACAGCTATACAGATACACACACGTGTCCTACTGATTCTGTTTCTCTGGAGAACGCTGAACGATCCAAGGTGCAACCTATAAACAAGTCCTAACCAGACTCGTCAACCAGGAGAGAATCTTCTGGACTTTTAAGAGTGCTCCAGGATTCAGCTCCAGCTGCCTTACAGACATTGTTGTCAGATTTAGCGAACAGAAACACAATCAGTATCTGGCAACCGTACTTAGTGTTTTGTTCGTTCTACAGATACACCAAGTTCTCCTCTGTGATAGGGACCCGAGGACAAAAGGCCTCACCTTCAAAGCTGTGTGCCTCTCCTATGCCAGGCAGGGCCAACCCCAGCCAGGGGACAACAAGAGGGCTTCCTAAGGAGGGGGCCCTGAGCCGTGACTACTACTGGTAAGACAAAGTTTGCTGAGGACTTGCTCTGGGTCTGGCCCTGGGCTCAGCCCTTTACGCCCACTCTTTCCGTGGGAGCCTCTCACCAACCCTGAGGCAAGCACTAGACTGCTACCCCTATTTTGCAGATGGGAAAAACGAGACAAATTTGAGCTGGGATGGGTGTTGGCGTGTCTGCTCTCAGCCCCCCAGCTCGTCACCCTTCCAAGGTTCCATCTCGCCTCGCACCTAGGAATCTACTTTGGCACGAGGGTAAGAGACGGGGGTTCGGGAGTGGAGGGAGCAAGTCAGCGCAGATCGGCGCTTCCGTCTACCGAGGGTGCCCATGGCGCTCTGAGGCCAGCCCCGGGGGGAACAGAGAGGCCCCCGTAGGACCCGATTTCCTGAGAGGAAATCAACTTTCCAGCTAACTTCTGGAGAGCGGCTTATCCAAGCAATCACAGACAAACTGGATTTCTCTAAGCCACACACCCCAAAAGAAGGGCGGGGAGGGCAAGGCCGGGCCCAGGGGAGACCTGCCCTGTGCTTCCCCTATTCCTTCCCAGCACACCCCCGAGTAACGAGCCCATCAGGGGCCGGGAAGCCTGCTGGTCGGATAGGGCTGTGGCTGCGTGCCAGACCCCACCCTGGGGCTCACGGACAGGACAGAATAATTAAATTCCATCCTTTTGTATATCAGGGATCACACAGAAGGCAAGATTTTGCAGGAACTTCTGCCAAGACTTTTATTGAAGAGTAATTGAGTTCCTTTTTGGAGACGGGCAGCCTCACATGAGTGTCCTCATGGTGGAAACACAAATCCCCAAAGGGCCGACTGTACCGAATCTTCTTAGAGCACAAAGGTAGCCAGTCACCTCCTCCCCCGAGGGCACCCATGTTAGCAGCCCCTGGACCGCAGAATGTTCTGGCAATGTTCAGAATCACCCTATGGGCAAAAGGGACAATGCTGGTGAGTGAAACTGATTCACCAGTGTTTACCAGGCACCTACTGGCTGAGAGAAAGAAATACCCGGGCATAGCGCTCTCCATTGGCGAGTGAGAATAAGAAGATTCAGAGAGGTTCAGCAATGTGCTCGAGGTCACACAGCTTGTCAGTTAAAGGCCAAAATTAGAACCCAGGGCTTCCCTTCTCTTGAGGCCATGGTGGGCTGGGCTATGTGCTCCGCCGGGGCGGCAACTCTCAATGGATATGCAGACGGTGCCTGGACCATGGCTAAGCATGGACAAAGTCTGTGACTTCTGCACCTCACCATGGCCCTAGGGACCTTGCTGACCAGGCTGGCCAAATCTGTCTTCCACTCTCTCTACCTACACATCCAGCCTAGAGTTCAAGGAGTGGGCCTTGACCTTGAAACATATGGACGATGGCTGGACCACACCCTAGAGCATCTCTTCCCCAACAAAATCTGAAGTGGAATGATTAGAATTATAAGTTATTTTAGCAAGATCACTGGAATAAAAAGACAGTTTACAAAAATCAACCATATTTCTACATACCGGCAATAAACAAATAGAAAGTGACATTTTAAAATGATAACATTCACAGAAACATCATAAAGTTATCAAATTGTCTAGGAATAAATCTACTAAAAACTCTAGAACATCACTGACAAATTAAAGAAGAACTGAAGAAATGGAAAGATATACTATGTTCATGGACTGGAAGACCCAGTATCGTAAAGACGTTCATTCTCCCCAGTTGATCTACAGAGTCAATGCAATCCCATTCAAAATATCAGAAGGCTGTGTGTGTGTATGTCAGGAAATTGGCAGGTGTATTCTGACACGTATATGAAAACACAACGGTCCAAGAATAACCAGGGCGATCTGGAAGAAATAGAACAAAAGGGGAACACTTAGACTTCTTTAAGTTGAGACCTTTATTTTTTTTTAAGTTTATTTATTTTGAGAGAGAGACAGAGTCTGTGTGAGTCAGGGAGGGGCAGAGAGAGAGGGAGAGAGAGAGAATCCCAAACAGGCTCCACACTGTCCGCGCAGAGCCTGACTCGGGGCTCAAACCCATGAACTGTGAGATCATTACCTGTGCTGAAACCAAGAGTCGATACTTAACTCACTGAGTCACCCAGGCATCCCTAAATTCAGACCTTTACAATTGAGACCCACTTTAAAACCACAGCAAGTAAGACACTGTCGTATCAGTGCAAAGACAGACAGACAGACTCAAATTTCCAGCCACTTAGGTTACGAAAAAAGCACAAATACAGTACCCCAGAGAAAGGGTAGGCTTTTCAATAAGCCGTTCTGGGTAAAGTGGATATCCAACCAGAAAAGAAAAATAAAAGAATCAGACCCGTAACCCACACCACACATGAAAGTCGATTTCAGACGTATTGTAGTTCTAAATGCAAAAGGTAAAATACAGCTTTTAAAAGAAACCATAGGCTACTCCCTTCATGACCACGGAATAGATACAGACTTCTTCAACAGGACACAAAAAGTACTAACCTCAAAGAAGACCTTGACAACGTGCGCCACATTAAAATTAAGAATTTACTGGGGCGCCCGGGTGGCTCAGCCAGTTGAGCATCCTACTTCGGCTCAGGTCATGATCTCGCAGTCCATGGGTTCAAGCCCCGTGTCAGGGTCTGTGCTGACAGCTCAGAGCCTGGAGCCTGCTTCGGATTCTGTGTCTCCCTCTCTCTCTGCCCCTCCCCCCACTCAAGCTCTGTCTCTCTCTCTCTCAAAAATAAGGAAACATTAAAACAAAAGTTAAGAATCTACTTTCATCAGAAGAGAATGAACAGGCCTATCACTGAGTAGAAGAGGATTCTTGGAAAACACGCATCCACAAAGTAAGATATCCAAATGGCCAATAACCACAGGCACGGGGCTCACCCCATTAGCCACACCAGGAAATGCAAATTCAACCACGGCGGAGGCGGAGCACTCCCACACACCCACCAGAATGGCTGAAATCAACAAGACTAATGATGCCAAGTATTACAGAGCGTGGGAGCCACCGGAATTCTCAGGGCCACCGGAGTGTCCACAGTACAATCACTTGAAAAACACCATCGGGCAGCTTCTAACCAGGCTGAGCAGAAGCAATTCCATCCCCAGATATGTATCCAACAAGACAAGTAAATACTTCCACCAAACGACATGTGAAGAACGTTCCCCGTGGCGTCGCCCATCATAACCCCAAGCTATAAATAACACACATTCCATCAGTGGACGCCAGGTCAACTGAATATTCCCAAAATGGAACGCTAACTGTACTAAGTGTGTAAGAACCACGTGGCCATGTGGGTGAGCCTCGCAAAGATAACGCTGGGTGAAAAAGGACACCCCCCCCCCCCCCGCCAAGAGCACATGTCGGGTGGTTCCTTTTACCTAAAGTTCCAACACAGGCAGAGAGCTCTGAGTGTGACATTCAAGTCAGCGGTTACCTTGGGGAGGACGGTTTCGGGACGAGGCAGTGGGAGGGCCTCCAAGGTGACGAAAACGTCCTCTTTCTGGATGTGGGTGCTGGGACACAGGTGCGGTCAGTTTGCGAAAAACATGCCAGGCTGTTCTGCTCATCCTAAACCACCCATGTGACACGTCACCCTCCGACGCTTCTCCTTGCCCCGAGGGCAAACCCCACCAGCGTGGGCTACCTGCCGTGCTCTGAAGCCTTGGGCCTTTGCTTGTGTGTCTTGTTACCTCATCTAGAATTGGCTCCCCTCCTACCCCATGGATCAGCTAATTCCTCCTTAAGCACCCCCTCCTCCAGGAAGCCCTCCTTGACCACTCCAGGCAAACTTAGACACCCACCTTCCCACAAACTGCCGTGAACCCTGTGCACATCTTGCCTATGGCGCTCGGCACCTTGGACGGGGAGGGCCTATGTGTTTCCCTCTTTCCCTGTGGGCTGTGAACCCGAGGGCAGGAGCTGTGGCTCATCCATTCCTGTATTCTAGAACTAGGGGGAAGCCCTATTCCCCTGTCCCATGGGTCTGCAAAGATGTTCTGTCTGCTCTCAGGAGGTAAGCAGAACTAGGAGGGGACCCCCGGCTCACTGTCCAGGGGGCCTGCCTTGGAGGACCCCAGGGGGACGGAGAGGGAGGGAGGGCGGGCACAGCTCTGTGGCTGGCTGTCCCAGGCGCACCTGGCAGCTCTGTTCCTGGCGCTGCCCCACCGTGCACCGGAAGTACTGCAGCCCCGAGCCGCCGTTTTCCATTTCTGCCAAGGCCGGAGAGGGGCTTAAGGTAGAGGTGAGGAAGGCATTTTGGTGCTGAAGTTCATTACATTCTGGCTTGTGTCGCCGTGGGAGGCGAGGGAGGGAGAAAACGTTCTCTCCCGATTTCGGGAGCCCGTGTGGAGCGATGCAGGTCATAATAATGATCAAAAGAAGAACTGGAGGGGGCGCCTGGGGGGCTCAGTCGGTTAAGCGTCCGACTTCGGCTCAGGTCACGATCTCACAGTTTGTGGGTTCGAGCCCCGCGTCGGGTTCTGTGCTGACAGCTCAGAGCCCGGAGCCTGCTTCAGATTCTGTGTCTCCCTCTCTCTCTGCCCCTCCCCAGCTCGTGCTCTGTCTCTCTCTCAAAAATAAATAAACATTTTAAAAAAATTAAAAATAAATTAAAAAGATGTCCGGCTTCTGATCGCCTTGGCCACCTTAGAAATCTCACAAGCAAAGCAGTCGCAACATCAGTGATGGCGGCCAAGAAAGGGGCCTGGGCTTTGGTGCCTGGACCTCAAGGCTCCCTGAGGCTGCCACAGCCCCGTCATGGCTGCATCACCTGCCGGACAGGTTCCCCGGAGGAGAGGATAACTCACCTCTCTGGAGGGGTGAGAGGTAACAGTTGGGGATTCACCGGCACGGTCCCATCGGGCTGCGGGGTGGCTTTCCTTCAGCCTGGGATGGCTGGGGGGCGTCCATCCCCAGGAATCGATGGCGTGGGTGGGGGTGGAGGGGCCAGAATCCTGCAGGATAAGGTACCTGTTGGCCCTCAGGTGGGGTCCCCAAAGCCGGGGGGACTGGGATAAAGGCCGCTTTGCTACAGTCCGCTCAGTGGAGGGACTTCAAGTCATCCAGGAACGTCCCTCAGGATGCAGAGGGGCACTTCACCACAAAACGAGCGATCCAGTCTCTGCAGCCTTTTGGGGAAGCGAGAAAGTGGGGTGGGGTCATCCCCGGGTACGTTCTATCCTTCCGCTGCCTCTCTCGGGTGGGCTCTGAGGTTCGAGTTGTTAATCCGAGGTTGTTGTTCGAAGCATCTTACTCTTTCTTCCTCATCCAGAAACATCATAAATACCTCCAGGGTCTCATGAAGCTGGTGGGCGGCATTGCCGGGGCCTGAAAGATGATACCAAGGACAGCCGAGGGACACCAGCTCTGTGACCGCTGGCCCATTTGGGCGCGCGGAGTCCGTACTGCCAAGGCTGTGTGTCACTGGGAAAGAGTCCCTTTTAATAAGGACGTGGGGAGACAGACAGCCAGAGGCTGGCCTCAGAGTCTGGTGCCTGGACGGGAGTGTGGGGAGGGTAGAGAGCCCCAGGCTTCCTCCCATCAGCCTCTCTGAGCTTTAGGGATACGGTGGTGGGGAGGCGGGGGTGCAGATTCTCTTGGGAGAGGGGTCTATCCAAGTGCAAGGGCGCGGTGGTCTGATCCGCCAGCCCCCTTCTCCCAGTCCTACCCCCCCGTTACGTAACCCCAGCTCTGCAGACCAGACCCGGGCGCTGCAGCCAGAGACACATCTGGCTGCCTGGGAGGGGAGCCCTGACACTAGCAGATTCCCAGGAAGCAGTCTTGGCAGCTCCCAAGGGCCTGGGGTGGGGGCGTGGGGAGGTGGGGAGGGCCTGCTCACTGTCCCAGCCGACGCCAAGCCCTGAAGAACAGTAAGGAGTCAGGAACGAGCTTCCCTGATACGTGTGGGGGTATCCGGTCCTCTGCCTCCTCTAACACCCCCTCCGCCCTGGACCCCGGAGCCCCCGGGAGCCCTGAGAGGCAGGTGACAAGCGGGTGTGTGAAATGCTGTCTCGCTCTGGGCTGAATTGGCATTTTCCACGCGGCTCCTGAGGCTGAACCTCTTTTCCTGGGTCTTTGAGCCGCTTCCCCTCCAGACCCTGAAATGCCTGTTCATGTTCCTGGCCCATTTTTCTATCGGATTATTCTGGCCTTTTCATAGGGATTCACGGAAGCTCTTTCTATAGTTCCCATACCGACCCGTCATCAGTTTTACACGGTGCACATACCGCCTCCCCGTCTGCGGCGGTGGAGCCTAGTGGCTGCCTCCGAACCCCATCACCCACTTTCCCCTCTCCCCCACCCTCCACCCACCCTCAGTTTGTTCTCTGTATTTGAGAGTCTCTTATGGTTGCCTCCCTCCCTCTCTGTATCTATTTTCTCCCCGTCCCTTCCCCCACGGTCTTTTGTTACGTTTCTCAAGTTCCACATATAAGCCGATTCATGAGTTTAAAGGGACGCTTCTAACGACTCAGGCTCGTGCGATGTTGGCCGTGTGACTTGTCGCTGGAATCTGTGCGGCCGGGACGTGCCCTTCCTGCCAGGCTTGCCGGGACTTCTCAGCACCAACAGGTGTCAAACTGGGACTTCTCCACTGTTGATGAGCTGCATTACAGAAGTAGATTTTTCTAAACTCTGCATTTTTCCCCCCTCGCTGCTGGATCTGAATAGTTAATCTTTTTATTTTGGATGTTTTACTGGAGCCATTTTTAGCTCCAGCTACGAACCAGCTTTGCCACAGAGGTAGGGTAAGTTTCAGTCCTGAGCCTGTGGGAGGCAGAGGCCCAAGACTTTGATTTCTGGGGCTCGTTTCTCCCCATGCAGAGTCCAGACAGACAAGCTTCCTTGCTTCCTCCGGGAGCAAGGGGTGCACTTTTCCCGTCTCCTCTTTCACTAAGTCTCACATCTAAAGTGTCTGCAATACGGGAGCCCCCCGCCGCACCCCCGTCCTGGCTCAGATGTAAACCTTGGTCCCAGATTCCCGAGACCCCACCACACCTGCCACGGTGACCCAGCATTAATTGCAGAACTGTCTGCTTCCTTGGGTGACCTGAGCTCCCGGAGCGTGGGTGGGGGATGGTGCTGGGAGGGTCCCGTGGGCCCCCGCTCTTGGTCCCTGCCCTGGGGGAGGCAGGGAAAGGGCTGGCAGCCTCATCCCCCTGCTCTCTTCCTGCTAGCCAGCCGGCTGATCCACGTACAGGGTAGGATCCCCAGTACTTAGGTGCTGGTCCTTTCGCAGTGATGTAGCGTTGAGAGGTCATCTGTGCCCAGATTATGAAGAGATTCCCAGTGTGTGATGTCTCATTGTGGGTTCACACCTTTACTGAGCATGAACTAGCCCTCCTGAGTCCTTGGCCAAGGCCAAGTCCCTTGGGCCCAAAGTTCTTTACATAGCATACGTACATATAATATGTAGATATATACATACATTCACAAAATATGGTGTGTGTGTGTGTGTGTGCGTGTGTGAGTGTGAGCGTGAGTATCCCTAAGGATCTTTTCAGCTCTGATGTCCAAGCTCCGCATGACGAATCTAACACTGGGATCTCACACACACACACACACACACACACACACACACACCCATCATGGTAGTCTCTTAGCCTTCCCTATAGCACATTCCAGGCTGATACCTGACTCAAAAAGCCAAGAGGTGGAACGCCCCCCTCAGGCCCCAGGGCCCGATGGCCTATGAGAGTCTGCACGAGGTGAGCAGGAAGGGCGTCCAGCTCTGGGAGGCAGGCTTGAGGCTGTATGTGAAGGAGGAAGACAGGCTTTCGGCATCCGCTCCTGATGGCAACACCCCTGGAAGATTCTGGAACACAGGATCCTTTCTAAGGAAAGCACTTACCACCACCCAATATTTGAACCAGTAGATAGTAAATGACCTCACAGACGTTCATTCGACAAACCAGGCTGAGTGCCCTGGCCGGCAAGCGCTGTCCTGGGCACTGGAGATTCCGGGAGTAAGAACACGCAGCTCTTCATAGCTCCACGCCTCAGGAGAGAGAGAGCCCATTACAACAGCAAGCCAAAGGAGCCAAGGGCTGGGGCAGGTGATGCAAGGAAGGCTTCCTGAGGGTGGCGGAACCAGTATATAAAGAGTCAGAATTACTGGCATGGAAAAGTGGTACTTGGGCCATTTACAAACCTAATTTGGTTAAACGTTCCCCAGATGATGCTGGGAGCCCGGGCCCCAGCTCAGGTCCATCTGGGCTCTGCCAACGGCCCAGTGGTCTGAAGGAGCAGGACCCGCCCCCGGCCGTGATATCCTTTTCCCGACAACTGGGGCTGGTCTGTACTCCCAGGAGGCCCGTGAGAGCTGTACCCACAGGCGGTCCCTCAGCGAACACTGAGGCCAAGCCCCATCTTATCTGGACATAGCCAGGGGCCCAGAGAGGGTAGGGATCTGCCCAAGAACATCCAGCCAGTCAGGGACCGGGCTGGCCCCAGACCAGGGCGACCTGAGTCCCTGAAAGTTCTCCACCCTCCGGCCGTCTCAGCCCGGCTGGGGCTCTTCGGGCCACGGCAGCTCCTCCTGTTCTCTGGACAACAGGCCCCCATCACCTGTGGTGTAAAGTCCAGACTCCTAGACTCGCCCTTCAAGGCCCTCAGAGTATAGCCTCCACACCCTCAGCCTGCCTCCCCAACCCCCACCCTTCCCACGTCCTCCCTCTGCACCGCACCCAGTGGTCTGTGGTTCCTGAAGCAGCTGTCGCTCTTCCCTGCCCCCTGCCCCTTCACACACCATCCCTGTGATGTGGGCCCTCTGGTCTCTGTTGACGGATGGGGAAACTGAGGTTCCCCAAGCCCCCCCCCCCCGCTCCTGGCCAGGGTGAGTGATAGCACCACCCTACGAGCCCAGGGGGACTCAGCTGGCTCCTGCCTGGGATGCAGGCCCCACAGGAGTGACCCCTGCAGAAGGGGTCAGCCCACTGGTCAGTTCCACTGTTTTATGTGACATATATTATATGTCCCCTCTGCTGGGGCGATAATAGTAATTACAACGGACACAGGGGCTGACTAGGTGCCTAAGCACATTGCGTATATTAATTCGTTTTTTCCCCACAACAGCACTATGAAGTCAAGGCCCGTTTGACAGGTAGGGAAACTGAGGTACAGAGAACAAATCAGTAAGCTGGCACATGGCTTGTCACACAGCTACGCCCCAAAATGTGCCTGATCAACTCGGACCCGAATTGAGCACGTACAGGACACGATCATCCCCAGGAAGCCAGGTCAGCAACTGGGATTGGCTCTGGGAGTTCTGTTTGTGGCCCTCGCACTGAGCCCCCAGGAGTCCCGGTCCTGAAACAGGGTGAGGCCCTACTGCCCACCCCCAAGAGGCCACCTGCGTTATTTCTAAGTGGGCTTCAGTTTTCCAAGCCGCACCCTTCTGCACGTTCCTGGGGCACAGAGAGGTCCCTGCCCACCTGTTGTCGCCTCGGGCTCAGGCAGGACCCTCGGGAAAAGAAGTGAGGAGCTCAGTGCTTCTGAATCGCCTCACGCGGCCGGCTCAGAAGAGCCCCCCATCCTGCGCTGTGACAGACGGGGTGGCCGCACATGTGCTGCTCGGGCTCCCAGCTCCATCCCACCCGCATCTGGGTCCCGCCTGGAGTGTCCCGGGAAGGGTGCAGGCTAGCCCTTCAGCTGACCGCAAGCCCTGCAGCCCCCAGGGCCAGGCCAGCAGCCCTATTGTCAAGTTCACCAGGCTCAATGAGCTGTCTCTGGTCTCAGTATGGGGGGAGGGGGGAGAACATCGGCCAGGCTCCAGGGAACTGAGGAGCACGTCAGGTGCAGCGTGTTCACCACGAACACATCCCCAGGGGACAGTGACAGCATATGGAGCGTTGTTCCCTCTGGCCCAGGATGGTCAGGACGGTGCTCCCCATATCCTCATTTTATAGGCAGGGAAATGGCACATGGAGACGGTCAGCCGACCCAACAGTGCGGCAGGTCCAAAGCGCTCCCCTCCGGTTCTGGTGCTTTCTGCCCCAGGCCGGCCCCCTGCGGGAGCCAAAGAAGCCACCAGAAGCCTCCAGAGGGTGGCTTCAGAAGCCCATGGCATGTGTGCGCCCACATCCGCGTGTGCGTCTCGTGTGTGCGTGCGTAATGCGGCACAGTCCTGGGGCCTGTGCGTGTGCAGGTTTTCGTGTGCGTTTTGCTCACGTGGGTCTTGTGTGCAGGAGTGTGGGTCATGTCGTGTGGGCCCGCGCGTGAGGGGAAGCGAAGGGGCTGCTGTGTGCCGGCCCCCTGCCTCCACACCTCAATCACGGTCAAGCAACGAACACAGAAGGGCCAGGGGCCCATGCCGCAGTCCGGGGTCCCAGGGGACTACGAGGGGGCTTAGCACCACTGGTTTCTAAGGAGACGGCAGCCCCCAGCCCGGGACACGACACGGGGGCCGTGGGCTTGATCGAAGGCTGCGGAACCCAGGCCGAGTGCAGACTCAGGGAGGGACCAAACCATCTTGGCTTTTCGATGCGCAAAAGGAGGCGAAGCTGTTTACCTCGAGTGAAGACAAGGAGACAGAGGCCAGCATCTCCCAGTGAGAGGCTTCCATCCCCAGCATCCCCCCCCTGGAAGGGCTGCCTCCGTGAGCCAGAGCCCAGCCGGGGCTCAGGCGGCTCCAAGAGAGGCAGATCCTCTGTGGCCAGAGCCCTTGGGGCCCGTGAAGGGTGGCGGCGTCCATCTGGCCGACCTGGGAGGTGCGCGAGCCTGCTGGCCATGAACGTGGGGCATCTGAGGCCGGCCGGAAAGAGGAGAGCAGGGGAGGGCTGGTCGGGGAGTCCACATCTCACACCCCTCCCTTGGCAAAGGGGCAAAGGGCGCTGCAGTTGCTAAAGCAATTGGGGGCTGGCGGGGAGGGGACGGGGGAGGGCCACACACAGGCCGGAACGGAGGAGCGCTCGGGAGAATACGCCTCATCGCACGGGCAGGGCAGGAGGTCATTCTGGGGCTGTGTCACCCAGCCACACAGGCCTGACTGTGCTCAGGCCAGGGCCTCGTCACGCTGGGCCCTGAGAGCCTGCTAAGGTGCCTGCGACTTGTTCTCAGAGGGGCGGAAGCTAACGAACAATTTTACAAAGGGAATGAGAAGCAAAAGTGGTTTTGCCACAAAGCTTACGATTCTAGAATCTTCCTTCCCGGGGGGCTCCTTGGAGGCCGCGACAGAAACCCAGGCAGGGCAATGCGTTCACGTGCTGAGAGGGTTTCATAAACGGAGGGTTTTCTACGTATTCTTTTTTCTTTAAAGGCCCCGCAAGTTGTATCAGCCTCTGAGCCTGCGGCCCTGGGAACGCCCCCAGGTCATGAGGTCAGACTTGGTTGCCCATTTCTTTTGGATACGCAGTAGGCTCTTGGCGTGCACCGGGGGTCCTGAGAAAGCTTCCTGATGGAGAAAGAACGGCCCCTTCCCTTTGGGAAAACCTTTCCCAGCCCTGCGATTAGGTGGATACCGAATGCCGAGGGCATTTCCTATAAGGAAGTAAGGTTCCCGCTGTGGCTGACGACGGTGACATCTCCCACCTGAGCCCAGGGGTCGGGGCAGTGGCAGGAGGCCCGTGACAGAGCCGGGGCCTGGTAAGACCAATGGCATCTAATATCCAGTGACATCATCTGGTTGCGGTTCCCAGAGACTAAAATTAGGCAGAGGAAATTTAGAATGTTGCTTACAGATTTCCAAAAAAAACAGGAGTGAGGGCCAGAAAACAGATCATAAAAGAATTTTTGTGACTCAGGCCCAGCTAGGGGAAAGAGACATGAGCCCCACTTATGGGAAGAGGCAGAGGAATCTTTTAGTCCTTCCCTGTAAAGGGGGACCCAAGTTCCTCGCTCCCACTGGGGGGTTCCCGGTTTAGCCCCATTTCACTACTGGCCACGCTCTGTCCAAGGTCAGCCGGAAGCTGGGTGAGTTCCACTTTGAGTCCGCCTCCCAGGGCTTGGTTTCTTCCCCACTTATGAGGTCTGGGGGGTAGGGTCCAAAGGGGTCTGCTGCTCTGTCAAATGAACTGTTTGTCCCCAAGGACCTGCTGAGAAAGCCCTGGGCCACTCTGGTGGGCAGGCCAGTGCCTGAGAATTTGAAAAGGCCACCCAGCAGGGATTGGGGGTGATCCCTCCTCACTCTATCACTTGGTCCGAAAGACCCTAGATACAGGCTCCTTCAGGAGAGCTCAGGAAAACCCCTGAGAGGTTTTCATCGTCTCTGGACCCCCGGAAGCTGCGAGGACTGCTGTCCCTGCCTGGGCATGTCCTACGAGAAACTGTCTAAAGCTTTGTCCAATTCTCAGGGTAGGAGATGCGCGACTCCCTAAAGGTCAAGACCATTGCCTGATTCCAGTTCAGTCCCTCCTTTCACAGAGGAACTGGGGGAGATCGGTTGGAGATGGTAACACACATGCCAGGGCAACCGGCCCAGAGCAGGTGGAAGGAACCGAGGGGAGGAAACAGCAGGGGAGAAAAGGCGAGTGAAGCCAGGGGTGAATGAAAGTATAAAAAGCAGAACTGCGGGCACCTGCGTGGCTCCGTCAGTCAAGCGTCTGACTCTTGACTTCGGCTCAGGTCATGATCTCATGGTTCGTGAGTTCGAGCCCCATGTCAGGCTCTATGCTGACAGCGTGGAGCCTGCTTGGATTCTCTTTCTCCCTCTCTCTCTCTGCCCATCCCCTGCTCGCACTCTCTCTCTCAAAAATAAATAAACAAAAATTGGGCGCCTGGGTGGCTCAGTCAATTAAGCGTCCAACTTCGGCTCAGGTCATGATCTCATGGTTCATGGGCTCGAGCCCCACATGGGTCCCTGTGCTGACAGCTCAGAGCCTGGAGCCTGCTTCGGATTCTGTGTCTCCCCCTTTCTCTGCCCATCCCCTGCTTGTGCTCTGTCTCTCCCGGTCTCTCAAAAATAAACAAATGTTTAAAAAGTTAAAAAAATAATAAACAACAAAAAAAATTTTTTTAATATAAATAAATAAACATTTTTTTTTAATTTAAAAAAGAAAAAAGCAGAACTGGACAAACCACCACCACAACCGTCAACCATCAGATACACATGGGGCTTGAGGTTTTCTAGAAGACGAAGCCAAGAGTCACATCTCTAGGACAGAAACCACCCGCTGCTGGAAAACAGTGAACTTGCGAGTTCTGGCAAAGGTCTGAGGAGTTCCTTCAGGGTCCCCCCCGAAAGGAGGGTGAGCGGGGAGGTAGTAATACCCCCCAATCCTTTCCAGCAGAGATCTACATCAGCACTTAAGGAACCTCTCCCAGGGCCTCCCAGGAAACCTTTGCCTTTGCAGTCCTATGGGCCGCTCTACTGCCCTCACATGGCTATCATAAGAATTGCAGGAGCAAGGGAGCATGAACCCCCACCTCACCGACACGGAGCCTGACCCAGAGTTTCTTCTTCCTTGAGAAGAAAGGAAAAGGACAGGTTAGCATCAAGGACTGTTGAGAGGAAGGGAGGGGAGGGGTGGGCATCTGTTAGGGCCTGGGTATTCTGGCGTCTTCAGGCCTGCTGTAATCCCAGTGCACCACTCCGCGCCTCCCACCCCCAACAGAACTGTAATCCTGGCAACACGCGAAGCCTTGGGCCTGACTTGGGAATTTCACTTCCAACTTATTGGGCAAGTTCTTTGAGAGCTGCCGAATACAGCAACAAGAGGGTGTAAGGGAAAGTCTAGCATCCCTCCCCCAGACGGGCCGTGGGGAGAACGAGCTGAGGGAGGCTGGCAGAGCCTCTAGGTTTTCAGTAGCTACACCGAAGAAAAAGGGAAATGTTCCCCCTGCAGAAGCCAGAGAGGGAAGCGGGGGCAGGGAAGGGACGATCCCCGCCCTGAGTGGCAAAGCCAACTCAGAACATGGGGCCTCTGAGACCGCCTGCCATACAGCCTCAGTGGTGAGGAGAGCCAGGTTTTCTTTTCACAGACAAGGAAATGGAGGCTCAGAGAGAATAAGGCTCTTCCCACGGCACATGCTAGAAAGTGGCAGAGCCAGGGAAAACACCCAACTTTAAACAAAACAAAACATGTATCTTGGCCGACTGATTTTCAAGAAGGGTGCCCAGATCATTCCACGGGAGAAGAACGGTTCTTCCACAAACGGTGCTGAGAACACTGGATATCCACATGCAAAGAATGAAGTTAGACCCCCTACCTCACACCATATACAAAAATTAACTCAAAATGGATGAGGGGCATCTGGGTGGCTCGGTTAGTTAAGCGTTGATTTCAGCTCAGGTCATGACCTTACGGTTGGTGGGATCAAGCCCCATGTTGGGCTCTGTGCTGACAGCACGGAGCCTGCTTGGGATTCTCTCTCTCAACCTCTCTCTCTGTCCCTTCTTGGCTCGTGCTCACTCTTTCTCAAAAAAAAAAAATATATATGTATATATACATAAACATTAAAAAGAATTTTTAATTTAAAAAAATGGACCAACAAACTAAACACAAATGCTAAAATCATAAAACTCTTAGAAGAAACCACAGGAGAAGGTTTCATGACCTTGGATTTGGCAAGGAATTCTTAGATATGACACCAAAGGCACAAGTAGCTAAAGAAAAAATTGATAAAAATTATCGAACTTCTTAAAAATTAAAAATGTTTGTCCACCAAAAAGGACACTGTCAACAACGTGAAAAGACAACCTACAGAATGGGAAAAATATTTGCAATTCATAGTATCCAGAATGGATCTTACAACTCAACAGAAAAAGACAAACAATCCAATTTTATTTTATTTTTTAATTTTTTTAATGTTTTATTTATTTTTGAGAGAGAGAGAGACAGCGTGAGCAAGGGAGGTTCAGAGAGAGAGGCAGACACAGAATCCGAAGACAGGCTCCAGGCTCTGAGCTAGCTGTCAGCACAGAGCCCGATGCGGGGCTCAAACCCATAAACCGTGAGATCATGACCTGAGCTGAAGCCAGACACTCAACCGACTGAGCCACCCAGGCGCCCCCAATCCAATTTTAAAAAGAGCAAAGGACCTGAATACAGTTCTAAGATACATGGAGGGGCGGCGCTTGGGGGGCTCAGTCGGTTAAGCGGCCGACTTCGGCTCAGGTCATGATCTCACGGTTCGTGGGTTCAAGCCCCACGTCGGGCTCTGTGCTGACAGCTCAGAGCCTGGAGCCTGCTTCAGAGTCTGTGTCTCCCTCTCTGACCCTCCCCTGCTCGCGCTCTCTCTCTCTCCCTCTCAAAAAAAAAAAAAAATAAATAAATAAAAAACATTAAAAACTAAAAAAAAAAAAAGAAGATACATGGGGACGCTGGGTGGCTCAGTGGGTTAAGCATCCAACTTTGCCTCAGGTCATGATCTAACTGTTTGTGAGTTTGAGCCCCATGTCCGGCTCTGTGCTGACAGCTAGGATGCTGCTTCGGATTCTGTGTCTCCCTCTCTCTCTCTGCCCCTCCCCTGCTCACGCTCTGTCTCTCCCTGTTTCAAAAATAAACATTAAAAAATTTTTCATAAAAAAAGACACAGGTTCAATGTAAGAGTGGAATAGGACATGATATGCTAACGCTAATGAAAAGGTAACTGAAGAAATACAGGAAATAACCAGTATTGCCAACGGTGTGGAGAAACTAGAATCCTCATATGTTGCTGACGAAACCAAAGGGTTCCGTTGCTAAGGAAAACGGTTTGACGGTTATTCTGAAAGTTAAGCATTGGATCAGCATATGACCTAGCAATTCTGCTCTTGGCTATACACCTGTCAGACTTGAAGACAGGTACTCAGGGACGCCTGGGTGGCTCAGTCGGTTAAGCGGCCGACTTCGGCTCAGGTCATGATCTCACGGGTCGTGGGCTCGAGCCCTGCGTCGGGCTCCGTGCTGACAGCTCAGAGCCTGAAGCCTGTTTCTGATGCTGTGTCTCCCTCTCTCTCTCTGATCCTCCCCGGCTCACACCCTGTGTCTCGCTCTCTCAAAATTAAATAAATGTTAAAAAAAAAAAAAAGACAGGTACTCAAACAGCAAGGTACACACACGCTCACTGCTCACAGAAGCACTTTCACAAGAGCGGAAAGGGGAAAACAGCCCAAATGCTCACCAACACGGATGAGCGGATCAGCACACGTGGACTAGTATCCATCCTAAAGAAGTACCCACACATGAAACAATGTGGGGGGACCTCCGAAACATTATGCTAAGGGAAAGACGCCATATGCAAGGAGTCCTATGTGGCCATTGTCTACTTATGACATATCAGGATGGCTACATCTCCAGAGACAGAACGTAGACGGAAGGTTGCCAGAGGCTGAGGGCGGCGTGGAGGGAGAACGAGAGGATCTGCTTAATGGGTCATGGGGTTTCTCTCTAGAGTGATGGACGTATTTTGGAATCACAGAGAGATGGCAGTGGCACAACAGCCCGAAAGCACTAAATGCCACCTTAAGATGGTTAATTTCACGTTATGTGAGTTTGACCTCAATACATTGTTTTTTGAAAAGAAATAAATAAACCGGAAAATCTATTACAAACCACAGGATAGGTTTCCCTAGTCCTGATGCCCAATCCCCCCGATCCGTTCTCAGTCCCCTCAACCAGTAAGTTCTCTCCAGCTGCTCCCTGGAGAGGTCACGGAGCTTCCCTGAGGCTTAGCCCCAGAAGGACCAGTCCACCCGGATCTCCCGGGCTCTGTTCTGCCGCATAAGCCCCGCCTCAGGAATGACGGACAAAGTCATGCCCCAATAGGAAAGCGTCTTGGTCCGACATGGCGCCACTTCCGGTTTGGTATGCAAATCCCTCAGTCCCAGGCTTCTATCTCCTTTTAAAAGGGTAACTGCCAACCTCACGAGAGAATTCCTGCCCCACAGGCAGTGCTTCTCTTTGGGCCGAGTGTTCAGCCTGTCTCACCAGCTGTCTGCACTCAAGCCGGAGGCAGGCGTCATATTAGCATGATGACGCAGAGGCTCAGAGAGGTTAGTGACTCCTCCAGGGCCACACAGCGGGCTACAGAGCTTCTGATCCTCAGATGCCCGATGCCCATTTCACTTCTTTCTTCCTAGGGTACAATCCCACAGCTCCTACGGGAAGGGCCAGGACACCAAGCAAAACCAAGTCCTAACCCCAAGTCCCAAGTCTTAACCTCAAGTCCTCAGTGTCCTCTTCTGTCAAATGGGACTATGAATAAAGTTGACGTACTTGTGAAGGTTCAACAGGTGAGTCACATGAGGAGCTCACCAGAGCGGTCAGTTCATGTTGGTTGTTACTGTTCACTTCCCCCCATTAGCTCCGTTTGTAAGAGGGCTCGCCCTCCTAAGTAAATGACATTTACTAAGGAATATTTCATTTATTTTACCATTTTGAACTGCGATCCCATATAATGGCAACTTGGCTTGAAATCAGTATTGAATAGCAAAATGCTCACAATGAGTCAAGGTGGTTTTCAGGACAAGCTTTGGGAAGTGTGGGGGCCCGAAGATTCAGACCCAAATCCAACCTCATTCCTGCTGGCAGGGAGCCCAGGAACATCTAAGGGACTAGGGTAGCTTTTGTTAGAGCCATGTCTGAGGGTCACCCAGGGACTGGGGAGCCTGGAGGTAGGATGACAGGTTGACCAATCAAAGAGACAGAACAGGGCAGGAGAGAGACATCTCTCGGCCGAAGGAATGCTTGCCCAAGGACCGAAGTGAAAGAAAATAATAATAAAAGAAAAAATACCAATGCCGTATTTCTATGTGTCGAGCCCTATTTTAAACACGTTACACGTATTCACTCATTAAAGCCTCACAACGACCCACTGAGGAGCATCATACTATTACGCCCATTTACTTTACAGATGAGGAAGCTGATTGGATGCGTTGCCCCAAGTCCGCTTTCTTAACCACCATGCCTCCAACAACTCAGTATCATTGGATGGTAAGACCTGAGTGGGTAAAAGGGGCAGAAGGCATGAGGGCCCCCAGGATCTCAAATGCAGCGAGATGTTTGGATTCAGGACACTGCATGCCCAACCCTAGGGGGCACCGTCACAGCCCGGGCCTCACAGATCCGCAGACTTATTACACCTGTTTTCCAGCAGATGGCAGTCAAGAGCCTTGAGGAAGAGCCGCGTCCTCTTAACCCGCACAAAGACACAGAACACGCCCACTAGTGGCCCGTGCTGTTTGGCTTATATCCCGAAGGGTCTGAAGCAGGGAAGGGGATGTTTAGTTTCCATTTTGGACCGGAGGCGGCTGGGGTGGTCCAGGTGTTGGGTGAGCGAGGTCTAAACTAAGAAATGAGCACGGGCCGGAGAGGAGGGGATGAATTCAAGGGCTGTGCAGACGTACCCGTGGGACTTGGGGATCCCTCGAACTGGGGAGGCAGGGGAGAGGACAGCACTGGGGCTTTGGGGAGTCTGGATGCAATGGCTGATAGACAAGAGTGCCGCCCATCATGGAGCGAGGATGGTCGGGAAGGTTCTAGGGCATGGTGATGCGGTGGCTTGGACTTGCAGGGGGTGAGGCCAGGGGGTGGCTGGTTGTACAGGGATGAATCTCAGAGCATGACCCATCAATCTGAGATGTTAGCACTCTCACTGGGAATCTTAAAATGGTCCAGACCATCCTGTGGTCTTGGAGCAAGTCAGGCGAAGCCAGGATGGTTTTCCATCCCACCACTGTGGGACTCTGAATCACTGTCCTTCCCTTGTGCCAAAACGATCCTTAAATATCCTCTCCACGGGGGCTACAAGAGCCCGATTCCTAATGCAAAGGACTTCTTGCTTCTGGGAACAAATGGAGTCCTGACTCCCCAGGAACACTGCAGGGGGCAAAAGGAAGAAAGGGATACAGGATCCCACAGCCTGGACGCAGTGGACATAGGGCTGGCACCAAGGACCTGTCTCCAGCTTCCAGACCAACCACTCGGCCCACCCATGGTCTGGGGGCCCCTTCTCAGCTCCCTCGAGCCGGAGCTGCTGTCCGAGGGAGCCTGGGGGGGGAGGGGCGGGGGGGGCGGCGCGTCTGGCCTAGGACTGGTTTGGTTTCTGCTAAGAGGCCCCCACCAACTCTTTGATTAGCAGCCAAGACATGCTTCTTTCCAAGTCAAAAATAAAATAAAATAAAGCATGTTACAAAGTGATTCCCTCTCCTCCAGCTCATTTTAATGTGGTTTTCAGCATGGGTTTATTGCGAGCAGCCTGCGGACAGCAAACATGTGCTTGCAATATGCCTGTCACAGTCGGGACGGGATTCCACAGTCGTGGCCGGGCCCCAAGCATCAAGACCCGCAGGAAGGAAGTCAAAGGCAGGGCTTTGAGGATCAGGTAATTGGTGAGTCTCAAACATTTGTCCTAAAGCCTCTGAAAGGGTCTGCTTTTACCCCGTGTCATTCCGTCTGCAGAACTAAGGCAAGGGGGGAGGGGGGAGGGCAGGGCTGGAGAACTCAAGGGCTGTGGAAGGTGGGGGTGGGGAGACAGCCCAGGGTGTGGGTTCTCAGGTCTCAGGATTTTCCGAAGGGAGGCAAGCACAAGGCCCAGGTCTAGCCTGTAACTGAACTGTGTTATCTTCAGCAGGTGCCGGGGTCCAGCTCTGGGCTGCCGACCTCAGTTTCCCCATCCATAAGAGATGGTGTTTGGTCTAGATGTCAAAACATGACTCCCAACTCCGACACTCTGCTTTCTCTGGGTGGGGACAGTGGAGCAGGGCTGGTGGAAGGGCCCAATTACGTGGAGCCAGATCATGCTTTAAATGTCATCGGCGGTGCCTGGGTGGCTCAGTCGGTCAGGTGTCCGACTTCGGCTCAGGTCATGATCTCAACAGTTGGTGAGTTCAAGCCCCGCGTCGGGCTCTGTGCTAACAGCTCAGAGCCTGGAGCCTGCTTTGGATTCTGTGTCTTCCTCCCTCTCTGTTCCTCCTCTGCTCACTCTCTCTCAAAAATAAACGAAGATTTAAAAATTTAAAAAAAAAGAGGGGCGCCTGCGTGGTTCAGTCGGTTTAGCGTCCCCAACTTTGGCTCAGGTCATGATCTCACAGTCCGTGGGTTCGAGCCCCGCGTTGGGCTCTGTGCTGACAGCTCAGAGCCTGGAGCCTGCTTCAGATCCTGTGTCTCCCTCTCTCTCTGCCCCGCTCACCCTCTGTCTCTCTCTCTCAAAGTAAAATAAAGACATAAAAAAAATAATTTTAAAAAAGAGGTAACAAAACCCTAGTATCTCCAGAGGACTCCCCGGGACCAAGGCCTCCAGCCTGCCTGCCTCTCCCCACACACCGGGCCGAAAGGCTCGGACCTGGGAGAGGGAGTTCACCTTCCTTTGTTCTACGGGATGCCCTGCCCAGCCTGCCAGCGCCGCCCAAAGGAGTCCCACTTGCATAAATGCCAGACACAGATCACACCAGGTAAATGGCAGGCTGTGGCTCCCCACGGTCCTTGCGGGCGCCAGGCCCTTCCTGAACAGCGGCGGAAGGCCCATCACACGGATGCTGTGCACAAGTGTTCACGCGTGTGTGCACGCACGTACGGTGCTCACACACAGGCACACCCAGACCCACTCCGGGCCCATCCACACATAGGGATGGACACACAGGCACGCGTGTGCACACACACACACACACACACACACACACACATCGCAGGCAGGGACCACAGTGGTCCACGCCCCAGCTGCGGCCAGAGGATCTGGACCACAGTCAAGCACCCGGGCTCCCGCGCTTGGTGGCTGGGGACTGTGGGCAAGTCACTGAATTCCTCTGAGTTTGGGGGCCTCATGTGTGTGATGAGTAAGTAAACCAAAAAAAAATCATAAACTCCCTGTGTCCTGCCAGCCACTCGGAGCCCTGGAGAAGGACCAGAGAAGGAGCCGGGGGGAGACATCTGGTGAATCCCAGACCCCACCATGCATGTCGCTTCTCAGCAGCTCCACGGGCATCACCCCGACAGACAGAAATGCTGGAGCCTCTGGAGTGGAGAGAATGTGGCAGGGACCACCCCCCCCCCGGCCCCGAATCATGAATACATAGATGGGGAGGGTACAGGGCCTTGATCCCTAAATCTCAAAGTGTGAGGAGGGGTCAGCGTGTGGCAAAGAGGGGGAGCACCAGCTCCCATGGAGGGTGAGCCCAGGGGCACCGGGAAGCGGGAGTCCACAGGGGACAGACAGACGCCCGGCTCTGCTCAGGGCCTCCCCACCTCCTGGGCTGGCTGCGGAGATAAAGTGTCAGCTGGCACCTTGCACACGGTCCCTTTCCCACAAAGCGCTGTCAATGTCCCGGGAAACGGGAAGTGGCCTAAACTGGTTTCCTTAGCAGCGCCGGTGCCGTGTTCGTCAGCCCAAAGGAGGGCCTCGGCACCCGCCTCTCTAAGGACAACACCGAACCCCCAGCCCAGCTCCCTGAACAGGGCCAGCTCACTGCTCTCAGCCCTGACCGGCGCACCCGATTCTGGGCTGAAGGACAAGAGCTCCCACTGCTGGCTTTGAAGCTCCCGACTTGGGGTTCTGTTTCATCAGCGCCTCTGCTATTCCAAGTGCGGGGGGCCCCACAGATCTAGGGCCCCAGGATGAGATCCCATCACAGATGCCTGAGGAAATAACAAAAAGCCGTGTAATGGGAGGGACCGCATGGCCCCAGCCTTGTCCTTAGGCTGGGTGGGCAAACTAAGGCAGTTCTGGGGGGCGGGGAGCAGGCAGGCAGGGCCCTGGGGAGCCCCAGAAGGCCCCAGGCAGTTCACCCTGGGGAGGAGGAGGAGGAGGCAGAGGCTGTGTCTACCCTGGGGCAGAGCAAGCAGGTGGGCCCTTCAGGGGAAGGCCACCCAAGGGGAGGGTAGACAGCCACTTGGCAGGGATGCCAAGGGGAGGCCTGGCTCCCCAAGGACTCGTGGGCTGAGCTGCCCACCCACAGTGGGCCCAAGAAGGGGCCTCCGTGAAGAGGCCCTCCCAGGCTGCCGCTACAAGGCCCCGTTCATGGGTCCCCGGGGATGGTGGGGCTCCGGCCCAGCTCCCGCCCCAAGCCCTGTCTCCTCCCTGGTGGCCACTAGCCCCTTAGTAGGCTCCGTCTCCAGCTCTGAAGGAGTTTCTGAGTCAGAGCCAGCTGGTATGGAATGCCCAATCCTCTGAGCCTCAGTTTCCCCATTTGAAGAAAGAGGGCGATGGGGGCCAAATGACCCCAAAGGCTTTGGCAGGAGTGATATATCCCATGCGTATTTTTCTAGAGAGAAAATACTGCTTTGTTTTCTGCTTTGAACTGAACAGAACCACGCACACACAGCCCATGCACGCGCACAAGCACACACACGCACACACCTTGCCTCTACACCCTAGTCCTGTACACAGTGCATATGGATATATCCTACGTATCCACACGTCCCAATTACACACATACTATGTACACACACAGCCCATGCTTGCTCACAAGGCTCCTATGCACAGCCGGCCCCTGTGCACACACACTCTCACACAGACTCTCAGAGTCTGAGCAGCACTGGGACAAGGCTCTGTGGTAAGGGCTGTGGGGATGAACCCAGTGACCACCTTGACAAAATGGAGCATGTGGCGAGCTGGGCATCTGAGCCTGGGGCAGAAACAGCAGACAGAGTGACAGGGTCAACAAGAGAGACAGCTCCTCCTGACAGCCCGGTTCCCATCTGGACAGACCCGCGTAGGTCCTGGAGAAGAGACCTGGTGAATCTAGGAAAAAGCGTGGAAGAGATGGGCCACCTCCAGGGGGGCGTCCCCTCTGAGCTCCCAGCCCCTCCGGACCCAGCAGGGAGGCAGCGGGAGCTAGACCAGGCCAGCCACGGGGATGTGCGCGCGTCTCCAGGCCAACGGCCCTCACGGACACCAACCCATTTCCTCCCAACCCTGCAGGCTTATTTCAGTTGGCAGATTCTTAAGCAACATTTAACAGCCTCGTTTAGGTGATCAGGGCAATTTTCTTTTTAATAAGAATAAGAAAAAACACCTCCGGATATGAGGCCCCACTCCTGAGCCCTGTCATACGAGTCTGGTTCTAATGAAGGGGGGGCCCCACCCCAGAGGCGTGGAGCTCCTGCTGCTCGACCAGTGTCGGCAGGTGGGTGGCTTACACCACGGACATTAATGACGACGACCGTGGCTCAGAGAAGGCCCAAACACCCAAAAGGAGCTCCCTGCAAGTCTGATCATGGGGTTTGCGGCCAGAAGACCCCCTTCCTCCCCAGATCAGGGGTCCCTGCATAAGGCCAGGCTCCTTGGGCCTCACTGTGACCTGGACAAGATGCCACCAGCCCAGTAGGCCGGGTTCCACACCCCCTGGGCCACCTTTCTATGCGGTTCTGGGTCCCTAGTGCCCAAGCTCTGGGCATGTTGGCCAGTGACAGGGAGGCCCTCACTGGGCATCTTTACACACCGCTCGGCAAACATGCCAACTCCCAATGGAGCCCCGAGGTCCTCTGAGACTCAGGAGGGAGGCGGGTGGTTTACTCCACCCGCAAGGTGCAATTCGGCCATGCAGACTGTGCCGGAGCCTCCAGGCTGCGCCCCCGCACGCAGGAACATTTCCGACCCAGTGAACTTTGGGGACAGGCAGATCTTGCACTCACCCTGCCGCTACTAGGGTCAAGGCAGAAAAGTTTGCCCGGCAAGTCAAAGGCCTGATTTCGGCTGGCCACTTGCTAGCCGCGTCACCTCTGGATTTTTTTAATTTTGTTTAAAAAAGGTTTTTTTAATGTTTATTTATTTTTGAGAGAGAGAGAGAGAGAGTGTGAGTCGGGGAGGGACAGAAAGAGAGGGAGACACAGAATCCGAAGCAGGCTCCAGGCTCTCAGCTGTCAGCATAGGGCTCAACGCGGGGCTCGAACTCCTGAGCTGTGAGATCACGACCTGAGTCGCTAAACCAACCGAGCCACCCAGTACTCCGCTGTGTAGCCTTTGGTAAGCTACTCAACCTCTCTGCGTTTCCGTTGTGTTATCTGCAAACAGAGATAACGATCTTCCTACTAGATGCATTATTACCATGTTGTGTATTATATAATTACACACTGCCTATTAACCTGAAATTTAACAGAATGTCATGTCACGTAACACAGTAAGGCGTGCTTCGTGATGTTGCTGGAAGGCCCCGGTAAGAGAACGTGCACATGTTCACGGTGGTGTCCAGCAGAGGGAAAGCGATCGCGAACCGAGCTACCGTTTCCATTGTGAACCGGCAGGCTCCACCGGGAATTCCCACTGAAGCACTGAGGGGTCCGATACCAGAGTGAATTCAGAAACAAACCATCATGCAGAAAGATGGAAGCAGGTGACCGAGAACGTAGTGGGCAGCTCGCCCCAGCAAAGATAATAAAAGGGTCGAGAGGCTTCCCGAGCGTGGTACAAGCACACACACACCCCCGCTCTCCCAGCCTCACCTCCACCCTGGGCCCCCGTTTCAACCCTGCAGATGTGGGGCGCCGGAGTGGCGACGAGACAGAGAACACATGAATGCCCACTCCATCTGGGCGGCCAGCCCGCAGCGGCCCCGACCGGGGAAGGGGGCGGATTTCCCTTTAAGTCGAGTTCGCAGTTTTGATTTCGGCATGGAAGGAAGCAGACATTTCTGGTTAAGGAATCGAGACTCAGTTTGCGACTTTAACGGACTGTCCAGCTTTCTGTTACCTATGAAGGGCCAGAAAAGTCATGGGGACGCCCAGTTTCCACTCAAGAGTGGGGTTACAACTCCCTGCTTGAGTACATTTTAAGGGGAACAGAGGAGACAGTTATAAAGGTGCTTCTCGACCACGTCCACAGGGTCCACGTCTCACATAACAGTTTCTAGGATAATGGCATCTGCACCAAGGAAGGGCACGTTCATTGCTCGCTTTCCAACACCACCCCCTATATTCAGGGAGCACCACCCCTTTATTCCAGTGACAGGCCTTCATCCACCTGACTCTGGAAATGGGAGGGGCCATCTCCTTACACAGCCCTGCCCCCTGGCTCAAGGGAGGAGCCAGGTGGGCACATGACCCAGCCCAGCCAATCAGAATCCTTCCCTGTGAGTTTTTCCTTTTCCAGCATGGGGAAGAACCCCTTCTCCTCTTGGGCCCCCGAGCAGTGAGTTTGTGAGTTTGCATCACTTATGCTGTGCTCTGTGCTGGGGGAGAGGCTCCCCCGAGGTACTGAATGGGGCACACTCCAGGGAAAGACCCAAAGATGAGGGACAGAGAGGGATCTGGGAGGAGGGAGGTGGGGCTTGCTGGTTCCCGTTCATCCTGAGGCCAGCTCCAAGCAACCTTATTTGCAGTTTGGTTGTGGGACCCCCCTGGTGTGCGTTCGGCTCCTATGTCTTATTGCTGGAAGCCTACAGATGAATCTAGGTGAGCAGGGAGGTGCCTCCCCCCTATAGGGACCTGGCTGTCAGTAGAACCTTCCCTGCTGGTGGGAGCCAAGGTCAGCTTCCCACCATGACAGTCACACCAGTGCTGAGGACCCTCGCCAAAATCCCGTTTGGTGAGGCACCTCGGTGGCTCAGTTGGTTGAGCATTCAACTCTTGGTTTCAGTTCAGGTCACGATCTCCTGGTTCATGGGTTTGAGCCCCAAATCCGGCTCTGCACTGACAGTGTGGAGCCTGCTTGGGATTCTCTCTCCCTCTCTCTGCCCTTTCTGCATGCAATCTCTCTAAATAAATCAATAAATAAACTTAAAAAAAATTCCGTTTGGCATAGGGTTTACATACACAGCTGTTTCATAAATATGATGTCATTTTGTTCTTCCAACAATCTTGTAAGCAAAACATGATTATCTCCATTTTAACGGAGCAGGTGGAGTGATTCGCCCTGTCTTCCTGCTGGAAATTGTCGTCATTCACACTTGAACACAGGTCTGCCTGCACCCCTGGCTTTCTCCTCCCCTTGGAGTGGGTACCCCTTCTCCAGTTCTGTGCTCATGTCAGGGGCTCTATGGGAGGGCCCTACACTCAGTGATCTGCATGGTCCCCCAAGCGTCACCTCTGACAGACCAGATCTTCCTGAACCTCTGAACCTCAGTTTCCCCATTTGCAAAGTGGAGCGATCACCCAGCCTTCCCTCCGTGCAGCCCAAGGGGAACACACACATACGAAGGAGGTATGGAGCCCCACCTCACCCCCTGTGACTTCAGGGGCAGGATGACAAAACCATGTGCACTGGCAGAAGCCGACTTGGGGAAAGGCCCCACATACCTGAAAACAGATCGCATAAGGACACGGTTCTAGGAGGCAGACCTTCCCCAGTGCAGTTCTTGGGCCTGGAAGAGGGAAGCTGGGGAAGGGAGGGGTCAGGAGCCACCCATCTGTCCCTATTCAGTCTGCGACTCAGACCCCAGCTAACCCATCACCAGCATGGCTGTAAGGACATGGAGATCACAGCTCTGGAGACAAGGTCCCAGGCCAGCCACGGGCCCTGCAGCCACACAGAGCAGAGCGGGGCTGGGCCCTCGCACCGGGGCGGCACCTCCCGCAGCCTTCCCCCTCCCCTGCCTGGCCTTCCCAGGAAGAAGCATACCTCTGCTCCCCCAATCTGGAAAGCATTGAGGCCAAATGGCTCCATTTCAAGTGCAATTATTACAAACCCTTCAGGGAATGTGAGTTCCAAAATGAAATCTCTCTGTCAAAACTTTCATTAATGCGCAGTTGCTGAGCAGAGATCGGCTTACACCCGGGCCTGAGAGCGCTCCGTGGGGACCAGATTCTCGGGGGGTGCCCTGCACGGGGAGCCAGCCTGGCCCCCTCTGCCTCCCTCAAGTTCGCAACCCCCCAAAATTCCGTCTCGTGTCTCCAAAACTCAACAGCTTTTGTCGTGGGAACACGTCCACTCGGATTTCCCCGCAGCCAGTGACACTCACGTCAAGGAACACGGGACTGCGTGCCTGTTTGGGGGAGTTCTCGCTGAGCTCAACCCAGCAGCATGAACAACTCGGGTGTGTGGCGTTTCTAGCGGAACCAGGCTGAGGGCACAGGAGGCTTGCCCGAGGCTCGTCGAGCTCCCGACCCCATGCCCGGCGCTCACGCCACACCCCCGGGGCTGCTGGGCCCACACCCGGATCCTGTCTTCATCACACCACTGCGAGGCTGCTGGCCCCCAGGACAGGGTGTCCAGAGAGGCACCCAGCGAGGGTGGCTGCCCCAGGTCTAGCTTTCCTACAAGGCAAAGAGCCTTAGTTGAGGAAATTCCTGGATCAGAAGCCCCAGGCTTTTCTAACCCACATGGCTCTTCTGGGATGCAGGGAACGAGAGAAACAACAGAGCAGTGAAACCCACCGTCCCTGGGTCCCCTCCCCACTCTGAAATCCTCCTTCAGGAATCCCAATGAGATTTTTCCTTGTTTTCAATTTTATTTATTTATTTTGAAAGAGAGAGAGAGAGAAAGAGAGAGAGAATCCCAATCGGGCTCCGCGCTGTCAGTGCAGAGCCCGAGGTGGGGCTTGAACCCACGAACCATGAGATCGACTGAGACCCCCAGGTGCCTGTGCTCCAGAGCGTGCAAACAACCATTAGCTTCTCCCTGGACTGGCCCCCGGGACTTGGCATTTGCTCTTCCCCAGACCAAGAACACTTCATTTCATCTGGTCTGTTTCTCGTCATCTTTCCAGGCCCGCCTCCTCGGAGAAGCCCTCCCAGGCCTCTGGGGAGAGCTGGCCCCCCTCCCAGCTCCTGGCTCCCCTCCATTACAGCACAGGTCGGACCCCGTCCGGTGTATCTGCCTGTGTGTCTGTCCCCTTGCTGGGTACAAATACTGGGTCTCACTCCCCTTTCCATCCTCAAGCATTCAGCATTCGCGGGGGCTGACGACCGGATTTTAGCTATACAGCTTAGTGGTTCAGGGCACAGGTTATGGGTTCAATTCCCAGCCCAGGCACTTACCAGCTGGGTGAGCCCAGGCAGCTTCTCTCCACTCTGAGAGATGGATTTTCTCCTCTACAGAATGATCCCGGTCTCTCAGGATTGTTTCAGGGATTAGATGAAGATTACACGCTTATAAAGGGCTCAGCCCAGTGCCTGGTACTCGAGGTACTCAGCACAGGTTAGCCAAAATAAGATAAATACAAAATAGGATGGACCCACTGCTCCCTGAGCCACTGGGAGCACGAGGGGCGGGTGGTGACAGCTGGGATCGGTGCCTCCTCTTCCAGGGTGGCTCCGATAGCCTGACATTCTCAGTGGATCATGTCATGCCTCTTTCAGACAACACTCCGTGTCTCTTCCTCTCCAGACCAGAAGAGTATCAGGTGAATTAATTTCAGAAACCACAGCAGCTCCTTCAGGCTGGATTTCCCAGGACGAAGGTTTGGAAGCAGAGAGGAGGGGAAGCGAGGCGTGAGGAGCACAGCCCCTCTTCCCTCGAGAGGAGATGAATCACAGCCAGTAGGGGGCAGCACCTGACAGGCACCGATTCAGACCGGGGGTCTCGCTCTCAGCAGATAGGAACGTGCCCTCCCCATCACGCACGGTGCCAGGCCCAGCCAAGTCACGTTCGTGCTATTAAAACCAGTGCAGCTGGAGGACCCGAGCCTGGGGAGGAGCACGGCCTGGCCCCCTGCCTCGCCTCCCTTTCCTTAACTCACTCACTCACTCACTCATTCGACAAACCCGCCGGTCCCTATATTCAATGGCTTGTCTGCATGGTCCAAACCAGGCGTGCCTCAAAGTACTGGAAATGCAGACAAAACCCAGTCCTGGCCCGCAAGGAGCCCCTTCTGTCCCTGACGCAAGGATGGAAATCAGGAGTTTGTGAACAGGGACGGGAAAGAGAATTACATCTTTATTTGCACCAACCTCTAATTGAAACGTAGCATTTCTTTGCATTGGGAACTCGGTCACGACAACAACAAAACAGGAGCCTGTATCTTGTTCCCTATGGAATTCGCAGACTTGACATTACAATGGTTGCAGCAGCTAGAAACGTTTACCCTCATCACTGCTTTGAAATTCTGGGAGTTATCAAGCCCACCGTTAGATCTTGCTATTTGGGTGATGTGCGTTATTCTATTGTTTGTATTTTCAGAGAGGTTTTTGGTTTAAAAAAAAATTTTTTTTTAGTGTCCATTTGTTTTTGAGAGAGAGGGAGAGAGGGAGAGGACAGGGTAGGGAGAGGTGGGGGGGTGGGGGGAGGGACAGAAGATCTGAAGTGGGCTCTGGGCTGTCAGCACAGAGCCCAATATGTGGCTTGAACTCATGAGCCATGAGATCATGACCCGAGGTGAAGTCAGACACTTAACCGACTGAGCCACCCAGGTACCCCTCAAAAAGGTTTTCTTTATAATGTTTATTTATTTTGAGAGAGAGAGAAAGAACGAGCAGGGGAGGGGCAGAGGGAGGGAGAGAGAGAATCTTAAGCAGTATCCACCCTGTCAGCGCAGAGCCTCATGTGGGGCTCGATCCCACAAACCGTGAGATCATGACCTGAGTCGAAATCAAGAGTCGAACGCTCAGCCTACTGAGCCCCCCCAGGCGCCCCTTCAAAAACTTTTTTTGATAACTGTATTCTGCAGTAATTTGTAATCCTGCTAGAGTATTTTATGCATGGTTCTAAGAAATAAATAATAGGACATTATAAACATTATAAATAATAAAGCATAATAAAACATTATTCTGAGAAAAGATCTACAGGCTTCAGCAGGCAGCCAAGGGAGGGCATGGCACCAAAAGGGGAGAACCACTGGCAGAGGCACACAGCAGTTTTCATGTCCCATGGAGAGGACTCTGACTGATGGGGCAAAGCCACCACTGCAGGCCACCCCGGAGAGTCAGCGGGGGCTTCACAGGGGAGGTGACTTCTGAGCTGGGTTTCTGCAGACAAATAGAGCCTGGTGGGCAAACATGGAGGGGATGATGGGGTGGGAGCAGTTCAGCCTAAGTTTGGAGAAAGGAGGGAAGAGGAGCAGACAGTATTGGGGGGGGGGGAAGGGAGGGGAAAGGAGGGGAAGGGAAGCAGGCTACTCTGCAGGCCGCCAGGGTGAGGGTGAGGGACAGGGTGAGGGTTTCTCACTCCCTAGTGCGGTGAGGAGGAAAAAACAATGAGCTGAGGGCTCAGACAGATCCTGTCCGACCCCAGCCCTGCCATGTACCCGCCGGACGCCTCTGAGCAGCGTGACCGCTCCTCCCTGTGTCTTAATTTTCTCCCCCATAAAAGGGGGATGATGACAAGGCCTGTGTTGCCGGAGGATAAACGCAACAAGGGCCATAGTTTTCTGACACCTGGTACCTGGCGGCTGTCCAAGAAATGGGGACAGGACATCACCATCATTATGTTTTATTTTTACCACTACTTCTACTGGCTGGTCTTTTCCATAAGAAAAAACAAAGAAGGGGCGCCGGGGTGGCTCAGTAGGTCGAGCGTCCGACTACGGCTCAGGTCATGATCTCACTATTCCCCAGTTCAAGCCCCACATCGGGCCCTGCGGTGACCGCTCAGAGCCTGGAGCCCATTTCGGATTCTGTGTCTCACTCTCTCTGTCTCTGCCCCTCCCCGACTCGTGCTCTGTCTTTCCCTCTCAAAAATGAATGAACATTAAAAAAAAAATTTTTTTTAAACAAAACAAAACAAAGAAGCCTTTTCCCGAAAGATCCTGCTGTCTCTGGCAAAGGGAATGCACAGGAAATGTCACTTCCACAAGAGTTCAAATCTTAGATTCAATCTCTTAGATTCAACATGTGCACTGACTTGGGGGGGGGGGCAGAGACGCAGTGGGGGTTCTGGCATCCAGTGTCTTGGCCTCCAGGCAAGCACCCCAGCCTTGGCAGCCCAGCTAGCCATCCAGACCCAGTGGGCTCGCATCCCGTTACACCGCAGTCCTCACGCCCCATAGGGACAAGCGTCCCAAGTGCCTGGCACATAACACCTGCCACACAGTCGCACGACCGCCCGCAGTCTGCTGGCAAATGGCCGACAACCGGCTCCGTGGGGACAGTCCTTCCCTGGAGTGTTTGCGGATTTCCAGGGTGTAAATACCCCCTCCCCCCCGTGGCCCACTTCAAGCCACCAAGAGGACATCAGGGAGAGGGGAGGGGACGCACAACATCGGCTCTTGTGAGGAGGTGGCTCTGGCGCACAGCTGAGGGACATCGTGCAGGGAAATCGCATGAATGTCCCTGTTTTCCAGGTGAGAAAAATGAGGCTCAGAGGGCTGAAGTTCAGAGACCTGGAGACTCCGGATCTGTCTCGCTTTATGAGGACTCCCTACACGTGAGCATATACGGCCCGCAGGAGCATGAAGGGCATAAAGACAGACAGACGGAGACCGTGGGGGATGCCAGCTGTCCGGAGTCAGCAGTGGGGAGCGGGGGGAGGGGGCTCAGCCATCCACATCCTGCAGGGGCCCAGGCCAGAGCCCAAGGTGACCTCCTGCTCTGCTCGGACACAGCTGCGGAAGAACACAGAACAGCCCACAAGACCCCCAGTGACTTTTTCCACCCCGACTAACAGCTGCCCAGCAGGCAGTATTTATAGTGCCCCTGCAAATGCTTTTTACTGTTTTGGTTTTTTCATTAAGGACTCCCTTTCTTCTGAACCAAACAAAAGCCCATTGTCCCGGGGGTGCCAGGAGCCCCGGGAATGCCATTTGTCCCACCGGGACCCTAGGGGGTCTCTGCCTCTGGACACCCCCCCCCATGTCAGTGGAAGGACAGGGCTGGAGGCCTGGGACCCTTAGCTGCTGCCCATCCGGCTGCACCGTGACCTTGAGCTGGTCATCTGACCTTCCTTGGGCTGGGGAGGTTCACCCCTGAACGGGAGGCATCTCACAGGGGTGTCCCAAGGGTCATCGGGAGTGGATGTGACCCGCTCAGTGTCACACAGTGACACACACGGCGAGGGCTCAGGGCTTCCTGGACCAAACCTGGCTGTGGGGCCTCAGCAGCACCAGCAGTGAGCTGGCCAGACGGTCCCAGACACCCCTTCCAGTGCTGACTGCATGGCTGTGTGATGGCTGTCATTTGCTCCCAGGAGGACAGAGCATGGGCTATAGCTGGCACTTCTCAGCCTCTAAGAGCCGAGAAGGCCCCAGGCCTTGCCCTGGCTCCTGGCCGGCCCGGCCCAGGCTCCCTGAGCGGTCCCCTGTGTGACTTTCTCATCTGTCAGACCTAACAAGTGAGGGTGAGGCACCGGGAGTCCCCAGCCCTGCCGAGCGACCCCATCTCCCAGCCCCACGTGGGCATGTGACTTCGGCTGGAGACTCTCAGGGGTTAAACTAAGCTCCTCGACTCCGCAGAGAGCAACTCTGTCGTTCTGGAGGCAGATTTCAACAAAGGGGAAGCCCACGGTTCTGTCTCTCAGACCAATAAAAAATGAACATGTGTCAAAGATTGTAGGGAACACACTCAGTGAAGAGGGAAGAAACTAGTGACATGCTACGAGCAGTTCAGAGAAAACTCAAGGAACCACAAGATGCAGGCAAACAGGGAAGATTGCAATGGATTTTACAAATGAATGCAAACCGGCCCATCCCCAGGGTGACAACTACCTTCCCCCTTCCACTCAGTGAATTGACATTAATACTGTCAAGAATTGTTCACACTGTTTCTTGTTGGGTACAACTTCACAGAGCTGCTCAAAGACAATCAAAGGTGGAAATAACCCAGAAGGGCGCACCGGACAGGACATGCCATTAAACTTCTTTCCCCGTTTTAAAAGTTTGCAGTTTGGGGTGCCTGGGTGGCTCAGTCGGTTGAGCGTCTGACTTCGCCTCAGGTCATGATCTCACGGTTCGTGGGTTCGAGCCCCGCGTCGGGCTCTGTGCTGACAGCTCAGCGCCTGGAGTCTGCTTCGGATTCTGTGTCTCCCTCTCTCTCTGCCCCACCCCCGCTCACATTCTGTCTCTCAAAAGTGAATAAATGTTTACCAAAAAAAATTTTTTAAGGAATAATAAAAGTCTGCAGTTTAACTGGAATGACGAAAAAAGTTCTGGCCGCGCACAGCGGTGAGGGCCTGCCTAACAATGCGAACGCACTTAAAGCCACCGCGCCGTGATGTAAAACTGGTTCAAATAGTAAATTTTATCTTCTGTGTATTTTACCACATTTTTTTTTAAGTTTGCAGTGTAGAAGGTACTGCAAGAGTCCCAGCAGTGAAACTGTGGGTTTGTGGGTCTTAAAGGCCCGGGTGGTGGAGGGCCCTCCAGACCCGGCTTCAAAGCGTGGGCTTCCCTCACACGGAGAAGGTAGGCAGTCAGGCTGGAGGCCGGGGGGACACTGTGGTGGCTGCAGGAGGGTGGCCGGGGAGCTCACAGGGCCAACATGGGGTGAGGGGGCTCGGACTACAACCCAGGCTGTCTGGTGAGGAAGGGGCTGCCTCATCGGGGAGGGAGGGACTCCCAGCAGGACAGCAGTAAGTGGCCACAGCCAGATGGGACGTCAGCAGCGTAGAAGCCACCCAGAAGCTCACACTTCCTCCTCAGCTTCCCAGATATCAACTGCCTGAGATCTGCCTGGGCGGTGCCCCAGTGGGCTCCGAGCCTGAGGAGTGTGGCCCGAGGCACAGGGCACAGAAGAGACCCTTGTGTCTGCCCCACCGCAGGGCCCCATCAGAGAGCGCTCCCAGGGACCCATGCCCCTTGCCGGCCTGGGCACATTTCTCTGTCACACGAAGGCACCTTGTGTATGGGCTGGCTGCAGCCCTGCTCACCTGCTCACCAAACTGAGGGGGGGGCACCCCAGCTGGGCAGCGCATCGGACAGCACCCCTCCCTCAGGAACAAAATCTGCAGGCTTCTCCAGACCTTATATGTACCCACAGCACTTGCTGTGCGTCTCTAGGACTCGGTGATGACTCTGGGCAGAGGATGCCAGCCTCAGAGAAGGGGAGGGGCCATTCCGGGCTCAGCCGTGAGTGAGGACTCAGGTCACCACACTCGACCTTGAGTCCGCGCCTGGCGGCTCCAGCAGCAATGCCCTGGCTCACGTGGCCTTGCCCACCCCCTGGGGGGCACCTCCCTGGGGCTTCGTCCCCCCGCCCCATGCTCTTCCCCACGGGCTCATCATCCATGGTCCCGTGTCCAGGAGCAGCCCCAGGAGGTTCTGCCCATCTCTGGGCTTTTAGAACCTCTGTGCCCCACCTCTCGGCCCGGCACCCCTCAAGTGTCCTCTCTCCTCCAGTACCCCTGAGCTCCTCGCCCACGCCTGCCTGGAATCCCCTTAACTGGGAGCCGTCAGCCTGGGCTCCCCTCCTCCTTCTGGCCCCAGGGCTGTGCTTGGGGTCCCGGTGCCTGCCTGAGGACCACGGGGGCAAACGCGGGGCTCCGGCCTCCCTGGAGATGGTCCGAAGGCTTCGGAATTAATAGTACAGAGTCTGATTCCAAAATAACATAAATGACATCCTGGAATCCATTACGTTCTGATCTGTTAGGCAGGAGGAAACGTGGTCTGTAGCAAAATAAAAGACATCCTGGAACCCATTATGATAGAAGACAAAGGCAGCAAAAAAAAAGGACATTATGGGATCGACGTGCCTAGTAAACGGCGTGTTGGCACCTCCCTTCCACCGGGATGTGGATTAACAACAGATGTACCACACCAATGTCGATTTGTATGCTAATCTAAAACAACTACACGGCCTTTGCAGACAGGAATTCTATAAATGCAGCCCCGGGTCCCTTCCCCACAGCTGCCGGTGGCAGGGGCGGGGACTGGCTGGTGGGGACAGGCTCCAGCCCCTGCCCCCTGCAGAGCCGCCTAGGAAGGGGGGAGTCCCAGCTCGGTCAGTCCCCCCACCCCCTCCCTCCTCAAGGTCTCTGTTGAGTCTGGCCTGAGAACCCCAAGACCCGGCTTCACGGGGTAGGACACAGACAGCCTCAGGCTCCGCAGGGCACGAGGCACTGAGGCACCGAGAATACAGCCGGTTCCTCCCTGGGGCCAACGATCCCTGCCCATCCCCTTCCCCAAGGTTCAGCCGTGCCTGGAGGGTGACTTGCTGAGATCACTTGGCCCCATACACCACCATCTGGGATGGGAGTCGGAGGCTGGGAAAAAGGATGGAGCCTTCCAAAGTCGCACGGACGCAGCGGCCAGGCCTGGACTCACTCCAAGCCTCCTCCATCCTCTCCCCCACAGCCCCGGTTTGTGGCGACCTGCTCTCGGGGCTGCCCGAACAGGCAGTTCTGTCCCACCGAGGAGGCTGTCCTGAGGCCTCTTCAAGGCAAAGCCCCATCCTGGACCCTGGGGACACAGCAATGAATCCAAAGACCCCAGCATCCTGGCCAAAGCAGCCATGCCATCGAAGGCAGCCACGGTCGGGGGGACAGAGGCCGGGACAGGCGATAGAGCAGCACAGAGAAGGAAGTTAACCAAGAGAACCACGTTCTTTCTGGTCCATTAGTTCCCAAGTGTATGTCCCAGGAGAGCCCTGGCGTCCCCGGCAGCCCAATAGTTAAGGTACAAAGGCTCCAAGCTCACGCTTATCACACAGAATGTATGCCTGACTTTGGAAGGTGTGGCCAACCATGCAGGTGGCTGGCACGGCATGACCAGCCTCTGAAGTCCAAGGGCAAACGGCTCATACAGGTGAGCCGGAAGGCTGATCAGGCGGCCCTGCTCCTGGGGGCTCACATGGACAGACAGCACTGCTCCCCGGCACCGATGTGCCCAGAGCTGACGTCTAGGTTCCTCTCACGTCCCTGCGTGTCTCTGGCTCTCTTTCTCCCCTGGTAGAAATACTCGATCTAGAGTCAGGAGGTAGAATTTAAATTTTGGCTTTGTCGCTAATTAGATGTGGCGGCTGGCACGAGTTCCTTCACCTCCGGGAGCTCCGGTTTCTTTGTGCACGAAGCTACCCAGGAGCTTCGCTGCGAGTTGGGAAGGAATGTGGGAAACGTGCCTGGCACAGTCCTGGACACTTAGAAGGCGTCTGACAAAAGTTCCATTTTTTTCCTACTCCGCCTACGGCAAAGACAGATGTAGTCACCCAACGTCCCATTTTCTTCCCTACCTTTCCTTGACCCTTTACAGGTGACCAGATGGCCACGTGACTGGTTTGGGCCAATAAGTTATGAGAAGTTGAGGTGGTGAAAAGTCCGCGTACAACTTTCCGGTCCCCCACCTGTAACAGATAATGTGGCTGCAAGATGGCCGAACTTCGGTCAGCCTGGGGCTGGACCCTCCGCTGACCCGCGCTGGACAGGTGGCCTGAGTAAGAAAGAAACTTCTGTTGGGTCAACCCCCTGAAATCATGGGGCTCTTTGTTACCAAAGTGTAACCTGGTCCGTCCTGACCATAACAACATCCTGTGTCGTGGGCTTAACGATAGGGGAGATAGAAGATAATCTGTATTAGCATGACTAGTTTAACCTGTGAACACTCACTTTTAGTTTTATTGCTTTTCCCCCCATCTCCTTCTCAGGATACATTTGACACAATTAAAGATCATGGCTTGCATGAAAAAAAAATTAGCTACTTTATTTTCAAAGGGCTCCAGCTAGGCCACACAAAAATATCAACAGAGGGGAAAAAGCACATATGTGATCAATGTAATCATCGTAGCCAGCATTTACTGAGTATGTACCGTGGGGCTAGATTATTTATGTAAATCCTTACCTAGTCCTGATAACCCTTTGTGGAAAGCAACAGTATTCCTACTTCAGCAATGGAGAAAATCTCTCCTGATTCACCCAAACCTCAGACCCATGCCTTGTGTGGCTCTGGGGTCTGAATTAACTTTAGAACCCCCCGAACCAGGGCGCCTGGGTGGCTCAGTCGGTTAAGCTTCTGACTCTTGGTTTCAGCTCAGGTCATGATCTCACGGTTCATGGGATTGAGCCCTGCATGGGGCTCTGCACTGCAGAGCCTGCTTGGGATTCTCTCCCTCCTCTCCCTCTCCCCTCCCCTGCTCTCCCACACCCGTTCTCTCTCTCTCTCTCAAAATAAATAAATAAATCAACATTTTTTAATAAAAAAGGAAAAAGAAACCCACAAATCAAGTAATTAACATAAAAATCTATTCCTGCCTCATGATTCACTGGAGTGCCTTGTAAAATTCTGCGGAAGAATGGTTCCACAATCCAGGCTACAAGGGATTCTCAGGAAAACCACCATGCAGAGATGAGCACACCAAAAAACCCTCCAAAACAGGGGCAGCAGGGGGTGTGGGGGGTGCTCAGTCAGTTGAGCATCCAGCTCTGGATTTCAGCTCAGGTCATGATCTCAACGGTTCATGAGTTTGAGCCCTGTGTCTGGCTCTGCACTGAGAGCCCAGAGCCTGCTTGGGACTCTTTCTCCCTCCTTCTCTCTCTGCCTTTCCCCTGTTCATGCTCTATCTCCTTCTCAAAATAAATACATAAACTTAAAAAATTGCAAAACAAACAAGGAAATAAGCTGCCATGAGTGAGAGAGCAAATAAGACAATCAGAGGAAGACTGAACGCCAACAACTTGAAAATACAGACTTCCAATATGAAAAGAAATATGAAATGTATATAAAGTAAGTTTGCTTTAAAGCATTAAAGAGCTAAATAGGACAGAAATGAAAAAGAAGTAAATGTAACTTATAGAAATTAAAAATATAAAAGTTAAACTGACAGGTCAAGAGGCATATTGGACACAGCTGAGGATAAGATTAATAAAAGCAAAGCCAGATCCAAGAAAATTACCCCAAATGCAAAAGTGGATCATAAATAAAAAACAGAAAGAGTGGTTTAGAGACATGGAGAATAGAACGTGGATTCTTTAGGGACACCTGGGTGGCTCAGTCAGTTAGACATCTGGCTCTTGATTTCGGCTCAGGTCATGATCTCACGGTTCGCAAGTTCAAGCCCCAGGTCCGGCTCTGTGCTGACAGCGTGGAGCCTGCTTGAGATTCTTTCTCTCCGTCTCCCTTTCTCTCTGCCCCTCCCCCACTCACTTGCATGCTACCTCTCTCAAAATAAATAAATAAACATTTTAAAAAACGATGCAGACTCTTTCTGTCTACAAAGAATAAACAAAAGGGTAAAAAGGCAATATTTGAAGAGATAATGGCTTGGGGTTTTCTGGAATTGGTTTGAATACATATAGATCTTCATATACCAGTTCAAGGAGTCAAGCATCACAGTGCGTCCCAACCAGAGAAGTCAATCTATTCAAATCTAGAAAAGTCGCAATACTCTGCAGAACACGAAAGACAGACAAATTCACACAACTAACCAAAGGAATAAAGGTTAATTATCTCCAAAACATCTTCAGTGGATATTGCAATAGCAACAACAGAGGCCAGAAGACAATGCAATAACGTCTCCAAGGTGCAGAGGGAAAATAACCATCAACCTAGAATGTTATACCCAACTGAACTATTGTTCAAGCGTCACGGCTGGATACAGTGATTTTTGAACAAACAAAAACCAAAAGGGACTGAAACTCAGACATATTAGGGGAAATGATATCCTCTAATATCCTCAAAATGATACACAATTTCTCATCCATTAGGTACACAGAGTCATGGCTGGTAGCACTGCATATTGGCTGGGATATAGAGCAGCGGGGAACTTGCGTGCACTCCCAGTAGAGCCGACTTTGGAACAGTGAGTTTGGAGAGCAATGTGACAGATTCTAGAAAAGTTAAAGATAAACCTTCTCCGTCTGGGCAAGCCTTTGCTCATGTGCACAAGGGTCCTACGGTATTCCCTGTAATTCTGCTCATAACTGTGAAAAAGCGGAAGCAATAGGTCTTTCGGAATGGGTGTGATACATAAAACTGCATTATATTCATGTAGGTGAACGCTGTAAAGCAGTCAAAATAGATGAGCGAGAGGTTAAAGAGTCAATAGGAATTGATCTCACAAATACCTTAAGTGGAAAAGCAAACTATAAAAAGATGAATTCAACAGAACATGGTGTCTACAAATTTTCAAACACAGTCATATATATTATTTATAGGCATAAATGAAGACAATGAATAATTTATATTATATAATGTATTATATTACAGCTTTAGCTGTCACTGACTTTAGCCATATCTGTGACATTTTATGTCTTTGAAATACACTGTCCTGGGGCACTTCGGTAGCTCAGCCAGTTAAGTGTCCAACTTTGGCTTGGGTCATGATCTCACGCTTTGTGAGTGAAAAGCCCCATGTTGGGCTCACTGCTGTCAGCACAGAGCCTGCTTCAGATCCCCTGCCCCCGCCTCTCTCTCTGCCCCTACCCCGCTCTCTCTCAATAAATAAATAAATTATTTCATAAACAAACATAAAAAAACAAATAAAATATACACTGTTCTGAATTATTTTAAAAAATTTTAAATGTTTTTATTTATTTTTGAGATAGAGAGAGATAGAGTGTGAGCAGGGGAGGGGCAGAGAGAGAGGGAGACACAGAATCCGAAGCAGGTTCTAGGCTCTGAGCTGTCAGCACAGAGCCTGATGTGGGGCTCAAACTCACCAACCGCAAGATCATGACCCGAGCCGAAGTCGGACGCTTAACCAACTGAGCCGCCCAGGCGCCCCTGTTCTGAATTATTTTAAAATGAAAAGTTAAAGAGAAAGAACCATCCTAAAGGACATATGGCACAGCGCTAACTGTTTAATCTCAGCGATGGGTACATAAGTATCTAATGGGGTGTTTAATGTACTTTTCATCAAGTTTGAAATATTCTCTATATAAATATTTTAAATTAAGAGTGTAATTTGAGGGGCGCCTGGGTGGCTTAGTCAGTTAAGCATCTGACTCTTGATTTTGGCTCAAGTCATGAGTTCAAGCCCCGTGCCAGGCTCTGCACTGACAGCAGGGAGTCTGCTTGGGATTTTCTCTCTCCCTCTCTCTCTACCCCACATGTGTGCACTCGAGCATGTTCACGCTTTCTCTCTCTCTCTAAATTAATTAATTAAATTTTTTAAAAAGAGAGATTAATTTGACCACTAGGATGATAAGAAGTACTAAGCGTTGTGAGCCCAAGTGCCCTGTGTTGTGACCTACCTCTGCAAAGGGACATGACATGTCCCTTGGCTCCCCTGTTTCTGGCACAGATGACAGGTGCACATTTGCCACCACACTCTCCTGAGACCTCCCCCACTAAAGTGACAGAGTGAGTTGGGGTTTTTAAAGGTATACACCGACAAGGATAAAGAAAACAGGAAAGGAGTCACCAGCAGGCGGAAATACAGAAACTGCAAGACAAATGGATGGATGGGAGCTGACTCTGCTGACCCATGACTCCTAAGTCAGCGGCAGGGACAGCAGTGGAAGCTCTTTTGTGGCTGCAGAATGTCCCTTCCCTCAATGGTAGCCTATCAGGTACTTTGAAAAGGGAAGAGTCAAGAAGGGAGCTAAAAACAGGACAAGTTCAAAGTCTCCAAGGAGGAGGGTCTCTGGGTCCTCCCGGCCACTCAAGCAGAAAATCAGAGACGTACTCTCCGGGGAGGGAAAACGGGGGATGTCACGACCAAGGGATAGGAGATAAAACAGAGTGAGAGAACCACAGTGCAAAACAACAGGTTAAGTGCAAGTTCATACGCTGAAAGTCAAGACGCTCCCCACCCAGTCCCCCCCTTCCACTTGGCTTCCAGAAGGCAGGTGGCCAGATGTACAACTTCCACATACGAAGGTGGACACATTATCTCAAGAGAGTCTCAGCAGCCCGAGAGAATGTCCCTGAGGGCTCACTATACACTTGTCTGCACCTACCACACATGTATATAAACCTCACACACTGCACACTAATGCACACACACAAACACCACACACATGATTCACACATACCACACAGACACACAATTCCGTATAATCCACATGCCAACATACACCCCCCATCATGCACACCCACCACACGGACAGTACACCCACATACACGCACACGCACACACACTCATGTTACAAATACATGAACAACTGGGGCGCCAGGTGGCTCAACTGATGAAGCATCCGACTTCAGCTCAGGTCATGATTTCGCGGTTCGTGAGTTCAATCCCCGCATCAGGCTCTGTGCTGACACGTCAGAGCCTGGAGCCTGCTTCGGATTCTGTGTCTCCCTCTCTCTCTGCCCTTCCCCCACTCATGCTCTGTCTCTCAAAAATGAATAAACATTAAAAAAATTTTTAATAAAAAATCTTAAAAAAAAAAACAAATACATGAGTGACATCCATAGCCACCACACACGTCCTATACCCACTCGGTGGTGTATGCACACATCACAGATGCAACACAGATCCTCATGATGCAGACAATACGAATACACATACACCGCACGCAGACACGCCCCTGCTCCATGACCCACCCTGTGCCCGAATGGCCCCGCAATCTGCCCTTTGCCCTTGGTCTCTGCATGAAGACTATTCTGCTGCCAAATCAACCAGCCACCATCCCCGGGCCCGATCCCAGTGTCAGCTGCAGCAACCCCGCATTTTAATCGATTATTCATCCATTTCCTCCCCAGTGAGTGTGATAAGGTGATATAAGGTGATACAGAAAGGCGACACCTGATTTCTGGTCCAGGATCCATCACTGACTATCTATGCAATCGATCTTCGTCTAATCACCTAATGCCCTAGGTGCTCACCTGGTGCTAGGCACTGAGTTGGGCACTTTCCAGAAGCCTCCAGACTTCCTAACAGCCCACAGAGAGCAAGCTTTAATATTCCCATTTCATTGATGGGGAAAGTGAGGCTCATGGAAATCATTTGCTTGTCTAAAATTTCATAGGTGGTGGTGAAGGAGGCCAGATTTGTCTGAGGGTCTGGAGGCTCTAAACCCCCGTTTTTTCCCCTCCTCTTCTGGTGGGGGGGGGGGGGTGTCCTTGCAGACCAGAAGAGAAAGTTCCAACTCTCGGGCAGCTCACGGACTAGTGGAGAAGATACACACGTAGGCAATTAAGAGGAAAAAGAAGAAGAAAATCCCAAGCCAGTGAGAGAAGCATTGAATGAGAGGCCCAGGCAATAAATAACTGTTCAAAGCAGAGCAAGGCACGGGGATTCTGGAACATTCCAACTCCACATCAGGAAATGCAGCCCCTCCTGAGGAAAGCTCCAGGCAATGGCTCTGTCACGAAGAATGTTTAGGAGGTTCTTAGGGGAACAGGAGACCCAGGGCCAAAGGCACGACCTCCACAGCCTGAGGGTCCAGCTGGGAAAGCAGGGCTTTGTGCCATGGACTGCGGTGTTTATGGGCTCCTTAGAGCACGTGGGCACCTCATAAATGCAACGTGGTGGGGGAACAGTTGGCCGAGGGAAGGGATGCCTTCATCCCAGCTGCTCTGTCATCTCCTGGGGGTCATTTTCCTGTGGCATCATGAGCACAGCCTGACCCACAGACACTGGGATCCCAGAGCTCCTCATGGCTCACTGTCGTGTGGCTCCAGTGTCACCGGGATCGAACGGATCCGCCTACACAGCAGACGCAGTATCGCCACGGGATGCCAGCCATCTCGCTCCAATGGTCTGCCATCTCTCCGGGGCTGGAGCCGAGCCCTGGGGCTGTGATGTCTGTGCTATTCCAGGGATGGGGGTGCGGTGAGGCCCCTATGTCATGTCCCCCCACCCCCCGGTTGCAGGCACCGTAGAATGTCTTTGCAAGACTCCAGGGCCTCCCCGGGCCTCAAGCCTAAGGCCCCAAGGTGGGCGTCTTCAGCACACTCCGTGGCATCCGGTCCCAGCTTGGAAGGCCTTCGTGTCTGTGGTATAATAAAATATCTATATTGGATCCCCAGTTCCTAGTGCAGAGCCCCTAAAACCCTTGGAATTTCCTGAGAGAGCCGAGCATCTTTTGTTACTCATAGCAGGCCCGCACCTGGGTCCATACTAATGAGGTGACTCTTGGTGGGGCCCTAGGTGGCTTCAGGATGGGGGCTGGTCCCCAGAGGAACCAGCCACATGACGAGGGGGTTGGAACTTTCAGTTCCGAGACTGAGTTCAATCACTAATGGCCAACGATGTCATCCATGGTGCGTGGGTAATGGAAGCCCATAGTTATGGGGCTCGGGGGGCTTCCAGGCTGGGGGACACAACGGTGTGCTGGGAGGGTGGTGCGCCCAGAGAGGGCACGGAGGGTCCGCGCCCCTTCCCCCGTCCTTGGCCCCATTCCATTTGGCTGTTCCTGAGTGCGTCGTTTCTAGTAAAACCACAGTCACAATTACACTGCTTTCTTGAGCTGAAGGAATCAGTCTGGTGAATGATCAACCTTGCGGGGGGTGGGGCGTAGGTGTGGGAACCCACGGATTTGTGGTCGGCGGGGTGGCAGAAGTAAGCCCGGGGACGCTGTTTGTAGCCGACATCCGAAGTGGGGGGCGGTCTTGTGGCCCTTTCCCTTGAGGGGTCTGTGCTCATACGAGGCAGTCAGCGTCAGAACCGAACGAAAGTGCCAGACACCCAGCTGGTGTCAGAGAATTGGAGCATCGGCGTGGGAACAACGTATTTGGTGTCAGAAAAACAAAAAAACGAAAAAAACAAGTGTCCGTCTCCTTTTCCACAAAGACGTCCCCTCCGTGGCTAGACTCCAGCACTTCCAGGACAGGCCCCTCACCGTCCACACAGCCCCTCGCAGCCCGTGAAGCCATTGCTGTCTTGCCACATTCCACAGCCCCACAGCCCCACAGCCCCGGGAGGCAGGTCTGAAACCCAAAAAGGCGTGCCTTCTGCTCGACGTCCGTGTCTCCTGATCTGCTCCGCCAGGTCGTAGAGGGTCGGGACGGGGAAATATTTGGGCTGGAAGATTCTATCCCCTGCCCCCATTTTACAGATAAAGAAACCGAGGCCCTGTGAGGCAGTGACCTGGCCAAGGCCCACCCGGCTCAGCAGGGCGGGGCTCCGGACGAGGCCACCACCTGCGACCAGGGCCTCTGCTGAGGCGTACGGGCCTTGCCTCTGGGCCTGCAGACGGCCGGAGAGGAAGCGAAAAGGGAAGTGAGCCCCTCGCCTCCTCCTCCCAGAAGAGCCTTCCCCACACATGTTCGAGCCACAGAAATCTCTCGTTAAAGTTTTACAGTCAACCACTGAACACACTACTTTGTCTCCATAATTTATACCTGACCTGGGTGTCTAGACATGACATCATGGTAAGGTACGCGTCCTTCTGCGGGACGTTTACAATAACCAGAGCTCGGTGCCGTTCCCGTACGAGGCCTGGCTCCGAGGCCGCCGGGAGCCCCGCGGAGGGGAGCGCGGAGCCACGGCTTGCTCACCGCAAAGGCGCCCCTCCCCAGCAGAACCACTGCTGGAACCCCATTTCCGGGGGACAGGCCAGCAGCTGCGGGACCTACACGGGCAGAAACAGCCCCGACTTTGGGCCTCAGGCTCTGTCCCTACCACCTGCCGCCTCCCAGATTCTATTCACAGCATCTCTGGTGCTGACCGGCCGCCTCCAAGGGGGACAGGGGGGGACCCCAGCCCCCAGCTACAAATCCCTGAGAGAATCTTTACAGGCCAGCTTGGCCCGCAGCCCCGGGGCTCCTGATGCCCTCTGCCAGGCAGGGCTGCTCAGGCTCACCAGAGCCGAGTAAACCCCACTTCTGTGGCCCCTGGTGCCCCATGAGTCTATGGGCCGAAGTCCTATGTTGTACTCACACCCTAGTCATAACCAAAAAAAAAAAAAAAAAAAATAGAGATGGAATATACCTTCTGTCTCTCTGTCTCTCTCTCTCTCACACACACACCAGGACCTAACCTCAGTTTTACGATTCATTCTGGTCCTGAGCATCCATATTCTAGAAAGGAAGACACCAACATCAGTCAATGTGTGTTTCTAATACCACCATGCTCAGCACTGGGCAAGTAAGAAGCAAATGAACAGTAACAAGAACCACACACTAAGGACCTACTGTGTGCCACCGACTGTGTCGTCACACCAGGTACTTTTTATCCACTTCATTTGATACACAATATGAGACAGTTTATACTGTGCCCACTTTCCAGATGAGGACACTGAGGGTCAGACAGAGGAAGTGACCTGCCTACAGAATGGGCATGTGGAAGCGGGATTTCAACCCTTCGTCTGGGTTGAGGTCTGTGGTCTTTCCACCGTCCTGGCAGGCGAGGGGACAGAATCCCTCGGCAGAGGACGATCCACCAGCCACGCCCAGATCCCCGTGCCGGGAGCACTAGCTGGAAAATGGAGCCACCGCTGGCAAAATATGGCAATGGGAAGGAGGACGGAGGTAGGCTGGGTGGAAAGCCACCGCCCCTGTGTGATGCTGCACGGCGCCCCTGCCCTGAGCCAGCTGGCCTGGCTCATGCTCGCAGTCTGGGAGGCCATCTGGGAGGCCTCAGGGAGGTGAGATCCTGTTCTCCACTCCACTTGTCCTGCATATGAAACCACCACACTCGGTCCATGGGTTTCCGGTTACATGGAAAGGGGCCTGATGCCTTATGTTACCACCGCGCACTTCCCAGTACTCTGCACAGGATGTAAGGGGCCCCTCCCCTTCCACCAGCCCAGGGCCTAGGGGCTGTGACTCTGTTAAAGGGGGGCAGAGAGAACTTTCTGGGCTCCCAGGGGCCCCCGGGCTGGCTCCAGTCAGTCATGTGGCATTGGAAGCAAAGTGTTTGAATGGAGCCCCAGTGGCAAATCAGGTGCAGACTGAAAACCTGGACCGGTGTGGGTATAGTCCGTGCGCCAGCTTTCCAGGCCCGGAGAGCCGGGAAGGGAGAGCAAGGCTGGAGGCCACCCTGGCCTGTCTGGCCTGGAAAAGGCCTGGGGAAACGGAGTCCATTCAGCAAGAGAGCAGACACTGTATGATGGGGAAGTGCAAACAGCCACCGACACGCAGGCACGAGGCTCGGGGTGAGGTTGTGATGAGATGTAAAAGCAGTGGCTGTCTGAAAACACGGAAGCACTCACCCAGCACGTAAGGACCCAAGTACCTCTGGGTGGGGGCGGCGGCCACAGCCTCTCTGGAGGCAGAGGGGTCTGAGCAGACCCACCAGGCCACCCAGCCCCTGCCCACACTCCACTGTCAGCCTTGAGGTGTCACCTTGGTGGTCGAGGGCTGGAGGCAAGGGCTGGGGCTGGAAAAGCACCAGAAGTTACAGAATGAGGGTCTCCCGGGACCGAACCCTCTAGAACACCAGCACCCCCAGAATCGGCACTGTGTCGACTCTGCAGGTAGAAACGCTCCTCGGCATGTGTCTGGGCCCCGAGAAGCTCCCGATGAAAGGAGAAAGGACCAGCATGCATGATCTGGAATGTTCCATGGCATCCCCTGAGGCCCCCTACGCCCTTCCAACCCAGGCCGCCCTGGGGGCCATCAGGCCCTTCCCTGTCATCCCAGGAGCCACCAGACCAGCCTCAGTGTTTCCTGGGGTGGGGGTGGGGGGGCAGATACAGGCGACGGGGAGGCGCTACAGAAAGCCACGGAAGCATGATGTCTCCCCACAGGCCCTCTCAAAACTGACGGTGACGGGATCTCACCCACAGCCCTCAAACTTCCTCCAAGAGGCCCACCCCGACTTCTCGCTACCCCACTTCGGACGGTGAGAACGAGCTGTCTGCTGTTTGGCTGGGACTTCCCTTCTCCTGCCCCGATCCGCTTCTCCCCGCCGGACACGAAACAACAGCTACCGCCTCCTGAGCAGGGAGGGTACGCCGTGTCTGTCTCCACCGCACGCCTGCCGGTAGTAGGCGCTGGCGTCTTTTGTAGGCAAGAGAGCTAACGCTCAAGGGTCAAGCCACTTTCCAAGGGTGACCTGAGGCCAAAAGGAAGCAAAGGAATCGGGATTTGACCTCAGTTCTGCCCAGCTACTGGATCATGAATTCTGTGACCTCTTATATGGAAGACAACCCAAGGTACAGACTGGGGATCTCCTATTTGGGAAGGGGACATCTGGACTGCCCTCGAGCAGCAGCTCAGACCCTCACTGTGGAGGATGCACCGGCCAGGCAGCCTCAGGGTTCAAGACTCAGGGGTCACCCCCAGCTGCTTTCGGGAAGCTTCGGGCTGGCAGCTCGCCTCCATCAGCCCTTTCGGGGGGAACTGCTTCAGCGAAGACCCAAGGTCATGGCCCTTTCTGGGCAGCCACATCCAATCATCAGCCAACTCAAGGCTATGAAGGCCCAACCACTTGGCCCCGGACTCTTCTGGAAGAGGGGTCATTCCACCTCAGAGCTCCCGTGGGGTGGGCTGAGGTCTTCACCTCCCCCCAGAGTCTCATGCTCCTCCATCCACCCTGCTCCCCTTCCCATAACAGGTCTTGACCCTCAGTGTATCCCCAGGTAGACTTCCCCCCACATGTCTCTCTCCCAGGCCTGCGTCCTGGGGAACCCAAACCCCGACAGCTCTCTGGCCTCCCCAGTTTCTCTCTGCGCATGATTTTGGCCACGTGACCTGACTTGATCTCCTCAGGCCACGGTGGGTAGGAGTCCTTTCCCCACAAGCTCCCTTTCTAGAAAACACTGAGCTTATGATTGGAATAGGAGCAGGATTTAGCCAAGAAATGCCTGGCCCAACGAACCCACTTCTGGCTTGTTGATTGTGGGCTGTCCTTGACCTCTGAGAGGCATGGACCCTTCTTCTGGGAAAAGAGAGGGCAGTTCCCAATTGCATCACTCTATTAAGGTCGCGGGGCTCAGAAGAATCTCAGAAAATTCACGAGCTTTGCGCTCATCTCCTGGGGCGTCACTCTGACCCCCACCGCCCCCTGTGAAATGCCCATGGGTGGAGAAGCCGCCAAGGTAAGTGCTGAGAGAGGCCCCTGGACGTGCAGACAGCCCAGCAGCCGAAAGATGCACCTGCGACCTGGGCCAGTCCCCGTGCAAACGCTTTCCAGAAAAAGAAAAGGCAGGTGACATCTGTGGATATTTACAGCCCCACACAGCATGACGGGAGGTGCTGAAAGATGCTTGTCTGACAACAAAAACCCATTCCGACGGCTGGAACCACTCCAGGCTGGGACGGAGTATCAAAGGGCCCGGAATCTCACCGGGGAGGCCACGCTGTCTGCTGAAGCTGAGAGCAAGCGCAGATGTTGAACGGAATAGGCCCTCAGCTCACCTCCCCCCGCCACCGGGCCAACGGTGCCAGGACGAGGCAGGTGTTAGAAGTGACTGAGGGGTCAGGCCCCACGGAATGTTCTCTCCAGCTCAGCCCACAGTGGCCAAGGCACCTTCTGTTTCCTGTCGCTCGGCCTCCACCTCTTCATGGGCTACAGCAGGGCCTCACATAAAAATCAACATTTCCCGGGGTGCCTGGGTGGCTCAGTTGGTTAAGCATCCGACTTCAGCTCAGGTCATGATCTTGCAGTTTGTGGGTTCGAGCCCATGTCGGGCTCTGTGCTAACGGTTTGGAGCCTGGAACCTGCTTCGGATTCTGTGTCTCCCTCTTTATCTTTGCCCCTCCCCTGCTCATGCTCTCTCTCTCTCTCTATCAAAAATAAACAAACATTAAAAAAAATAATAAAAAAATCAACATTTCCCTAAGCCTCAGTTACTCATCTATACAATGGGGATAATGGTAGATCCATCAGCTGAACCTCACATCTCACACACCTGAAAATTGCCTTTGCAACCATGCATTCGTTCAAGAAACCGATCAGGTTCTGGCTGGTTGGCAGCGACCGGGGAAGTAGAAATAAATAACAAATGAGGACATCACCTGCACAGAGGTTGCTCAGTGAGAAGACTGTCTGAGTGGTAAGTGAGGCAGAGGCCTGACCTCGCAGACTGCAGAAGACTCTAGAAACAAGGAAGCCTGAGTCCGGGAAGGCTATCAGTTCTTCCAAAACGCTTGGCCAAGAAAGGAAGCTCGAGACAGGGTGGTGGCTGAAGGAAGCTGCAGGTTCAAGGAGATTGTTTTCTTAAAGAGAAGAGATGCCTGATGTGTTCGTGTACTGATGGGGAAGGAACCAGCAGGTGACAGGGATGGGCCATACGAGAGACAGAGAGGGGCTCTCAGTGGAGCAGAGTCACGAGAGAGTGAGCCAGTTTGGATCCAGAGGGCCAGGTCTTGAGCTCGAGGAAGACCCCTCCCCAGTGCTTAACCTCCTGTGGGGCCCACAGCGAATCAAACATACCTTGAGCAGAGCCCTCATTTCACAGCACTGGGGTCATGTGCCCACTCCTCTGGCCCCTGCACACACACCCACGCCACATCTGGGAGCTCCCGGGTCTCCTTTCCATCAGTGTGACCCAAGCATCTAGCACACAGTGCCTGGAACCTTCCAGGTCCTCAGCTAATCTGAATAAACGGCCCCACTTGCTGGTCCCCCCCTTTAACGACAGCCGTGGTAGGCAGGTCTCAGAAATACCATCAGATTCACTGAGAATTGTTTCCCTAAAATGCTGAGCTCTGCAGACTGGCCAGGAGACAGCAGCCTCCTCCCAAGAGAACGCCTCCCGGCTTTGAACGCTCAGCCATTCAAAACACAAACACACGCACGCACAGACCTCAAGCCAGGGGTGAAAGGTCGGCACCATCTTGGACTCAAATCAATCAGCTCGATGCTTGCTGCACTAGCTACGTCACCTGGCCCTGGGCCCGCCCCTGCCCAGGAAGGGCAGGGGCTTCATTTCCTGTCCTGGCTAGGATTCCAGCTGAAACAAACAAAACAAAACAAAGCAACACAAAACAAAACAAAACAAAACAAAAGGGAAAAATCCCCTACTTGAGTTAAATGTGTCTTCTGATGGTCAAGTCTATCAACTTTAGGGCAAATCTCCTCCACAACACCGCACAAGATCTGGGCCCTAAAACACCAGGAACCAGGCCACTTAGGTACTTCAGAAAGCGTCCTGCTGACCTGTTCCTTGTGCGGGGACAACTCCGAGTAGGATTTCCCAGGACCTCAAAGGTCCCGGGAGGCTTAGAGGGAAGAGCACTTAGGCAGGAACACAAGACTCAGGCTCTAGTTCTGCGTCAGCCACTCTCAGCTGGATGACCTTGGCCAAAACTCCTCACATCTCTGAGCCTCAGTTTCTGCATCTGTCTCAGTCCGTGTGGGCTGCTACAACCAAGTGCCATACACCAGGGGGCTCGGACACAAGTGTTTGCCTCTCACTGTTCTGGAGGCTGGGAAGGCCAATATCAAGGTGCCTGTAGATCTGGTGTTTAGTCAGGGCTAGCTTCCTGTTTCGGTGCGTCCTCACGGGGTAGTAGAAGGTAGAAGGTAGAATGTCCTCTGGGGCCTCGTTCATGAGGGCTCCACCCTCATGACCTAATCACCCCCAAAGGCCTCCTCTTAACCCTAACACATTGGGGAATAGGTTTCAACATATAAATTTGGGAGGGGAGACACAAACATTGTCTATATCAGCATCTGTATAGATGGAAAAATAGAACAGCATGACTGGAAGTCCTTTCTAACGTATAAAGTACCAGGGCGCCTGGGGGGCTCAGTCAGTTAAACTCTTGATTTCGGCTCAGGTCATGATCTTGTGATTCGTGAGCGTGAGCCCTGCATCAGGCTCTGCGCTCACAGTGCAGAGCCTGCTTGGGATTCTCTCTCTCTCTCTCTCTCTCTCTGCCCCTACCTGACTCTTGCACGCGCGTGCTCTCTCTCTCTAAATAAATATTTAAAAAAATAAAGTAGGGACACCTGGGTGGCTCAGTCAGTTGAGCGTCCAACTTCGGTTCAGGTCATGATCTCGAAGTTGGCGAGTTCGAGCCCCGCTTCAGGCTCTGTGCTGAAGCAAGCTCAAAGCCTGGAGCCTGCTTCGGATTCTGTGTCTCCCTCCCTCTCTGCCCCTCCCCAACTCATGCTCTGTCTCTCTCTGTCTCAGAAATAAATAAGCACTAAAAAAATAAATAAAAATTTAAAAAATTTAAAAATTTAAAAATAAAGTAGGGGCACCTGGGTGGCTCAGGTCATGATCTCATGGCTCGTGAGTTCGAGGCCCACATTGGGCTCTGTGCTGACAGCTCAAGGCCTGGGGCCTGCGTCAGATTCTGTGTCTCTCTCCCTCTCTGCCCCTCCCCTGCTTGTGCCTTGTCTCTCTCTGTCTCAAAAATACATAAGCATTAAAAAAGGAAGTGTAAAGTACCATTTCAAAGGTGAGAAATAATGACGTGATGATATGATGCTGATAAAGGTAATGAGGCCATCTCCGCTTCCAGCCAACTGAGCTAAGTGGTGGGACATTTCCTGGTGGAATGCGGGTTAAGGAATTACTTTTTAAATTAAATCTAGAGGTAAAGGAATGGCACTGTATCCCGTGCTTCATGCTGAGTCCTTTGATCATGTCCCACATCATGTTCCAGGTGCAGAATCAGTCAACAGCCCTTCCAGAATCCCAGCTAAGGGGCAGGCACTATGCTGACCACCACAAAGAGACACAGATGGTGAAAACGCTCTCTGCCCGCCCCTCCCGAGCATCTCTCAGTCTGTCCGCAGCAGTGTAATCAGCAACCTTTCCAGGGGCTAATCTGGCAATATGATTCCAAAGCCTTGACAAAATGTATGCCCCTCGTGTCTACCCAACAATTCTGCATAGGAATCGATCCTAAGGAAATTATTAAAGGTGTTGACACAGGCTTAGCTGAAAAGATGGTCACAAAGTTTCTGTTCCAATAATGATGGAGGGGCTTGTATCAGACTAACTCTAAGTAAAGATTATAAGGTCTCGGGGCACCTGGGTGACTCAGTTGGTTGAGCGTCTGACTTCGGCTCAGGTCATGATCTCACAGCCCATAGGTTCGAGCCCCTCATCAGGCTCTGTGCTGACGGCTCAGAGCCTGGAGCCTGCTTCAGATTCTGTGTCTCCCTCTCTCTCTGCCCCTCCCCTGTCTTTCTCTCTCAAAAATAAACATTTAAAAAAAGATTATAAGGTCTAGATAATTTTTAAACAATTATTTGGAGACCCTAGAGAGCAACAAAAGTCCAGCAGAAATTGAAGGAAGTCAACCATTGCAAAAAAGAGACTAGATCTTGCTATATTACATGGCTTTTCCCCTGAGGGAAAGATTCAGTTCAGGCAGTGCAGAGTGGCCGGAACGTAAGTCAAAACCTGCAGTTGTTTAGGCTGAAGGCTGCCAGAGGACCTGGAAAGTGAAGGAAGAAATCTAATAAGAAACAAGCTAGTAGAGCAGAGAGCCCCAAACTCTGTGTACAAACTCTGCAGAAGTCCTTGGCTGACCCCTGAATCGTGCATGTGTGTGTAGGGGAAATTCCAAGGAGCTGAGCAGAAAACAACAGTGGGAAGGCCACAAAAGCTCAGCAGAGATATCAGCCTCTGCCCAAGAGAAGGGAGATGATTTACAGCTTGTGTCTCTCTGAGACTGGAGCTTGAGTGTCTCCACCTAGGGCTGGACTTTGAAACCGCAGGAAGGCCAAGCCTTAGGAGTAGAAACTATATCCCAGGTCTAAGGGATCTACATACCCACCAAATAAAGTGTAAAAACCGAGGCCTCACAAGTTTACAGTGATTTAACTCCTTGCTAGAACAAAAGTCAACATTCTTCAAGGAAACCAGAATCTCTACAATGTATCATTCAAACTGTCCAGTGTATAAGCAAAAGTTATTAACGTGGAAAGAATGACAGGGGCAGTTGTGACCCAAGTCAAGAGAAAAGTGTCAATATAAACAAATCCTAAGATGACCCAGATTTGGAAATAGAAGACAAATGACTTCCAAAGTAGCTACTATATAGAAATTCTATTTTATAAAATAAATTATGATTGTAATAAGTGAACAGATGGAGAAATCTTATCAGAGAACTATAAACCAAGCACACAGAGAAATGGACATTCTAGAACAGAAAAGACAGTGTCTGAAATGGGCTTAACAGAAGATTGCAGATGTCAGAAGAGTCAACGAACTTGAAGACAGATCAATAGAAATTATCTAGACTGGGGGTGCCTGGGTGGCTCAGTCGGTTAAGCATCCAACTCATGGCTCAGGTCATGATCTCACATTTGCGGCATTGAGCCCCGTACTGGATTAGGATTCTCTTAGGATTCCCTCTCTCCCTCTCCCTCTGCCCCTCCCCTGCTTGTACATGCTCTCACTTTCAGAAAGAAAGAAAAGAAAGAAAGGAAAGAAAGAAAGGAAGGAAGGAAGGAAGGAAGGAAGGAAGGAAGGAAGGAAGGAAGGAAGGAAGAAAGAAAGAAATTATCTAGACTGAAAAAGAGGGAAAAAAACAAACTGTCAATGATAATATCAAGAAATATAACATATGAGAAATCTCCAGAGGAGAAGAGAGAATAGGGAAGGAAAAGTATTTGAAAAAATAACGAACAAAATTTTCCTAATTTGGTAAAACACACACACACACACACACACACACACACACACCTCACTGGCTTATGGATCCAAGATGCTCAAAGAAGCCCAAGCAGAATTAAGAAGATCTTACCTGATAACATCATACTCAAACTGCTAAAAGATAAGGATAAAGAAAAATCTTGAAAACAGTGAGGGGGGGGGGGGAGATACATTCCAGAAAGGAAAACAACAAAATGAATACAACAGACCTCTCACCAGAAACAATGGATGCCAAAAGACAATGGAATTACCAGTCTGTTTAAAGCACTGAAAGAAAAAAATCGTCAACCCAGAATTATGAACTCAGTGAAAATATTATTCAACAACAGAAGTACTGGAGACGATGTAAAGAAATGGTAACTCTTGCACACTGCCGTACAATGGAATGGGAATGTAAAATGGCGTGGCCACCATGAAAAAAGCTTTGCCGTTCCTAGCAAGTTTAACACAGAATTACCATATGACTCAGAAATACCAATCTTAAGGATATATCAAAAAGAATCGAAAACAGGTGTTCAAACAGAACTTGTACATGAATGTTCACAGCAGCATTATTCACAACAGCCAAAAGGTGGAAACAGCCCAAATGTCCATCAACTGATGAATGAATAAACAAAATGTGGTCTGTCCGTATAATGGAATATTATTCATTATTTGGATGTATCCCACAATTTGGATGAGGCTTCAAAGCATTATGCTAAGTAAAAGAAGTCAGACACAAAAGGCCACATATTGCATGATTCTATTTATATGAAATATCCAGAACGGGGAAATCGATAGAGACAGAAGGCAGATTTGGAGTTGCCAAGGGCTAAAGGGAGAGGGGAATGAAGAATGACTGCTTAATAGGTATAGGGTTTCCCTTTGGAGGGATAAAAAATTCTGGAACTAGATAGTGGTGATGGTTGTAAACGTACTTGTGAACACACTTAAAACCACTGAATTAATTATACACTTTAAAATGGCTAAAATGGTAAATTTTGTTATGTGTATTTGCCCATCAATTAAGTCATTGATTATTAAAAATAAATTAAGGCAAAATAGATACTAAAAAAATATTTGTAAGAGAGAATTCACTACAAGCAGACCTGCGCTATAAGAAATATTGAAAGAACTTCTTGGGCTGAGGGAAAGGGATCCCGGATGGAAGCTCAGAGCTCTAGGAGAAATAAAGATCCCTGGAAATGATAACTTAGGATAAACAGAAGATTCTTTGCCTTCCTTCATCTGTTAAAAAGGTAATCTGTTTGGAGCGCCTGGGTGGCTCAGTCGGTTGAGCGTCTGACTTCAGCTCAGGTCATGATCTCACAGTTCATGGGTTCGAGCCCCGCATCAGGCTCTGTGCTGACCCCTCGGAGCCTGGAGCCTGCTTCAGATTCTGTGTCCCCTTCTCTCTCTGCCCCTTCCCTGCTCGCACTCCGTCTCTCTCTCTCTCTCTCTCTCTCTCTCTCTCTCTCTCTCTGTCTCTCTCTCTCAAAAATAAAATAAAAACAGGGGCACCTGGGTAGCTCAGTCAGTTAAGCGTCCGGCTTTGGCTCAGGTCATGATCTCAGAGTTTGTGGGTTCGAGCCCCATGTTGGGCTCTGTGCTGACAGCTAGCTCGGAGCCTGGAGCCTGCTTCGGATTCTGTGTCTCCCTCTCTCTCTGACCCTCCCCTGCTCACGCTGTCTCTCTCTGTCTCTCAAAAATAAATAAAAAAACATAAAAAAATGAAATAAAAACATAAAAAAATTTTTTTAAAAAGATAATCTGTTTAATGCAAAACTATAATATTGACTCAGGGAGGTTTTTAACATATTTAGGTTGCAAGCATATGACAACAATAGCACAAAGGATGGTGGGGTGGATAAATGGAATCGGACTATTTTTAAAACTACTAAAAAATAATACAGAAAAAAATTAATAAAAATTCAGTTGAGCATCCAGCTCTTTATTTTAGCTCAGGTCATGATCCCAGGGTCATGGGATGGAGGCCTACACTGGGCTCCGTGCCAGGGGTGGAGCCTGCTTAAGATTCTCTCTCTTTCCCTTGCCCCTCTCCCCTACTCTCGCACACACTCTCTCTCTCTAAAAAAAAAAAATTCAATAAAGGAAAAGGTGAAATTTCTGCTTCCAGTTATGAGAGACTAACTCATTCTGAATTTGCTCTCCCACGATAAATAACTAGGAAATTGGACAAAATTTATTAAACAAATGTTTGTAGATATTGGACAGGAGGCAGTTCAAAAAAGGGATTCCTGACAGAAGAAAATAAACAAGACAATTCCTGGAGACACCAACCGGACCAGAGTTGATGGTGGGAAGACTAAGTAGAACATGACAATCGCTCTGAGTCGAAGAAATAGAAATCGGAGTTCAGGGAAGCTGAGGCAAATTTGGCGGACAAAATAATGGAGAGAAGAGAGTTTTGTAGAAAGTTATCACTGGGTCGCAACTTATTAATCTGTATACTTCTAGTGTGTGTAAATTATATATATGCAATGAGTTGTATGTCAATTACACCTCAATAAATTTGATTTTTTTTTTTCAGTGAGACAGAGAGGGAGAAAGCGCACAAGCAGGGGAGAAGCAGGAGAGAAAGAGAGAATCTCAAGCAGTTTCCATGCCCAGCACAGACACCGACGTGGGGCTTGATCTCATGACCATGAGACCATGACCTGAGCCAAAATCAAGAGTCAGATGCTTAACTGACTAAGCCACCCAGGCGCCCCAATACATTTGATTTCTAAAATGCATAAATAATTATTAAATTAAGAAATAGAACAGGTAGGGACACCTGGGTGGCTAAGTCAGCTAAGTACCTGACTTTAGCTCAGGTCATGATCTCATGGCTCATGAGTTGGAGCCCCGCGTTGGGTTCTGTGCTGACAGTTCAGAGTCTGGAGCCTGCCTTGGATTCTGTGTCTCCCTCTCTCTCTGCTCCTCTCTCCCCCGCTCGCTCGCTCTCTCTCTCTCCCCTAAATAAATAAACATTAAAAAAAAGAAAAAGAAATAGAACACCTGGAGAGCCCTAGGTCTATTAAAGGAAACAAATTTGTTATCACAGTCTTCCCCACAAAGAAACTATAGGTCCACATGGCTTCACTGTGAATTCTATTAAACATTTAAGGAAAAAGTAATATCAGCTTTACAAGAAAATGCTTTTAGAAAATAGAGGAGGAGGAGAAATTTCTCAATTCTTGCTATGAGAACAGCATAACCTCATAACCAAAAAACGGATAAACATTATATGGAAAGAAAAGTATAAATAAATACAGATATACAAAAATACTATATCCAAATATGGTTGATCCCAGTAACAATAACATTATTCCCAAGAAGAGAGGGTTCATTTAGTATTCCAAATCAATGTAATTTGCCACGTTAATGAAATAAAAGATTTTAAAAAATGATCACCTCAGTATAGATGAAGAAAAACCATTTGGCAAGATTCAGCACCGATTCCTGAACAAACTAAAAGTGACTATTTTCATCTGATACATGGCATACATGAAAAAATCTACCATTAACAACATACTTCATAGTGAAATGGAGAATGTCCCCCACCATGATCAGAAACAAGGCAACTATATCTGTTCTCACCACTTCTGTTAACCATCTTATCAGAAGTTCTAGCCAGTCCAATAAAGCAAGAAAAATAAAACAAAATGCATTAATATTTGAAATGAAGAAGCAAACATATCTTTATTCATAAGGGACATAAAAGATTATGTAGAAAACCCAAAGAAATCCATAAATAAGCTTCATAACTAATAAATGAATTTAGCCTGGTTTTTAGATACCAAGTCAATGTTAAAAATCAAATATATTTCTATATATTAGCAGAAAAACAATTATGAACAGAACATTTAAACAGCAATCCCATTTTTTTTTTTAACAAAGAAAGAGAGCGTGGGCAGGGGAGAGGGGCACAGGAAAGAGACAGAGAATCTTAAGCAGGTCCCATGCTCAGAGTGGAGCCCAACGCATGACCTGAACCAAAATCAAGAGTTGGACATTCAACCAACTGAGCTACTCAGGTGCCCCTAAAGCAATCCCATTTGTTTTTAAAAAAAAGCACCAAAAATACAAAATACTTCGAAATAAACTTAGTAAGAAACAAATAATACCTCTACTCTGCAGGCTGAAAATTAAAGACCTAAATAAATGAAAAGCAATACCATGTTCATGAATCAGAAGACTCATTATTAAGGTACCCATTCTCCCCAAACTGGTCTATAAATTCATCACAATCCTACTCTCCATCGCACCAGACATTTTTTTTTGGTAGATGTTGGTAAGTTGTGTAAAGTTCTTATGGAGGTGCAAAGGAACTAGAGTGGTCAAAGTAGTCTTTAAAAAATAAATTACAACTACTTTCCATTTCATTCCCACTAGAACAGCTACAATTTAAAATGACTAACACATCAAATATTGGCAAGAATGAGGAACAACTGGAACACTTTGCTTATGGGACTGTAAAACATTAAAAACCTCTTTGGAAAACTATTTGGCTATTTCTTAGGAAGTTAAACAACCTAATTAAAAATGAGCAAAAGTCTTGAACAGACGCTTCACAGAAGAAGCTATAAGAATGGCTGGTAAATATGTCAGATAGACATACAAAAAGATGCTCAACATCATTAGTCAACAGAGAAGCGCAAATTACAATCACAACAAGAGAGCATTTCAGTCCCACTAGAATGGTTAAAATTAAAAAGACTGACAACACCAAATGTTGACAACGATGTAGAGCAATTGGAACTGGTGGGAAACAGTTCAGCCCTTTCCTATAAAGCTAAACGTATAAAATGACCCAGCAATTCCACTTGCAGGGATTTACCCAAGGGAAATTAAGACACACATCCACAGAAAGATATTACAAGAATGTTCACAGAAGTGTTTTTCTTAAAGCCAAAAACTAGAAACAACCCAAAGATCTAACCCACAGGACAATGCATAAATAAAATTGTGGTTATTTATACAATAGAATAATACCCAGCAATAAAAATGAGTAAACTACTGATATGCATATCACAATATGAATAAATCTCAAAAACATTATAATAATTGAAAGAAATCACACACAAGAGAGTATATTATATGGTTCCATTTATATGAAGCTCAAGAATAAGAACTTGAATAACTGATCTATGATGATAGAAATCAGCACAGTGGTTGCTAAGGGGTGGGAACTTTCCAGGAGGTGATGGAAACGTGTCCATGTATCAAACTCATCAAAGGATACACTTAAAAAGTGGCGCATTTCAGGCGCACCTGGGTGGCTAAGTGGTTAAGAATCTGCCTTTGGCTCAGGTCTTGATCTCATGGTTTGTGAGTTTGAGCCCTGTCAGTGCAGAGCCTGCTTGGGATTCTCTCTCTCTCTCTCTCTCTCTCTCTCTCTCTCTCTCTGCTTGTGCTTGCTCTCTCTCTCTCTCAAAATAGATAAAAATCAAACTTTAAAAAGAAGAGTGGCACATTTCAGAGTATGTAAATTTTATCTCAGAAAAGAAAAAGATGTTTACAGTAATGTTATCAATAATTTAAAACTTGGGAGCACCTTAAATATCTTGTAGTAGGGGTTCAGTTAATAAAGTGTATCCCCAAATTTTACAGCCACTAATAATATTGCTGTGGAAAGCTATCTACCAACACGGAGAAACATTCATGGTAACTTAGGTGAAAAAGAAAGTTATCAAAAGCATCCAACGGACATGAAAGCCCAGGAAAAAAAGGTCTGGAGGCTCTTCACCAAAGTGAGAGTCAAGGTTACCTTGAGAGGCGTGATTCTGGGTATTTTTATCTTGTCTACACTGAACGTATGCTTGCTTTTGTAATAAGAAGAAAGCATTTCTAGATCCAGACCTACAGTTATAGATACTTGGACGTGGCTAATTCTCCTTACGTTACGTGTTGTCTAACGTCACCGTGCTCCTGAATCAGCAAATGCTGAACCATTGCTCCTAGGGCAAATACGGGCTTAGGTTTCTCCCAGCGTCTGGTCACAACACTTTGTCAACTTGTTTTACATGTGCTGGGAGAGCTGAATGGCCGTCTGCACCTCACCCGGCAGCTCTGTGTGTGACCCCTCCTGGTCCCTGTCCCAGGGGTCTCTTCCCTTGGAGGATGTGACTCTGTACCTTTCGCTGTAATAAACCATACACGTGAGTGCAAGAGCTTTTCGGCTCTATGAGTTCTCCCAATGGGTTATCAGACCTAAGGGGGGGTCTGGGCCCCCTCCCCCGTCTGCATCTATATCAGTTTCTCGAATCCCCTTTTGAATCTCTTTCGTCGTTCTGATGGTTACCTCAATGAGTTCCGTCAAACACACGCTCATGATCTATTTGCGTGAGATTTCGGACTCAGACACTCTGAGACTTACACTTCATTTATTAGTTCATTCCTTTAGTAGACATACGAAGAGAGATGAGAACATATGTGCTTATGCACTGCGGTGGTTTCCAGGGGAGGAGGGAGGGACCCTGATCGGGCCGGGCTCGTTACCCTTAGAAGAAACACACAGTCTGCAGGGTGGCGAGCGGCAGTCGGGGGAGGCAGACATGGAAACACGATTATAGTCAGCTAAGGCAACGATGGGGGCCAGGGGGTTTGGAGGCTCCGGGAGCTCAGAGAAGGGCCCAGAAGCGTTCCCAATGCTGAGCAGAGGCCTCTAAACATAAGCAGTACTTCTCTGTACGAGTCCAACGTGGCTCAGTTTATTGATCACTGAAAACTCAGTCCGCTACTTCAGGGTAAATCAATCGCTTCCCTGGAAACCGCTGCCTCCCCAGCCCCTTGCAGAATCCAGGCAGCATGACTGGACTGCCTCTCCCCATGGCCGTGGCATTGACAGGAAAGGTAGACCCAAATCCTCGCTCTGAGGCCTCCGACTCAACCAGGCGCCTGATGTGAACGGTGGTCTTTCACATCAAGTACGGGGTCCGGACACCCCCACTTGCACCTCAGGGAGCCTGGCCTCCCCTCAGGCCCCTCCTGCTCCTCTCCGAGGAAAGACCCATGGCAGTTCTATGCCCCCCCAAGTGTGGGCCAGCTCTCCTCCCAGGATCAGGTGCCTTGTAAGTCAGGAAGGGCGGTAGCGCTGGATCCTTGTGCCTCCCAGCCCCCTCCTGCAGCTCCCCTTTGGGCCAAGGGCCGGCTGAAGCATTGTCATCATTATTATTACTGCTACTTCTCTTATGTTATGATTTGCAACCCAAAGAATTTTAGGCAGTTTACAGTAAGGGCGTATACCTAACATATCATACTTTGTCATAACTTTATTATCACCTAACTTATAAAAGCATATATGTAAAACAAAAAAATCAGTAAGTTGGGTAATAAAAAGAGGAGAAAATAATTTTATCAGAAAGTCAGTGTTGTAGAAAGCCACCGTTCCCAAATGCAAAACAGGCCCCTGGGCCTCCAGACCGACCAGTTAATATGGGAACAAGGTGGGCTGCGAACCTGTCGGTTGGTTGGGCAGGACCCGCCTTCCTTGGCCAGGAACGCGGCGGGGATTTGCGGTCGTCCTTCCCTGCCCCACCTGAGTGCTGCTGTCTGGCCCCCTCGGGTGGCAGAGGCAGGCTGAGACCCCGTCCAGGGGCTCAGAAGGAAGGCCCCAGCTCTGGGCCCTCTCCGCCCACCCTCCCTCGGGGGCGGGGGACAGAAGGGCAGGACGATCAGTCCGCCGCCCACCAGGTCCCTTTGCCTCATTCTACAGCAGACGTGGCTGCGAGGCTGGTGAACTCTCAGCTGCACCTGCTCAGAGACCTGGTGGCCGGCTCTGCCTGCCCCCCATTCCTGCATGAGCAGGACCGAGAGCGGAAGAAAGAGGCTGTAAATCGAATCCCCTCCCCCAGGCTACAGGGCTCATGATTCGTCTCCATCCTGCACCCAACCAGGGCACACAGGGACCCCGCCTCAGTGCCCCCCAGCAGGGCACCCACAGACTCCACAGCCCAGCCCAGCCCCCAGTGCCCGCCCCCAGCCATGCGGCCTTGACCCCTGCCCCCCCCCACACCCTGGCAGACTCACCCTCATCACAGTTGCTCCCGGTGAAGCCAGGGCAGCACCTCCACTCTAGCGCTGTCACCGTGCGGTAGGACACTCTGTATGTGGGTCTGATCAGAGTCCTGTAACTAACACGAGGGCAGCATCAGCAGAGTGTGAGAGTCCCGCCCATCCACCTGCCCTCCCCAGCCCCAGCCCCAGGGGAGCCCATCAACCCCGCTCTGTGCCCACCAGCTCTGTGTGGCCCTGGGTAAGACTGTGACCACCCCTCTCTGTGCTGGGTGCGTTATAAAGTCCCTCCCAGCTCCGCCTTCCTGCCCATCTCCAAGCATGGCCACCTAGAGTGGGAAAATGTCAGCCATGGACTGAGCTGTGGTCCCAGAATTCATACATTGAAGCCCCGCCCACCCCACATGACTGTATTTGCATATAAAGTCTTTAGGAGGTAATTACAGTTAAATGAGGTCGTTAGGGTGGGGCCGTAATTCATTAGAACTGGTGGCCTTATGAGAAGAGCAAGACAGAGAGAGAGATCTCTGTGCTCAGGAACACACTCAGGAAAGGCCGTGGGAGGATGCGGCGAGAAGGTGGCCATCTGAGAAAACACATTTCTGTTGTTGAAACCACCCAGCCTGTGATGTTCTGCTGCGGCAGCCTGAGCTGAGACAGCGACCAAGATCAAGAATAAGGGAAACAAAAATATCGTCAGAACGTGCACAACTTGTAACCACCCAAAAGTCACTGAATTCCAACACTTTTCCCCAATCATTTCTTTGGTTGCTTCGTCCAACGAATACATATGAGCGCCAACTACATGGAGTCCTGTGGTCACAGACTGATAAAACTGAGTCCCAGCCTCGAGAAAAATCACAGCCTCTCGGATGAGAGAAATACGTCAATGAAAACTTGCAATCCAGTTGTGGGGCCCTCGCGGCCCTAGAAACCTCCTGCAAAGTGCTGTGGGTTCACACACCTGCAGTCGTGAACTTTTTCTTGCAAATAAGCTGGATACTATTTTGCAAAACTCGGAGACATAAGAGATATGACCAAACCACAATGAGCGATCACCTCGCGCAGGTGAGAATGGCTATCTTCAAAAAGACAAGAAACAGGGGCGCCTGGGTGGCTCAGTCAGTTAAGCATCCGACTCTTGACTTTGGCTCAGGTCATGATCTCACAGTTCGTGCGAGAGCTGAGCGTAGAGCCTGCTTAAGATGCTCTTTCTCTCCCTCTCCTTTTGCCCCTCCCCACTCTCAAAATAAATAAACTTAAAAAAAAGAACAAGAAAAAATTTTTGTAACTGTGTGTGGTGACAGATGTTAGCTAGAATTATCGTGGTGATCATTTTGCAACATATACAAATATCAAATCAAATACTATATGCCTGAAACTAACACAATGTGGTACACACACACACACACACACACCCCATAGGACCCAATTTCACAAGGGGGATAAATTTGCCTTTACTATTCGACTTCCATGCATCCTTATAACTTTGCCGCTTGATCTCGTTTGCACAACTTCCTCTTGAAAACAGAGCTACACGACTTCACGAAATCTGAAATCTGTGGACACCAAGCAGCTTAATCGGTGAATGGGAAAATTATGAATTAATTGGTAGCAGCAGGCGTGACGTTTCAAGATGCCCTGTTGACAGGAAAATATACGAGTCACGTCTCAAATTTCAGAAATACTGCACTTAATCTGAACAATCCTGTTACACTAATTTCTTTAAAAAAAAACAACAACAATTCCTCTCGCTCATGTTTCACGAATGTTCTGGCAAACCAGCCTCCCGCTGGAGATGGAAGGGGGTGAGGCTATGTGCAGCCAGGGGCAGAAAGCTTCGAATGAGGGGCCGGGGGTCTGCACGCTGGGACCAGGACCGCAGACCCAGACCTCTGGACTCACAAGTGCCTCCCGGAAACACTGCTACACATGGTGGGGGGAGAGGGGGCTGTAGGTTATAACAAACACACACAGTCACACACACACCCTCTCTCTCACATGCACGCGCGCTCACATGCTTTCACACGCTCAGCACTCCCATGCACTCGTTCCCACGCTCACACCCTCACATCGCCTTCCTGCCGTGGCTCTCCCAGCTTGACGCTAGGCCCGGCCAGGAGAGGGAGGAAGCTTTAATTTAGATAAAAGATGCCAGTTTTTAAATTAATTCCTGGAACAAGACTGGCGCTCCCGCTGAGAGGGACCAGCAAAGCTACGGAAACCCCCCCACCCCTGCCCTGCTCCCCGGGCGGACGTGCAGGGCAGGGAAAGGGTCGTGTTACTTGCTGCTTGCATCCAGCCAAGTGCAGCGGATGCCCCGAACGGGGCGCCTCCCATAACCTCAGTGCCATGGGGTAGATGGAGCCCTGGGCGGTGGGGACACAAGACCCGGGCTTCGGGCTCTGCCCCTAACTCATGATACGGAGTTGCACACATTCCTTATGAGGACCCCGTGGAGATCAAGATGCTGGGCTCTCTGGGAAGGTGCGCATGCAAGGCGCCCAGGGCAGGAAGGCTGCACAGACAGACAGACGCTGGCTTTGCACAACGCAGATCTGACCGCATTCCTCCTGGCCCACGCCCTCCCCTCTGCCGTCAGGAGAGCCCCGCTTAGCCACGAGTGCCGGCCCTTGCCCTGTGGTGTAAACATACACAGTGGAATGCTATTCCGCCCTCCAGCCTGCGAGCCATCCAAATGCCGCAGGCATCCCTCAGTCCACGCCGCGAATGATGATGATGATGATGATGATGATAAAACAAGAATAAATCTCATAAGAGCTTTGAGTGTTGGCCACGCTTCAGTCACTGTTCTGAGTGTTTTACGTTTGCTAGCTCGTAACGATCCTAACGGGCGGAAACTATTACTAATCCTAATTTACAGAGGAGGAGACTGAGGCACGGAGAAGTTAAGTAACTTTCTCAAGGGCACACTGCTACAGGTCACGGAGCTAGGATCCAAACCCGTGCAGAATCGGCAGAACCCACCAATACTAACTTGCGTCGGTTCCAGGGAACATTTTTTCCTCCCTACGTCTGCGCCACATCCTGATCTTGGGCTCTGAACCAGAGCGACAGCTCGTGCCCCAGAGAGGGTGCCTTTCTGCCCTCCATTCTGTGGGCCATGGGCTGACCTGTCCCACTCCGGGACCATAAAGAACCAGACGGCCTGTGAAGTCCAGGAGCACCAGTAGGTGGCGCTGCTTCACCAGCCCAGAGGGCCAGGGCTCAGCTTGGCAGCCCCTTGGGTCCCACCTGAATGGCCCAGGCAGCGACCAGTGTTTGCAGCCTGACCCCAGGCCAGGCTTCACCTCCTATATTTCATGAAGGGCCCCCAGCCCTTCCACTGGGATCCACTCTGCAAACCCGGTGATCTTTCTAAAATGCAGATCTAATTTTGTGACTGCCCGCTCTCAAAACCTTCCATGGCTCCCATAGACTAAGCTCCTGAAGTCAGTAAAGAAGGCTGCCTACCTTCTATGCTCCCTTCATCCTGCCACCACCAGCCAAGGCTCCTACCACCATTGCACAACCTCCTCTTCCTGCCTCTGGGCCTTTGCCCATGCAGGCTCCTCTGCCTACCTGCCCTTCCTCCCTTACTCTGCCTGAGATAAATTCCCAAGAGCCTTCAGGGTACGCCTCAAATGTCCTGTCCTCCTCTGTGGAGCACCCCTGCTCCTGGCCTGCGTCCACAGGCTCCTTCCTGAGCCCTCCCACAGCACCTTGTACAGAGACTGGTTTGAACGTGACCCTCATCCGTGTACACTCAGCAGGTACATGCCCAGAGCCTGCCGCGTGCCAGACAATGGAAGCGCGAGCGTGAAGAAGGCAGGCACGGCTCCTCTCTGCCACGTAACCACCACACACGGGGCCCTACGACCACGGGCAGCGCTAAGTGCTTGGAAGCGAAGCATGAATATGAGTTCATGCCTCATATTAGGATGGAATTTTTTTTTATTAAAGCACAATTTACATGCAGTCAAATAGATAAATCTAGTGTTTAGCTTAATATTTTTTATAATGTATTTATTTATTTGAGAGAGAGAGAGAGAGAGAGAGCATGTGCAAGCAGGGGAGAGGGGCAGAAGGAAAGAGAGAGAATCCTAAGCAGACTCCATGCCCAGTGTGGCGCCCAACTTGGGGCTCAATCCTGCAGCCAGGGATCACGACCTGAGCCGAAACCAAGAGTCAGATGCTTAACCGACTGAGCCACCCAGGTGCCCCCTATGATCTCTTGTCTTATTGATAGTAACCATCTTAACAGGTGGGAGGTGAAATCTCAGGGTGGCTTTGATTCGCACTTCCCTTTATCAGTTATTTATTTTGTCTTTTTAAATTTTTTTTGTTTATTTTTGAAAGGGGAGGGAGGGGCAGAGAGGGAGGGAGACACAGAATCGGAAGCAGGCTCCAGGCTCCGAGCTGTCAGCACAGAGCCCGACGCGGGGCTCGAACTCACCAACCCTGAAATCATGACCTGAGCCGAAGTCGGACGCGGCCCTATCAGTTACGTACTGATGTGACTATAATCGATGAGGCCGATGAGGTTGTATTCGGGACAGGCTGGAGGGGCCAGCGATAAGGAATAGCGTCACGACCGTGACTGTCACGGAACAGTAGCTGCCTTAGTCAGGGCTCTGCAGAGGAGCTGAACCACTGGGCTACATGCAGATCTGCAGGGAGAGACTTACCTACAGGAATCGGTTCACGTGATGACGGAGGCCGAGCGGCCCCATCACCTGCCATCTGCAAACCGGAGGCCCAGCAAAGCCCACGGTGTGGCTCCCGGGGGGCCGATGGTGGAAGACCTAATTCAAGTCCCGAGACCCAAGACCCAGGAGCGCTGATGTGCAAGGGCGGGAGTGGATGGACGTCTCCGCTCCAGAAGGGAGTGAATGGGCCCCTCCTCCATCCGGTTGACTCTGGTGCTGCAGCGTCCCCTGGAGTGGGGCGCAGACTCCACACCACGGCCCACGGGCCCTGCGTGCGCCGGCCTGGCATCCACCAGGACCTTGAACCCTTAAGCCCCTCGTTCCTGCTTTCCAGCCATACTGGCCTTCCAAATCACTTAAGGGAGGCTCTCTTTCCCTCTCTCTCTCTCTCTCTCTCTGTTACCTAGTTAAGGCCCAGTCCCCTCCACTTCCACCTCAAAGGCCCTCTCCTGCAGGAAGCCCTCCTGAGGCCCCTGACCAGATCAGCGTTCCCGGCCGGCTCCCCGAGCCTTCACAGCCCTTCCCCCAGGTTACAGACTGTATTCCTGACGCATAATCGATGCCTGTGTCTCTGCCACACCACGGGCTCCGGGAGGGCGAACACCTTGTCTGTGCCTGGCACGCGGTAAGCAGGCAACACTCTGGACTCGCTGACTGCCTGGGGGTCCGCCTCCCGTGATGTGACGGTTCTCCGGTGGCCTCCTGGCCAACAGGCATCCGAGGCCACACAACCACGGGAACGGGCTGGACGAGGAGAAGCCCCTCGCTGGTCCGCCGGAAGTGCGAGCCGTGCCCACATTACAGGCGCCAAACTTGGCTCGGAAAAGAAAGAGGATGTAAAGGGAGATGTAGCTGCTGAACCCCCGGGTGCTCAGGGATCCTCACTGGTCCTGTGAGTATCGCTGTCCCATTTTGCGGATGGGGACGCAGTCCTCGCCCGAGCTGGTGGGCAGTGGAGCCCCCAGTCGGCTTGCCCCCTCAGGTCGTGGATGAGCCCGCTCCCCACCCTCGACTGTATACCCCCCAGGGCCCGTCTTTTCATTGGCCGCCCCGCACCTCCCACCCCGACGCATCCAAGAGGTGAGATGGCCCAGCCAAGATCCGGATACAGGGAGGGAGGCACTGCGGATGTGCCCAGGGTGGCCCCCGCAAGGACAGCCCAGGCTGCCTTGGCCCGAGGGGAGCAACCATGCAGTCAGGCAAGATAAACACTGGGCTTCCTGGCTGCTTTGTTTCTCGTTCATTCCAACGCATCTCTGCCCATCTGTGAGCCTCGAGTGAGTCCCCGCCTGTCTGAGCCCTCCGTGAAGTCTGGGCTGAGACGCAACAGACTCAAAGGTCCCTTCTTACCTCGGAATTCTCCGAATGCAATTTGGAGTGTCCACGGGGGGTCTCCTACCTCACCAGTTCTGGGGTTGTTTTTTTTTCCAAGATGACCCAAATTTAGGGACTCCTGACCTCTCGGGATTTGCTCCCTCTGATGGGCGGATCCTAAGACTTCCCTCACCGTCAAACCCCAGGACCCGTGTTCTCCTCGGGGCTGTTATTCAAATATCCACGGGAACTTGGACTCTCCCCCTCGGTGCCCTCCCATCGCGGAGTCCTGGGAGCTTTCCCTCCGCCAGGTGGTCCTAGCTGCACACGGCTCGCCTCCCACCGCCCCCGTCCAGCCTCCAGCACCACCCTCCCGGCCGGCGGCCGTGACCTCTAACGGGCGCGCAGCTTTCATGCCCACCCCCACCCCTCCGAGCTCCGTGCAAGCTCCAGTTCTCAAAGCACAAACCTCCTCCACAACCCCCGGGCTCCTCTTTCATCTCAGGACACAACCCAGATCCTTAGTACAACCCCGTGGACTTCCCACTATCCACCTTGGCCGCCTCCCCGCTCACCGATCTCTGACTACCCCCCAGCCCCGGGGACCCCCAGCATCGTCAGCCTTTGAGTTCACGAACCCACAGAGCCCCTCACCACGTCAGGGCTTGTCACCTGCTATTCCCTCTGCCCGAGATGCCCACGAAGTCCGGCACAGCTCCCCGAGGCTGGGCAAACGTGACGCCTCCTCCGAGAGGGCCTCCTTGACCGCCTGCCCTCAGTCGCAACCACCCCACCGCAGGCTGGGTCCACTCGGTTTGTACTGTCATAGAACTGCGACTTGTCTTCCAAACACTACCGCCCACGCATTGGTGCCTGTCCCCTCTACTAAAGCCGCTGGCTGCGCCCCAGGCCTAGCTCAGGGCAGGACACATCCTGTGCGCTCAATAAAACTTGGGGGAGTGAAAGAAACAATGGAAGCGGTACCGGATGGAGTCCCGCGCCGGGAACTGCAACGCCAGCCATGACGCCGCAGCTCCCCGGAAGACTCAGGATGTCGGGTGGGGGACGTCGCTGGAAACTGATGACCGGCAGGGACGGGGAGGCGGGGCATGGCCGCTTCCCCCGAGAAGGCCCCGGAAAGTCTCCCTACGTTCTAGGCCACTTGAGGAAGTTCTGCTGAGCTGAGAAGGCGAGCAGGCAGCCAGCACCAGGGAGCCAGGAGGTCGTTTGGGGTGAGGTTTGGTGCATTCGGGGAGCAGACAAGGCACAGGCAGGGCGGCTGTGAAAGCCCCCAAAGCAGGCAAGGAACGTGGCCTGGGTTCGTGGAGACGGCACCGGCTGATGCTCGCCAGGCCCTTCCAGAGCATCTCCTGACCAGCGAAACATGTTTGAGCCCGCAATACACACATGTTCACTGGGGCGCCCGGGGGGCTCAGTCGGTTAAGCGCCCGACTTCAGCTCAGGTCATGATCTCACACTTCGTGGGTTCGAGCCCCAGGTTGGGCTCTGTGCTGACAGCCTGGAGCCTGCTTCAGATTCTGTGTCTTCCTTTCTCTCTCCCTGCTCGTGCTCCGTCTGTTTCTCTCCCCCCAAAATAAATAAACATTAAAAACTTTTTAATATATATACACATATTAATTTACACATGTATATACATGTGTATTATTTGCTGTCTTTGCATATATTAAAGATCAGTAGAGCTTAACTTCGCTCTTATTTTATAGATTAAAAAATAAACAGAAGACTTGATGTGGTTTTGCCGGCCCTCAGCAGACAGCCTTGTGCACCCGCGAAGAGACCGCCCCTCCCAGCTACGGGGAGGCCACCCAGGGACTGTGGCACCGAGGAGAGTGGTTGTCAGATCTGCTTTCTAGAGAGACCCCACCTGCGGCTGCATGTTCTTATCTGGTCAGCAATGCAAGGAAGCCGCCCCCACTGTCAGCAGATGGAAGTGGGTCCCCCAAGACCCTCTCAGCAACTACAGAGCGCTAAAGTCGCGAACTCCTCTAAGCAGCCCCTCAAAGACCTACAGCCACTCAATGACTGCCCCCCCGGAAAGGGTGCAGATGTGTCCCGTGTTTCCCCAAAGGTGGCCCGGGGTGCACAAGGTCCCATGAAAGGGCGTTTGAAGAACGGGATCCCAGGAGGGGTGAGATGCCCATCACTGTAGGTGTGTAAGTGGAGGCCACGGCTCTTTGGCCTCCAAAGGTGGGAGGGGTCCCCAAAGCATCAGGAGGTGCCTCAGTGAGTGCCAGCACAGGGCTATCGTCTGGGCATGGCCAGCCCCGAGACCTCACGTGAGGGCGCCGGTGCCCCCCCCCCCACTGGGCACTTGGGCCGCAGGCTCCTGTCTTGGCCCCACTTCCTCACCAGGGACCACCACGAGGAGGACCAGACTGGGAGGTACCGAGACAGGCTGGAGACTCAACAGGAAATGGGAGTGGGGGGTTCAGAAAGGGAGGCAGTAGATTATTAATCTCTTGATTAATAGCAGCGGGGCGGTGGGAGGGAAGGGGCTGTCCCACAGCAGCTCCGAGGCAGGGGGGTGGTTTCCAGCCTCTGGCCTCCTCCAGACCCAAGCTAGTCATTCTTAAGTGCCAGACGCAAGGGACGGCGGCCCAGCGGGCAGTGTCTTCCGCCCAGGCCTCGCCTCCCACGAGTCCACTGGGGAGTCATGGCGGGGGAGGGGGACGCGTCCCAGACAGGCCGCCGCGCTGCGGGGGTCGGGGGTCGGCCTCGCCGAGCCTCTGCGTCCACACAGGCCAGCTGAGGAGGAGAGGCAGGGAAGGGAGGCCATGGTTTAAGAGAGTACTGAGTCCAGGCCTGCACGCGGCCTAGCAGGCAGCGGGCAACCCAGCCAGAGGGGGGAGGCCGTCTGTCCGGTGGAGGAGAAGGAAGGAGGCAGATGAAGCCCCGGAGAGTTCCGGCAAACCCCTC